>OY757016.1:101869359-102284699 GCA_963580285.1 Lucinisca nassula
GCGGTTCCTGGACAGGCTTAGATCCTCTAAGCGGTTTACCAGTACTAGTGTGCGGGCCGGATTCAGCTCTGCGTGGAAGCATCATGCAGCCCATATATTTCTTCAAGCCCCTATGGGCGGGGGCCAGCAAATGAATATGAAAATATTAAAGGGATATGGGTACACCTCAGGGGAGATAACTCCTGCAAAAGTATTGGGTCTCCCATGTCAATGCGGGTCAACTCTTAAAGAAAAGAATTTGCTCCTGAGGAGCAAATTCTTTCCTTTAAGAGTAGACCCCTCATTCAGTGAGACAGAGCTTATAGAAAAGCAAACAGCAAGTCCTGAAAATTGTCTCCCTTTGAAAAGTGTCGGAAAGTCTGCCGGGTTAAATATACCTGTTCAAAAACCTACAAAAGGTCACCTGGAGTGATCATGTGCGGTCCAGTATTGATCGGATAACGACGAAAGATTGAATATGGATCGTGTCGATCAAGAAGCAACTCAAGAGGGCGAGGTTATCGGGAACTGATCGTTAAATCATAGCCTGGGTAGATAAGCAGGCGGGTCGGTGCCTTATCTGCCCGCAGAACTGAAACCAATCTTGAGCACTGGTAAACCATTTAGAAGATCTAATGCTGGCCAGGAAAAGAGGTGCGAGTCGGACCGTTACTCAGGACTAAGCGTTTCTTTAGGCGGTAGGGCGGAAGATGTCATCTCAGTGTTGGATTAAAAGTCTTACAAAATCGGAAGCAATGTCACTAGAATGACCCAATCAGTGGTCACGGGGGCGTAAAAACAAAAACTAAACATAGTCGTAAGTGCCAAAGAGAGCTTTCCTCATGGCATGGTTCATGTACAGTAAACCCTACAATAAGTCCACCTTTGGGACTATTTAACCCTTGACCTGCTGAATATTTGTATATGCCACACCCACTACTGATGATTAACCAATCAGATTACTTAATGCAAATCAGTGCAACAAATTCATGAGCTGAATGACAATGAAGATCCTGATCAGATGGCTTCTTCAGAAGCCATCTGATCTGGATCTTTATTTTTTGAAAGATAAGACATATCTGGGCTCAGCAGGACAAGGGTTAAAATGGGTCTGATCTGAGTAAATTCTGTTTGCTTAAGAACATAACTTGTTAAAACTTACTACACACAAAACAAACTTGACACCCTATGATTGTAACGTGACCACTCCAAACTCATTAGGTGGAATATTAAATTATCAAATATGGGTGATTCTTAATTTTAGCTGGATCTACTGTAGTTTGCTAGGCCCCCGCCCATCGAGGCTTGAAAAAATGCATGGGCTGTATGATGCTTCCACGTAGAGCTGATACCGACCGCACACGGGTACTGAAAAACAACTTAGAGGATCTAAGCCTGCCAAGGCAAAACGGTTCAACGGCCCATGCTTATAAACCTTTTGGTTTCATTGGGCGTCAGGGCTTGAGATGTCTTTTCATCTCAATGTCGGGTAAAAATCTCACAATATTTGGGAAAAAAGTGTCCATAATAACCTATACATTGTTGACGGGGACGTTAAACGCCAAATCAAACAATCAAACATATGGCGGCCTCGGCAGCTCACGGTCGGATGCGCATCTGGCTGGTGATCAGGAGTACCTGCCAGGTAGGCAACAGTCTTTCGTGAAGATTGATAATGAAATCTTTTCCGCAGTCATTCTCTTCCTTTTGCTGATTCAAAAAGAACAGCTGGCGCTGGATTGTGCACTGTACTTGCTTACCGCTTACATACGTATGCTTGCCCACCCACATAAACCCCACTTCATATAGAGAAAACTGGGGTTTAAGTGGGTTTACTTATTTTTTATTTCTGCTCCACGAAAGAGGTTGTGGGTACTTGTTAGAACCGCCTCAATGAGGCGGTTCTAACGAGCACCCACAACCTATGTTTGCAGTATAAATAAGAAAAATATCACAGATTTCCATCAAAAAGAGATGTGTAAAGCCTAGGTCACATAGCCCGACCGATGTCCGGCATCGATGGAGCTCGGTAGATTTTTGGGGTGTCGCCGAGTTCCCCTCATCGGAGGCATAGCTCGGTGACGTGAACGGGCACCGTCCGGAAATCTACAGGCGACCGACCAAACACCGGTCGATGACCGTACGGAGTCTGTCTTAACAGGGCAGATTTTTTCGGCCTATGTGGTAGCAACTACCGGCCGGTGGTCAATCGGACATTGGGGGGTATACGGCCGGTACCCGAGCAGGTTACAGGACACCGTGCGATCACCGGACGGGTTGTAAACGGTCTTTGAACACTGCCCGGCCGATGTTCGGCCGTTGTAACTCGGACTTGGCGGGGGGCGGGGGGCGATGGTCAGCTATTACATCACTGTATATATGTCAAACCTGCCTGGCATGGTCGGTTCATCACTATGACTGCACCGAGAAGACTTCGATTGACGTTGTTAGAACACGAGCTAGGTCAGGCGAGGTTCCAGTACAACTTGGTCCTGGCGGCAATACTCGAAGAAGCCGAGAGGGAGGGACAGAGGACCGGCAGAAGTGAAAGACGTTGGTTGGTGCGAGAGTGGATCCTACGCAGACCCCTTTTCGGCCAATATGAGACGCTCATGAGGGAACTCAAGGCCGAGCACGCTGCCGACTTCAAGGCCTACCTCCGCATGGAGCCACAGCTGTTCCAAGAGTTGCTCCACGGAGTTGGTCCCCGCACTGCCAAGACCACAAGGTAAAATTGCACTTTGTGAACTTAGTGTGAAATTGTACTGAATGTACTGAATTGCATTTCTTATTTTGCAAACACATGCCTTCCATCATATTTATTATTGCTTGATTTTAATCATATTTCACCCTCTTCTGTTGCAGGCATCGAACCCCCTTGGACCCTGGGCTGAAGCTGGCGATCACCTTGAGGTTCTTGGCGACCGGAAGCAGCTACCGCGATCTGGCGTTCACGTTTCGTGTCCCACACAACACAATTTCTCTGTTCGTCCCCGAGGTGTGTCAGGCCATCTACGACGAATACGAGGACGAGATGTGGGCCACTCCCCAGACAGAAGATGAGTGGCGCCTGGTGGCCGAGGGATTCGTAGATAGATGGAGCTTCGGCCACTGTCCCTTACATCGGTCACCCACCGGTTTTATATTTTCCAAGGCTCGGTCCCACATCGGTCGGACCTCGGCCGAAACTCGGTCGGTGTCCGTTCACAAAAGCTTGTCCTCTGGTGGCCTCAGATGCACGGGACACCGGCCGATACTCAGCCGTACACCCGCCGATGCATATTCCGATGTGGTAAGGATGGGGCTGCGATGAAGGAGCTCGGTGAGAGCCCGTCGAATTTTAACTCCGAAGTTAAATTTCGCCGAGCTGCCCACCGATGCGGTTTTAAGCCCCAAACCCCGGCCGGTGACCACGGGATTCCGGCCGGTGTTTGGCGAAAGTCGCATCGCTCGCTCATCGAAACCTCATCGGCCGGGCTATGTGACCTAGGCATTAAGGTGCACTTTGTCGCACGTTTGTGTTATCGTAATATAAAAACAATTATTTGCTTTTACAAAAAGCTTGAGTCTACGCTTAACACACATTAATTTGTGTAGTCATAGGATTGGAATGTCAAATGACAAAGCTGCTCATGTGTATTCTGTATAAGTGTGCCAGTAAATATGGAAACTTCTATAATAGCCAAAGATTCCAAAAGTTGACTCCAGTTTCATGTATAAACAAGACAACCAACCTTTTACTTTCTTTCTTTCTTTCTTTCTTTCTACTGATACTGCGTCGGTCACATTTGACCATTACCGCAGGTGTACATTAGATACACTCCAGGTTTGCAGGTTGAAAGCCTACACAGTAACCATGTCATTACGGTAGGGATCTTTAACCTGCACAGGGTATGGTTCTCCCTGCACAGGGGGCCTCCAGTTAACGTCCTGATCCGAAGGACGGTGAACTTTATGACATTCATCCCTGCAAATGATGCCAATTGAGCGTGTACGGACACCGAAATGTTCACGCCGCTGCCGGGGATCGAACCCTGGACCTCTAGCATCAGAGGCAAGTGCACTAACCACTGAGCTATCACGCTCACGCTTTACTATGACAACCACTTGTACTAAGGAAACGAAAAATCAGTAGAACAGATGCATCTGCCTTCTTTTAGTGAAAACAAACACAAAAAGTACTGTATCATCGGAGGGAAGTCAACATCAAGTGAAATCAGAAAACAGAGGGTGTGATAAACTTACGGAAGTGTTCCGGTCAATCCCGGTTTTTAATCATTATAACAAATAACCCTGCTGACCAGTCAATAGTATATACATGTAGCATTCAGTCAGAAATGGCCTCTTCTTTAATGCTTCTGGTGCAAAAGTAGACCTTAGGTAGTCTACACCCGCAGGCGTAGACAATGCTAATAGAAAATAACATTCAACTAGTCATTGCTTCCGGAGCAAAAGTCATCCTTAAGATGGGCGTAGACAAAATTCTGTATGTACCATCTCATTGGTTCTTATGGTAATCACCATCCATCAGAAGATTTCTCACAACATTCGTACTACTGGCTTTTATCCGTTCTGAAAACCGGTAACCTTAAAATCTCCTCTCTCTCCCCCTCTCTCTCTCTCTCTCTCTCTCTCTCTCTCTCTCTCTCTCTCTCTCTCTCTCTCTCTCTTAATCAGATCGGCCCGCGTTACCGCGCGGTCTGATCAAAGTCTTTGTAATGAAGGCGCTTGAGTCGGAGACAGAATTGGAAGCGCAGGCCATCTTCGCATATGTCTGCGTAGGCGAGAAGAACAGCTCGAGCAATGTGAAAGTGAAGGTCAACAATTTTAATAAATCAAGCGAAATCGATGTCGCCTATCCAAACATGTAGAAATTTTTATCACCCAAAATGTACATTTTCAGATATAAAATTCTGAGATTTTGCATAATTCTGGTCGAAACATAGATTGTAGGGAACCGTTAGAACCACCTCGGCATGACGGTTCAACCGATTTTCAGTAGAAATAAGAAAAAATAATTTGTACCCTTGTAAACCACTGTTTTACTAAATAAAAGTCAAAGTTTCGTAATGAGTCTTATCATAGGGTTTCACCCTTAAAGGGAATGGGAACAACTGGCAGATTTTCCCGCCATTTTTCAAAGGGAGACAACTTTCGGGACTTCCTGTTTGCTTTTCTACAAGCCCTGTCCCCCTTGAAAAAGGGGTCTACTCTTAAAGGATACAATTTGCTCCTCCGGAGCAAATTCTTTCCTTTAAGAGTTGACCCCTATTGACATGGGAGACAAAAATACTTTTGCAGGAGTTGCCTCCCCTGAAGGTATTCCCATTCATCCTTAAAGGAAAGCATTGCTGCGAAGTTAGAACAAATTCTTTCTTTATGAAAAGGCCACTTCTTACAGAGGTATTTACGAACTTTTGAGAGTTCTTTCCTTTCTAAAATGGTGGAAACGAGCTACGTGTACCCATTGCCCTAAAAGTACACCTGCAGTTTTCATCTGCGTGTGCATTCAGTCCCCTTAATGTATACTTGTATGTTTCACTTGCATTTGTATCAATTCCCACAAAATGTACATCTGCACTTTTTCACTTGCAGTAGTATCCACTCCCCAAAAAGTACACATGCACTTTTTACTTGCAGGGATATGCATTCCCCTCACAGTACCCTATCTTTTTCACTCGCAGCTGAAGAATACATTCAATGCGTGAAAGCAAAAAAAAAAAAAAAAATTGAAAAAAAAAAAGAAAAGAAAAGGAATCCATTTCAGTTTTAAAATAATCGGAAGAAGAGTGAAACTTCAACCTGCATTTCAAATATAACATTTATTGTTGTAGGAAATATTTCAATGTTTATATACATACAATAGAACTTGTCTTAGTGGCCACCTATATTAAGCAAGCAACCTGTCTTAAGCAAGCAGACATTAAGTACTCCCCCAAAAGGCAAATGTGTTAAATTTCAGCTGTATTAAGCAAGCACCTGTCTTAAGCAAGCTCATTTTCGTTATCCCTTAGGTGTTTGCTTAATACAGGTTTGACTGTATTTGTTTGTTTAAAATGGGGTTTTACGTCCCCGTCAACACCGCTAAGCGGTTTACCAGTACTCATGTGGGGTCGGTTTCAGCTCTGCGTGGAAGCATCAAGCAGCCCAAACTATTTCTCCAAGCCTCGATGGGCGGGCTCATTTATATGCATATACTATTATATGCAATTGTAATAGTACAAATGATCGATGCGTTTAGTCATTATACCCAGATTTGTCATGCAGATGTACACCAGGAGTAATCATTTCAACATTTTCATCTATAAAAATATTGCCTGAATATTAATTTAAAAATACATATAACACTCGACTTGCATTATGAAACAATACATGAAATAAATTAACCTTTTTTTTCAATTATGATTGATGGACTGTCAATGTAAAGTCCGGGACACAAAAAGTCCACATTTAGACACCTGCAAACACCAAAGACTCAGATCAGACTGCGCAGTCTGATCTGAGTCTTGGTTGTTCGTATCGGCCCTCTAAAGACGCCGAACTAACCGGAAAAGTCCTAGGGCCAAAACTCATTTGACAAGACAACGCGACTGCGTAGACTGATCAGAGTAGCCGTATGTTCTGTCCCGGCTTAGCCTTATGTGGTGTCGAATGACCTTGGTAGCCAGAACACAGACTCAAGGGAATATGCCGATGAAAAATTGACAAAATTTCACAAAACAAAAATAAAAATAAATAAATAATATTAATTATAAAGTAACATTGGAGGCGGACTGAATGTACCTCGTATTACCTACATCACCTACACCACTTCCGCCTCCGCGTAATGAGCCACTTATCGAAAGCTACGATTTTCACACCCACCCGCCCCCTCTTTCTTAAAACGATTAAATAAATGTGAGTTTTGTATGACATAAAAAGAATATTAAAAGCTAGGTCTACGCTTAGCACATATTAGAGTTATAAACCAGAAAATGTGTTTTATACAATTAACCAGTCTGTGGCAATATGTTTATTGGTAGTCTGGACCCAGGATCCAGCCGACTGAAGCCTTACGCAAACACGCCTGTACAAATACATTGCCACCTTTTTCGCAGAAAAAAATGAAAATTTTAT
The DNA here is from genome assembly GCA_963580285.1 of Lucinisca nassula. Lineage (NCBI taxonomy): Eukaryota > Metazoa > Mollusca > Bivalvia > Lucinida > Lucinidae > Lucinisca > Lucinisca nassula. The sequence goes on from OY757016.1 coordinate 101,876,455, forward strand.
GATGAAAAATTGTGATATTTTTCTTATTTCTGCTCAAAATATAGATTGTGGGCACTCGTTAGAACCGCCTCATCGAGGCGGTTCTAATGAGTGCCCACAATCTATATTTTAGAGCAGAAATAAGAAAAATAAGGTATACCCCCGGAAACCCCAGTTTTACTATATAAAATTGGGGCTCAAGGGGGTCAAAATTATATAGGCGTGTTTTCGTGATGGTATAATTACTGAAATGTCAAAGTTGTAAATTTTGTCAAAAAGTACATTTTCATCTTTAAACAGGCGCATATGCAACTTCAATTTGCTTCTTATGAAATGGAATGCTTGAAAACTGTTGGAGAAGTAGACTACTTTCCTACACTTTATGGAAGACAAATTGAAGATTAACCCAAAAATTTTTTGCTAACGGCGAGGAAAGTTTTTAGCAGAAGCTCCTGGAGAGCTTACAGGATAGACAGTGGTCCGTCGTTAGTTAGTATATATATATTTTGTATTATCCTGTAAAAATATGACAGCGAATATGGGCTTGTACAAAGGTACTAGCAATTCTGTGCCAGAGCTCTGCCCGCTGGCCTCTTTTTTGTGTGAAAGCTTATTCTTGTTATGGGCCTTTTTTTTTTCTTCCACTTTTTACTTCTTATGAAAGCTTATACATGTTGTTGCATAGAGGTCAACATGCATGGTGGGAAACTAATGGCTGTACTTCCGTGTTAAATCCTAGCTCAACAATAATGTCTACGCCCATGGTTATGTAGGTAAATACTCGATAATCATTAAGGCCACGTGAAACTGAAAAGAAAACTGCCATGAAAAAAAACATCACAAAACACGCCTATATAATTTTGACCCCATTGAACCCCACTTTTATATCGTAAAACTGGGGGTTCCGGGGGGGGGGGGGGGGGGTATACCTTATTTTTCTTATTTCTGCTCTAAAATATAGATTGTGGGTACACGTTAGAACCTCCTCGATGAGGCGGTTCTAACGAGTGCCCACAATCTATATTTTGAGCAGAAATAAGAAAAATATCACAATTTTTCATCATAAAATTTTCATTTTTTCGGCGATAAAGGTGGCAATGTATTTGTACAGGCGTGTTTGCGTAATGTGAGGCTTAGGGATTCTTTAAGGGGACTCTCCAAACCCCGTTTTAAGGACAGTCACAAAACAAGAACAGCACCATGAGAAAGCCTCATTCATTTGTCACTTGCGAACAACAGAGGTGTAGATCAGTATGTGGACCTGCGCAGTCTGATCATCAACTGTGTGTCCGCTAAACAGAGAGTACATTTACAGAACCTCTAGTTTCTATATCTAAAATTTCAAGACTGTGAAACTTGGCAGTCTGGGGTCGGTTGTTAAAACCTAACGATATCGTTAGTTAAGGAATCGTTAAAAGGGGGTCTTTCATCTGTGCATGTTTTTTCTTTAAACTTTGTATATTAATAACTCAGCATATACAACCTATAAAAATGTATTTAATAAATTATATAAATCAAAGTAGGACTCATGAGGCCACTCTAACTGACTCCCTCCATGTGCTGGCGTCTGTCTCTAAATAAGTGCGTCTTAAATCTTATGTTTTATTTAGTTTCAAGATATGTGAACTAGATTGAATGCAGAACTCCATAGTTATTCCTTTGATACCAAAAAACCTTTTTAATTAATTAAAGTTTACATTTTCTGATAAAATAATTATCAAAAATCTCAGTTTTTAAATAAATTTTAAAAAATTATCAAAATTCAACCCTTAAGATAAATATGTTCTAGTCTTTGTCAAGATTTCATTTTGCTAGGAAAACTTGCCATATGTATCGTCCTTAGCTATGCCAAATTTAATGAAATTCCGAAACCGGTAACACTGTAGTTTTACACCTTTAATGGATGTAAGTCGTTTCTGAAAATTTACTATTTTATTGAAATCATCCAAGAACCTTACAAAAAGGCAATTCGTAACACTTACGTAATAAAAATGAGATTATACAAATCAAAATGAATACATATTGAGCTGATCTGGCTTAGAAACTATAATAATATAATGAATTTCTGATATTTTCCTTTCATTTATACACTATGATCTATCCAAAATAGTAGATAGTAAAACACTAAATCAAAAGGTATTCTAATCAACAAATAAGGCTTAACAACATGTATTGCTTTTTTATTAGCAGCAAAATTATTGTGAACATGTGCAACTTTATTTAATGACTTTGCATAAGTCATGCTACTCAAATAGGTGTAAGGCAAGGAGATCCATTATTTTCATTTCCATACCAATCTGGTATGCAAGGACGCAATGGACAGTGGTTTGTTGTTACTAGTAAAAATAGTTCTGTTGATAAATCCATGACCAGATTAAGCCTTAGATATACTCTGTCTTTATGAACGCTGGATTATTATCCTAACAAAAAGTTACAGTAATTATTGGTTAGTATTTCCAAAAATCGAATTGTCATTAATATTGAGTTTCTGTTGCAAAAGATATCATTGATGGATGAGGCGCAGAATATTTGGTGTAATCAAAGCTGTCCCATGACCTAGAGAAATTTTGCTATTAGACAGGGAGAGAAACAGTTTCCTTCCTTATAGTACACATGCATAAACACGTCTCTTTTCTGCATTGGTATTGTAATTGTTGACGTTTCTTTAGTGTCTTATTTTTTCTATTTACTTTGTCAATATAGTGGTTAATTTATCGGAAGCGAGCTTTTAGTATTTTTTTCTGATTGTAAAACTTTCAACCACTTCTTGAATGTTTCTGCTGAATGCAAGTTCACTGTTTTTAAGCACTGTTCCTGCGTGCTTTTTGTTCATTAATAATTACCAGTACACTTCTGTGCAAAGTATCTCTCAGCATAGAAAGAGTATTGCAGTGTTTGGACAGAAAAACTCATCACACTGTATTTACTGAAAATAATTTAAAATCCTATGAGTAATGCGATAACTACTCACAGATTGAATAATTATTATCAGCAGTTTAAATGCTTCTTGATATCTTACATAATGTGCTTTGTAATTACTGCAACAACTGCTGAGATAGGTAAATGAAGTGAAAGACCTATACAAATGTATAGACAACACAATCATGATCACATAAGTTTTGGAACACTGACAAATGTACGACCATGTGAATTCTAAGAGCAAATTCAAATGGCTTTGGAATACAGCTTCAGGAAGCCGTTTGATTTCGTTCATAGGGGCTATACAAAAAAGATAGATTGGCTAGTGCCTATGCAGATACAAATTCTGAAAACTTAATGTCCAGGAAAAGTAATCTCAAGTGTTATTGATTTTCCCAAGAGTAAACCTTTCTTTTTAAATGGACAGTTAGGGTTAAATAAACAAACAACAGTTTGATTTGAGAGTCATTTATCTCGAGTCGGATAACAAATCTCACAAAATCTGAAGCAACATCTAAAGTGACAGGTATGTTGTTCATTTGAATGTTAAATCTAAACATCACCTTAGCACCATTACCAAATTAGACAAGAAAGACAAAAAGAAAACTGTGCACATGATTACATGGGTGCGTTTGATGACGTTTGTCATCAAAATCTTTGCGGTATAGTTCTGTAGTCAAAATGGTTTGTTCCATAGGGGGCAAATTTACTGAAATGGATGTGTTGAAATAATACTTATAATTATGCTACGAACTACTTACACGAACCATACTATATTATAGCCATCCAAATTGAAAGCAATAGTAAAGTATTATTAAACAGCATGACCAAAACATGATAATCATATAATTTCACATTTTGCTGAATCAGGGCTATCGGTATTCAGTCTGTTAAAACACAATGTTACTGGTCCTCAATTTCCATAAAAATTCATCAACATGTTCCTAAGATATGTGGGTAGTTTTTATGCTAAACTGGTGTCTTGACAAAAATTGGAACGTGGTAAAAATGCATATAAAATTTTAATGAATACAAAAATAGGAGCTGAAATATGGGGACACCATCAAAGAAAACTGAATGCCCAGCCACTATTACTAGACATATGACGTCACTCATAGTATCAACTAACTCACCAATTATGGCTTCAATTCATAAAATGTAGCAGCATTAGATATATGAAACTCTGAATACTGTAGACAAGTTTATATGAGAGTACTCTCTGTCGTGATAGAGACTTCATAAAATATGTAATAAATTTACTACGGAAATAAAATTTAAAAGTGAATGCATCGTAATTATAATGGTTATACCCAAGGCAATTATTGTGCATAATTTCATCAAAATCCAAGCGTGGGCAGAAACAAATGCAAATTTCCTATACCTTGAAAGACCCCCTTTGTTCGTTTAATATGGCTAATATACTTATACTTTTGCTGAAAAAAAATATGCAAAAGCTGCTCACATTTTTTTCAGTAAACTAACACAATTTTAGGTATTAAACTTGCTAGAATATTTAACAATTTGACCATTAATGAGCTCGTTAAGCTAACGAGGCTTTGAACAACTGGGCCCTGGTTTATGTCTTACCTGGTCGCAAATCCGAAGTCAGGCTCTCTCGTGTCGAACACCTTGCGGACTTGCTGTAATTCTCCTAAACTTTTAACAAATTTGTTTCACACTCCTGCAAGTAGTCTAAAATGTGCAAAGGAAATGGCAAACAGTGTAGACCCTGATGAGACTGCTCCTTGGAGCAGTCTGATCTGGGTCTGCAGTGTTTGTTTAGGCCTATCTGTCTGGTCCTATACTTAAGATCATTGCGATAAATGACTTGGCTTCAATTGTGATCTGGTCCCGTGGTAATCTAACATTTTTGTGCATGCACGCTATTAGATTCTCCTATACTTTCTGGATAGACTGTTTGTGAATCAACCAAAAATTCCTGGGCATGCTTATACGTAAGCGGTTAACCAGTACAGTGCACATTCTTTCGCCAGAAACTGACAACTGACCCTCTTGAATCAGCGGAATAGAGAGAATGACCGTAGAAAAGATTTCATGATCAATCTCCACGAAAGAATGTTGCCGACCCCGGCAGGTATTGCACCCGCGTCTTCGTGATCAACAGTTAGACGCGAATCCTACTGAGCTAGAAATCAGATAAATATTATTTATAGCTTGGCTGTTCTTCACCATGTGACCATGGTCGGTGGGCTTTGTAAAAATGTAAAAATGTTCGTTATCTGTAAAATCTGGAGCGATCTGGTTTAATAGGTCATTGGAAAACAGCGTCTTAATAATTTTGATCCCCTTGTACCCCACTTACTGGGGTTTACACGGGTAAACCTTATTTTCTTATTTCTGCTCTATAGAACCGCCTCGATGAGGCGGTTCTAACGTGTGCCCACAATCTATATTTTGAGCAGAAATAAGAATCGAGGCGGTTCTAACGAGTACCCACAATCTATATTTTAGAGCAGAAATAAGAAAATATCATAACTTTTAATCTAAACATTTTCGTTTTCTTAGAGTAAAGTTTACAATGTTTTTGTTTTGGCGTGTTTTCAAAAAATGGGTCCCGAAGCTGTTTGTGCCATTGATGTTCAACTGTCTGAGCAGCTAAGTACAAAGCTCAGCAGGCACACGTCGCTAGGGCAACGTCAAATCAACGTCGGTGCAACGTCACGACGTTGCACCGACGTTGATGTGACGTTGCATAAACGTCATGACGTTGCATCGACGTCGATGTGACGTCACATTTACGTCATGTGCCTGCTGGGAAAGTACTTTCTATCTCAGACATTGGTAAGAATCTTCCTCACCTATTATTGTCATACCATTACGATAACACACCCGTGCGACATAGTGAATTTTTTCACATCTCCAAACCTGCTACGTTTCTGATGAAAATCCTTGATATTTTTCTTTTTGATACTGCAAACATAGGTTGTGGGTGCTCGTTAGAACCGCCTCATTGAGGTGGTTCTAACGAGTACCCACAACCAATGTCTTGGAGCAGAAATAAGAAAAATAATGTTTACCCCCGTAAACCCCAGTTTTCTCTATATAAAGTGGGGTTTAGGGGGGTCTTCATTTCACGGACTTGTTCACGTGATGGTTCCGAAAAAAAAACAAAAAAAACATTTGCAAATCATGTAGACCCTGATCGACTGCGACAGAACGCCGTGTCTGATCAGGGTCTGTACAGATTTATATCCCCCATCGGAGGGGAGAGGGACATATTGTTTTTGTTCCGAATCTCGTTTGCGTCTGCATAGTTGTATCATTGGGATGGGGGAAAACGGTCATTAGATTATGATGACCTCGACCTCATTTTCAAGGTCACATACCCCGAAAAAACAGTCATTTTGGGACCAAAAATGACTTGTCTGCACTCTATCGCATTAACGAATGTCCCATTTAGTTCGAAAATAGCCTTTATTTGTCATTCATTAGCTGACTTGTCAAATTGACTGTTTCCTGGTTTTTTCGATTTTTTTTTTTTTTTTTTTTTTTTTTTTGCTTAATATATCGCGCTCACGCGACATCGATGCACCACCTGCTGAAAAGAAGAAAAAAAAACTGAAAAGTTTTGTGCATTTTAAGTTAATATCATGTGCAAAAAGAAACGTATGATAGTTATAAATGTATAACCACAGGACATAATATGATAAATATAGGATAAATAATTACGTATAGCATATAAAACATACAAACAATTAAAAATAGGTTACCAGGTTTATATTTTCGTAATATGTTGCAATACGACACACGTGCTCCAGTATACCGACACATATCATGCGGGAAACCCTTAAAGGGGTACCATTCACCATATTTGCATTATTTGTTGGCTCCCAGCTTGCACATTGTCAATATTGGAAAAACAGATAATCAGACCCCCTGACCATGAAAGCTTGCACATTGTCAATATTGGAAAAACAGGTAACCAGACCCCCCCCTGACCTTCAAGGTCAGGGGGTCTGGTTACCTGTTTTTCCAGACCCCCCTGACAGGGGGATCTGGTTACCTGTTTTTCCAATATTGACAATGTGCAAGCTGGGAGCCAACAAATTATGCAAATATGGTGAATAGCATACAGTACAGGCCAAGATCAGATGCCAAGCGGCACTGATCAGGGCCTGCACTATTTGCTAACAGAATTTTCCGTCAAAAATAAAATAAAACGAAAATCCCTTAAATGACAAATGGACTTGTCCAAGATATAGCACTTGAAGAGTTCACTAGTATATAATGTTCTGAAGAACGACGCTCATGCTCCAATAAACAATCAAACGCACGTGCTCCAATAAACAATCAAAGCACTAAGAGTACTAAACTGTTTCGCTAAACCCTTAAATTCCCGTCCTGTAAGCAAACCGTGTAGACCCTGGTCAGACGCTGCGTTCTGTGACATCTGGTCCACAATGTATGCCAAGCTCAACCCATGATCCTAGCCCACATTCTACAGATAATAACCCTTTTACGCAACACGCTGACCTCCCTGCGATAAAATTCTATAAATAAGTTACATGGATTTCCTACAAATCAGTGATAGTCACGTGGACTCCAGCACTAATAGAGGTTTTGTCCTTATAACTTTGAGTCATTTGATAAACAATCGACCCCCCCCCCCCCACCCCCTCGAAAAATACAGTGTCAAGTAAAGTAAAACTCATTTTAGGTTGTGTTTCGTCGTCGTCACCCATTACGAAAAAGCACCTATGCAAATATATTGTAAACTTTATCGCCGAAAAAAAATGACAATTTTAAGATGAAAAATTGTGACATTTTTCTTATTTATGCTCAAAATATAGATTGTGGGTACTCGTTAGAACGAGTATCCACAATCTATATTTTAGAGCAGAAATAACAAAAATAAAGTTCACCCCTCTAAACCTCAGTTTTACTATATAAAAGTGGGGATCAAGGTGGTCATAATTATATTGGCATGTTTTCGTGATGGCGTCAAGTCGCTACTTGGCCATGAATGATATGGTTTCATGATGAATTTAAGACTTCTATGACTGTCTTCAGGCTGGGTTAATAAATGAACGGCAATAAAATTGAATATGATCATGAACTGGTTTTATGACCTACATTCGAGATTTAACCCTTTCATTCCTCTGAACATGACTCTCTAGTTTTGATACTACGTATTCGTTTGTTTGATTGATTTGAGGTTTTACGTCCCCGTCAACACTGCATATGTCATTCTAGAGACGTTGCTAACAATTTTGTGGGACTTTTACATGTACCCCACATTGAGATGAAATGACATCTCAAGCCGTGTCCCCTAATGAAGCCAATAGGGCTTATAAGCATGGAATTGGACGTTGCTAACAATTTTGTGGGACTTTTACATGTACCCCACATTGAGATGAAATGACATCTCAAGCCGTGTCCCCTAATGACTACTTTGTGATGGCCATAACTCCAATACCCTTTAAGATATATTGATGGTACCTGACACAGTTGTTCACAAGGCTGAGACAGCGTATCATGCACAAGAGCCACAACTCTGGTTGCCACGGGTTTTTAGTTATCTCCCCTTCCAATTAAATAAAGTGACTACTTTGTGATGGTCATAACTCCAATAACCTTTGAGATATATTGATGATACCTGGCACAGTTGTTTACAAGGCCCAGACGGTGTGTCATGCACAAGAACCACAACTCTGGGTTACTTTTGAGTTACCTCCCCTTCCAATAATATAGAATCACTACCTTGTGATGGCCACATCTCCAATACTCTTCGAGATATATTGTTGGTACATGGTACAGTTGTACATGAGGCTAAGCAGATGTGTCACGTGCAAGAACCACAACTCTGGGTGCCCTGATTTTTTTAATTATCTCCCCTGACAATATAACCTTGTGATGGCCATAACTCCAATACCCTTTGAGATATATTGATGGTACTTGGCACAATTGTATACAAGGTTGAGACGGCGCTACATGCCTAAGCACCACAACTCTGGGTGCTATGATATTTGAGTTATCTCCCCTGCCAATATAACAGTATGACAACCTTGTGATCACCGTACCTCCAATACCCTTTGAGACATATTGGTGGTACTTGATGCAGATGTACATTAGGTTAAGCAGGTGTGTCATGCTCAAGAATTACAACTCTGGGTGCTCTGATTTTTGTTATCTCCCTGACAATATAACCTTGTGGTGGCCATAACTCCAGCACCCTTTGAGATATATTGAAGGAACTTGGCACAATTGTATACAAGGTACAGAAGGGTGTCATGTGCAAGAACCACAACTGTTGGTGCTGTGGTATTTGAGTTATCTACCCTTTCAATATAACAGTATGACCAGCTTGTGATCACTATATCTCCAATACCCTTTGAGACATATTGATGGTACTTTGTACAGAAATACATGAGCGCTTAAGCAGGTATGTCATGCGCAAGAACCAAAATTCTGAATGCACTGGTTATTTAGTTATCTACCCTGACAGTATAATCTTGTGATGGCCATAACTGCAATACTTTTGTGATATATTGCTGGTTTAATTCTGGTGCACTTTCTATTCGTGAACAATCTTCTGAAGGCCATATTGGCTTTTGGTCGGGGAATTTGCCATCTCTTCCCATGGCTATTTTTTATATACTTGGTCAATAACTGCTGATTTCCGATATTTTAAGATTAGAGTCAAGCAACAATCCTGATTCTGTGTTTTTCACAGCCAGTTCAGAGCTAATCTCGGCACACTCAAATATCTGACAACACACAGGCTCTTCAGAAGAATGCATGCGGCAAGCTTCCTAAGACTTTTTATACCTGCTAAAGACTTTTGAGTTTATTATATCCACTGGTAGATAATAAAATAAGGCCAACGAGGGATAACGTTAAAAAGTCAGTGAAATGAACACCCCTCTGAACTCCACTTTATATGGAGAAAACTGGAGTTTTCAGGGGTGTACATTATTTTGCTTATTTCTGTTCCAATAAATAGGTCGTGGGTACTCGTTAGAACTGCCTCAATGAGGCGGTTCTATCGAGCACCCACAACTAATGTTCAAGTAGAAATAGGAGAAATATGACAAATTTTCATCAGAAAATTAACCTATTAGTGGGTATGAGAGAATGCACTATATCGCACGGATGTGTTACCGTAATGGACAATATTCATCAGTATCAGAGCAAAAACCCTGAATTACATAACAATAAATAGTTTTGCTTAAAATAAAGATAATCTACAGATGGAATTCTAAGAATAGTGTCCATTTGATAACAATGCCGACAGAAGTGTAAAAATACTACTACTAAAGCGATACTATTTTTGCTTTATTGTCACGTGACAACAGTGCAAAGACCATGCGATTTTACACTCAAGTTCGACCGCAAATAGGCCTGGTCCTATAAAACGCTGATATTCTAAAAACGTGGTTATAGATATAGGATGTTAATTTCTTCCATATTAAAAACATGTCCTGACTTTAAATGAGCAGGTCAGTGACTAATGAACAACCGTCCTAGTTTCAAAATAGTATGCCGCGAGTTCAACCATGTCAATTTCAGACAGCCCGCAACTCATAGTGAAAAGAGGTCTTCGAGTAGGTGACTTCTGTGGAGACTCAGATCAGCCTGTACACAAACTAAGTCAGACTACACCATTCGCTGACTGAATGAAGAAGATATGTGACAACTGCCATGCGTAAAGCGCACAGCGAAGACTCTGATCAGACTGATCAGAGTCTTCGCTGGGCGGACATGCTCGATGACAAACGTTTCGCAGTTTGTGCGGCGGCATAGACAACTTTACATTTATCATAATGTAGTAAAAAAGACAACCTTTATCGAAAATTAAACTTGAGAATATAGGGCGCCGTTTTACTATTTAATCCGTATTTATAGATACCCATAAATCAGCCGAATATTGGATATCCATAATTCGATTAATGGATATCATTAATTCAGATCGATTTAAGGATATCCATAATTCGATTTATGGATATCCATAATTCGTAATATGGATATCCAGTGATATCAATAATTCGATTTATGGATATCCATAATTCGCATAATGGATATCAATAGATATCAATAATTCGAATTATGGATATCCATAAATCGAATTATGGATATCCATAGTTCGATTAATAGATATCATAAATTCAGATCGATTTAAGGATATCCATAATTCGAATTATGGATATCCATAATTCGATTTATGGATATCCATAACTACTCTGACTTATGGACTTCCATAATTCGATTTATGGATATCCATTATTCAGATCGATTTACGGATATCCATAATTCGAATTATGGATATCCAAAACTCACCACCAAAGCTTTTGGTTTAATGATAACTCCCTAAGATACGTGATGATTTATTGTAAAAACCTTAAAAATCTTCAAGGTTTTTGTCATCGCTGAAGATGATGGCCCGTCAAAGGGATCTCTCTGCCGTGCATCCTTTTCAGCCCGTAAAGCTCCCAAAGCAACGGACGCCATACGCTGAACGCCCGCAATGCGTGCAGTTAAATATCGGAACCAGTCGTAAGATCTGGGAATTCCGACCAATGCAACCGGTCCCTCTGGAATGACCTCTTTGAGGACTGCGCACCTAAGGACACTGAAAGTCGGACGTAAGATTATAATGATCATAACAGGCAATCCGTGCATGCCTGGAGAAAATTGCACATGGTCGTTATATATAGTATTAGCATAGCCCCGCCCATTGGGGCTTGAAGAAATAAATGGGCTGCAAGATGCTTCCACGCAGAGCTGAATCTGACCGCACACGAGTACTGGTAAACCACTTAGAGGATCTAAGCCTGTCCAGGCAAAGAGGTGCGAGTCGGACCGTCCATGCTTATGAACTCTATTGGTTTCATTGGGCGACAGGGCTTGAGATGTCATTTCATCTCAATGTCGGATAAAAGTCCCACAAAATTGGAAGCAACGTTTCCAAAATGACCTTTATAGTGTTGTCGGGGACGTTAATTTTGTTCGTTTGATTTGAGGTTTAACGTCCCTGTTAACACTGTAAAAGTCATTTTGGAGACGTTACTTCCAATTTTGTGGGACTTTTACCCGATATTGAGATTAAATGACACCTCAAGCCCTGTCGCCCAATGAAACCAATAGGGTTTATTAGCATGGACGGTCCGCCTCGCACCACGGTTCCTGAACATGCTTAGCTCCTCTAAGCGGTTTACAAGTACTAGTGTGCGGGCCGGATTCAGCTCTGCGTGGAAGCATTATGCAGCCCATATATTACCTCAAGCCCCTATGGGCGGGGGCCAGACGGGGACGTTAAACATTAAATCAAACAAATAATATATATCCATATAAAACACTACTTGAGGTGTATGGAGTACCAGGCAGGTTAACAAATATCTCCTAGCCCTGCCCATTGGGGCTTGGAGAAATAGATCTGGCTGTGCTGACCTCGGTAGCTCGGTCGGATGCGCGTCTGACTGGTGATCAGGAGAACTCGGGTTCGATGCCTGCCGGGGTCGGCAACTTTCCTTCGTGGAGATTGATCATGAAATATTTTCTACGGTCATTCTCTCCCTTCGGCTGATTCAAGAAGGGCAGTTGTCAGTTTCTGGCGAAAGAATATGCACTATACTGGTTAACCGCTTACGTATAGGCCTGCCTAGGAAAGGTGTAGGTAGGTAAACTGACTGGCTCAAAAATGACTGAAATAGTGTTGACTGGGCCGTTAAACCCCAACACAAACAAACAAATAAACAAAGATTTGGCTGCATGAGCTGAGAGTACTGGTAAACCGTTAAGAATGTCTAAGCCTGACAAAACAAAGTCGTGCGAGTCAATGGGCGATAGGGATTGAGATGTCATTTCATCTCAATGAAGGCTTAATGCCCAACATAATTGGAAGCAACGTCGCCAAAATGAAATAGTATTGAAGGGGACGTTAAACCTCAAATCAAACAAAACATATCTCTCCCATACCATAGGCCACCACTAAGCCTCCATCTCCCGGCTTTTATTACACACCTAAATCGGAAACCTGACGGGAATAGTCGATTTTTTTTGGAAAGGGAGCAGTCATTATTCATTAGGTTTATTTGGAGAGGAGAATTATGGATATCCATAATTCGATTTATGGATATCCATAAATCAGACGAATAATGGATATCCATAATAATACAAATTAAGGATATCCATAATTCGATTTATGGATATCCATATTTCGATCTAAATTAATGATATCCATAATCGATATAAATTGTGGGTACCCGTTAGAACCGCCTCGATGAGGCGGTTCTAACGAGTGCCCACAAGCTATATTTTGAGCAGTAATAAGAAAAATATCACATTTTTTCACCTTAAAATTATCATTTTTTTCGGTAATAAATGTTACAATGTATTTTATAGGTGTGTTTTCGTAATGATTACACAGAAAGCTCACACTCAGAAACGTGTTTGAACCTTTATCCCACTGAACACGGCAGCCCCTACCTTAGCAAACAGTGAAGCTCCAGATTAGTAGCCATTGTCAATTAATTTGCGAATTTTAAGAAATGAGTGTGGTAAATTAATTTATTCAGCAGGATATGGGTTAAGAAGGCGCGGACGTTGGCTATAATTGTGGTTTGAGGAAGTGGTGGAAATCGGAATACCCGGAGAAACCCACCGACCTTGCGCGCGCGCCAGTTTAAACCACCAGAAGCATGAGCCCGGGCACTGGAAAACGCACATGTGCAACAGCAACAACGAAGACTTAACATTTGAGACGGGACACTGCAAAACACGCATGTGCAACAGCAACAACCCAGTCTAAAACCAACCCGTACATCGGAACAGACATCCTACATATAAAACGTTTAACCCTTTTTGTACCAAATGGAATCTTCATCCATACGTAAAGAAGGAGCCCATTTAAAAATTTAGGGATATCAAGTTGTGTTTTCTTCAAAACTTATTTGGAAACTGGCCGAAGTTTTTGCAATCAGTGTAGGCCCTGATCAGACGCCGCATTTGCGGCGTCTGATCTGGGCTTGACCCGTTTGTCAGGGTACCTGCTTTGGGGTTTTCGGTACAAAGGGTTAATTACCGCCAACAGATTTCTGAGTTATGGATATGAACAAAATGCGCTGAGTTTTTAGTTCAAGGTGCATGCTATTTTGGTGGGGATTTTGCTTTGCGCCCGCTCATATAAAAGTAAGAGCATTAATGCGTAAGAGGAGTTTGCCACTCCAATGACATAATAATGTGCGTTGTATTTTTTATCATAGACCGTTGAACTCAATCTGGCACGTTTAATGGTTCACCTACTTTGTGAACTACTGCGTCAACCCCAGCGGCCACCCAAATATTCAAGACCATTTTTCATCAACATATGCAAGGATCCATGTTTGACCGTGACCTACATTTCATGGTTCGTTGGGCTTTGCGCCCCCACAGGCGCGACATGTCCTTTGGCGGAACCATTCTTACATGTGTTATGCTGGGATGAGCACTTGTCGGCACTGGTCGGCGTCGATTGTCGATTAAGTTTGAAGTGTTATTCAATCAAAAAATGGGTCTTTAAGGCTTCGCGAAAAACTGCATCTTAAAATGTCGCCTGATCATGTCGACTGTTGCATCTTCTTGCAACCTTGACAAACATATTTTGCATACAGGCAAACAACGTGGACCCAGATCTGACTGCTGATCTAGATTCACACCGTTCACAACGATGCATGTTAACCCATATATGACAATGGAATCTTCCACCTAGTTAGTTTGGAGTGGTCCATTTCCAATTATAGGAGTGTCAAGTTTGGTTTTCTTTGTGGCAAATTTTACAAAAACCAATGTTCCTTAAGCAAACAGTGTAGATCCAGATCAGACGCCGCGTTCTGCGGCGTCTGATCTGGATCTACACTGTTTGCCAATGTCCCAGAAAAGGGCCGCTAGGCATATATGGGTTAAAGTAACCAGCAGACATAGCATTGAACATGTATATAATTATCATTGTTGGGTAAAACTCAAACAGTTGAAGTTCAAAAGCAAGATCTTGGATCTTAAACTTGAAAGATGGCATCCTCATCAAAGCATGTCTGCATACCAATGAAATTATGTACCTCACAATTTTCCAGCATAATTATGTCATACAGTCACGTGTCAAAATGTGTGACAATAATTTAACATTTCCAAAAAAAGTGGCACCTGTTAAACTGTTGAACGCTTGCTTAAAATTCAAATTCTGCTAGAAATTTATATTTATCACGACCTCTTTAGTGCAGATTGTTGCCCCGCATTATCAAAACAAACGTGATTTTCGCTTTCGCTTGGGTTCGCATGAACTACTACAAGCTACAATGTCATATGACGTGCATCTAGCGAAGACTCAGACCAATCTGTGCATATGCGCAGGCTGATCAGTGTCTTCGCTACGCTCTGTGTGGAGCATGTTCTCAATGACCCAACCCTTCTTCGCATCGAAGTCTGCGATATGCCTGGTATGAATTCCAGTTGACCGAATGCCATTACGACAACACATCCATTAGGCACGTGACATAGTTAATGCTTTCATATCGTCAAATGGTTATTTTTTCTGAAGCAAAGTCGTAATATTTTTCTTACTTATACTCAAAACAAAGGTTGCGGGTGCTCGTTAGAACTGCCTCAGTGAGGCGGTTCTAACGAGTACCCACAACCAATATCTTGGGGCAGGAATAGGTAAAATAATGTCTAACCCCCCCCCCCCACACACACACACACACACACCACCACCACCACACACACAACACCATCTCTCTATAAATAAAGTGGGGTTTACGGGGTATTAATTTCACGCACCTTTTACCGTGATGCGGCGTCTTCATGAAGACATGGAAGGCTATAGGTCCCGAGGTTATGAAACGTTTTTTCATGCAGAACCCAACTGAAAATTGTGTAAACCCTTGTAAACCTGATATTTCGGTTTGGAAAATTGGGTTTATTAGAGTTTTCATCGGCCCCGCCCATCGGTGCTTGGGTTTGGGCTGCATGGTGCTTCCAAGCAGAGCTAAAACTGACCACACATAAGTACTGGTAAAACGCTTAGAAGCACTAAGCCTGCCCGGGCAAAGTGACGTGAGTCAGACCGTCCAATGAATAGCAGTTTGGTTTCATTGGGCGGCAGGGCTTGAGAATACGTTCCACTGACCGTTCCAAGGCGATTCTTCTGTCGCGGTTTATTAATATTTTTGTTATGTTCTCTCTTTGACTGTGTGTATCGCTTTTATATATATATATATATATATATATATATATATATATATATATATATATATATATATATATATATATATATATATATATATATATATATATATATTTTTTTTTTTTTTTTTGGCCATTTTCTGGGAAGGTAACTGTCCATTTGGCTTTCGGCTATTGATGTTTCCATTAGGGTCTAGTTATTTCATGTTTCCCTTTGGTGTCTCTCATGGGAGCTGTGGGTTAATTGTATCGATTCCTGATCAACGCATTCGCTTCTATTTTGATAAACTAGTCTATGTTAATGAATATAAATGTCAGGAAAGCTCAGTTTGCAGAACGTAATGAACTCATCCCATCACGAAAACACACCTATATAATTTTGACCCCCTTAAACGCCACTTTTATAAAGTCAGGGGCCTACATTTTTTTTACTCAAAAAATAACTGTGTGTTCCTCGTCGAGGCGGTTCTCTAGTGTGCCCACAGTCTGTGTTCTGAGTGAGTGAGTGTTTCAGTTTTACGTCCCACCAACAGCTAAGGTCATACGGAGACGGGACCTCGGTTTAAAGACTCATCCGAAAGTCTGGAGAAGCCCGGGATCGAACCTGCGACCCCTGGTTTACAAGGCGAGTAGCGTAACCACTCGACCACGGAGGCTTCTCTGTGTTCTGAGCAGAAATATGAAAAATATCAGAATTTTTATCTAAAAATGTTCATTATTGGTGGTAAAATTTTACCAATATTTTTGCAAAGGCGTGTTTTCGCAATGGCAGAACGTGATGCATCACGTGAACAAGTCTGTGAAATGAACACCCCCTTACACCCCACTTTGTACAGAGAAAAGTGGGGTTTACGGGTATAAACATTATTTTCTTATTTTCACTCCAAGACATAGGTTGTGGGTACCTCAACGAGGCGGTTCTAACGAGCACCCACAACCTATGTTTGCAGTATAAATAAGACAGATATTATGGATTTTCATCCGAAAAGTAGCCATTTTGGAGATGTGAAAAAGGCACCATGTCTTACAGGTATGTTATCGTAATGAATTCGCCTACTTTACCATAAAGCTCATTTTGCAGAAAGTCCTTTTTCTGTAAAAAAGCAATTTTAGGTCGCTTTAATTTATGATTTTTTGGTCTTCTAATTTAATTTTTGTACATTGTAGACACCTGCATAATTATATGCAAAACTATTATATTTCTGATACATTATTCGGTATTTTACAAATTAGCAATAATTGCATGTCATTTAAAAATACTCCACATTTTTGAAAGGGAGACGAATATTTTGTTGTCCAATAACATTATCCTTGATGAAAAAGGTGCTTCTTATCAGATTAAAATTGTAAAAATGATTTAAGATATATTCTTGATAATGGATATAAGTGAGTATTTTTCGTGTACACCATAATCATAAACTAATTGACTAATAAAGGAAACCATTTTAAACCATTTGACATCAACCAGTGATATCTCCTATCTTTGACTTTAATGTAACAGTTTCAATTCATTCATTTATCGTATCTTGTCTACATGCTCGTTTTTGTGAAAAATAGGCTAGTGAGCGGTGTTGGCAAACAGTGTATAAAAACAAATTCGACGCCGCAGAATGTGACTACTGATCAGTCAGTGCCCGTACTATTTTTAAGTACAGATTTTTTGAAAATTAAAAATAAAAAAAATAAACCATAAAACTTCAGTACTGGCTACTCGTGTCGCATGGTATTCAGTAGTCGGTCCAATTTGTCATATACGGGCTGAAAGATTGTCTCAAAAACTGGGCGTTTTCTGGAAAATATAAACGCCTAAGATTTCATCGATCTAACTTAAATCTGTCTGAAGAAAAAATCAACGACATAAAACCTTAGATTCATATCGCTTTTAGTTAGAGCCCCAAAAGGAGAAAACATGTCTTACGGTGTTTTTTTATACCTGTTGATCTATCATTTTTTTTCTGATGAAAAGAGATGCTATACTTATTTCTGTCCAAAATATAGATTGCGTTCCTTATTTAGTTTCGTTTGTCCTTCGAGTTTACTGTTTGTCATGTTGGTGATTCCGATTCTCCACCCACTTATGTAAATATTGCTCTTTTGTAGTTAGGTTTGGATATTTTGAGTCACCGCCTGTCTGTTGTTCGTTTTTGTTTACTGTCGTCACTATATGTTTTGACTTCTTTCCCTAGTAATATTGTGGGAAGAAGTTGGGAGTTCCTGGTCGTTTCTGTTTTTATTTCCAGATAATACACTAATTGTACTCTAGGTAGAAATGTTCTTTATCATATGACGTCGCGTATGAGAGTGTAATAACGCCATGTAATATTTTCGATAACTCACTAGTGGATTAAATATGCAAATTAGCTAGATACGTCCCGTAACGTTACATGTACGACGTCCTTAACGACGTCGCGTTTACTAACGGCGGAATATTGACATTTTTGTAAATAATCGTGAATAAAATGAGTTATTAAACTCGTTGAGGAAAAGGGATAAAATGCTCGGCAAAGCCTCGAATTTTACCCCTTTTCCTCAACTCGTTTAATAAATTCAATAATACATGAACACTCATGTAAGATCCTCTATATACCATTTGATAATGTACGATACCATAATTTTTGTAGTACAAAATGCAATTGCAATGTTTTAACCCCGCCCCCGCCCATAGGGGCTTAAAGAAATATATGGGCTGCACGATGCTTCCACGCAGAGCTGAATCCGGCCCGCACACTAGTACTGGTAAACCGCTCAGAGGATCTAAGCCTGTCCAGGAACGTGGTGCGAGGCGGACCGTCCATGCTAATAAACCCTGTTGGTTTCATTGGGCGACAGGGCTTGAGATGTCATTTCATCTCAATGTAGGGTAAAAGTCCCACAAAATTGGAAGCAACGTCTCCAAAATGACCTTTACAGTGTTGACGGGGACGTTAAACCTCAAATCAAACAAATCAAACAAACAATGTTTTAACATTAAAATATGCATTTGAAAATACAAGTTAGACTGCCTAATTAATACGGCATAATCTATAATGAAAACTATTCACTGTTGCAAATAATATAGAGCATAAGTTATTAGACAACTGATCCAAATTCGAAATTAAGTTAATATAAGATCAACATTGAAACCGTTTGCAGCTACTGGTAGGCATGTAGCAAACTTATATATCACTGCACTTGTATGTTTTACAGAACTGAGGTTCCACGATTATTAATTCTATTTGTTTGCAGTCAGTGTTCCTGGATAGTCAACATACCAAACCTGTCATGCTTGTTTCACAATTGAAGTGACGGCAATGATCAGGAATCAATACAATTAAACCATACCCCGCCCCACCCCATCAGAGACACCTAAGGGAAGGAAATACAAACATGAAATAACTAGACCCCAATGGAAACATCAATAGCGGAAAGCCAAAAGGATAGTTACTGTCCCACAAAATGGCTAATTGGCTATCCAAAACAAAAAGATATAAGCGATACACACACTCAAAGACCGACCATAACAAAAAAACCAAACGGCGACAGAGGAACCGCCTTGGAACGGTCAGTGAAACGAATTTCACTGGAGGGCTTAAATCGATTTTACGCGGCCGCAATCCTCTCCCTTACTTCCCCCAACAATCACTATTTATTACAAGTAATGATGGTCGTGCACGGGTTCACATATTGTCATTAATATTTAGTTTTGACGGCATATTGTAATTTGAAAAATATTCATTGTGGCAGATAATTTGGAGGAAAAGAAAAAAAGGTTCTGTGAAGATATTTAAAAACAAAGTATGACTTATTAGCTCGGCTGTTTTCGGAGAAAACGACGAGGTATTGTCATAGCTCTTGCGTCGTCGTCTGCGTCGACGTCAGGCAAAAAATGGACATTTTGTAATATCTCTGTCATAACTGAACATATATAGTTGAAACTCGGACTAGTTGTTCATTATGAAAAGTGGAACTCATACCAATAGGTGAGGTAACCCTCAAAATATTTTGGCGCAGTTAAGTCCCTTTTTCGACTTAGAATTTTGCAAAAACTTACTGAACATATTTACTTAAAACTCGGACTAGTTGTTCATTATGAAAAGGGGACCTCATACCAATAGGTGAGGTAACCCTCAAAATACTTTTGGCGCAGTTAAGCCCCTTTTTTTGACTTAGAATTTTGCAAACACTTACAGAACATATTTACTTGAAACTCGGACTAGTTGTTCATTATGAAAATGGGAACTCATACCAATAGGTGAGGTAACCCTCAAAATATTTTTGGCACAGTTATGCCCGTTTTCGACTTAGAATTTTTGTTAAACTAAAAGAAACTGCAGCCGAGCGTTGGCACCCGCATGCGGTGCTCTTGTTTTTCCAATACTGTGACTCCTTTACCTATCAAACACGAGATATGCAACCACGCAGCATGCGAACTCTTTCTACTAGGTAATTTGGTAACGGCAAACTGTGTCATGCGTGAGCCATGTGGAATTTCAAATTCAAAATATTGAGTTCATACTAAATGATGTGTTTGTGTAAGTCACACATACGAGGGATGTTCGAAAAGAATTGCTTACATGTATTTCTATCTGGAGACTTCAACTTTCAAGTTAGCCCAAAAGTACTCATTTCATGCCCTCGAAGTATTCAGCGTGGCTAGAAATGCAAAGTTTCAGCCGATGTGTCCACTTCTTGAAGGCGACACGGTACGCTGATTTGGACACAGTAATAAGGTACTAATGAATGGCAGATCCAAGTGCCTATCGGGACTGGTATTTCCGCCAAGCAAGGAATGATTTCAATTTCGGAAACAAAAAGAAATCACATGGGGCAAGGTCTGGGGAATACGCGGGGTCAGGCAAAACAGTTACTTTTTCTTTCTTCAAAAACGCCGTAACTATTGCGGAGGTATGAGCGGTTCCATTGTCATGTAGAAGACGGACATGTTTAAAACCAGTGGCAGGGCGTTGTTTCTGATGATACTTTTTCCGTTTCTTCAGTACTCAGTACTACGTCTTTATGGTACTTTCCGGTGATGCTTTTGCCCTTTTTCACTGGCACTTTTA
This sequence comes from Lucinisca nassula, assembly GCA_963580285.1. NCBI lineage: Eukaryota > Metazoa > Mollusca > Bivalvia > Lucinida > Lucinidae > Lucinisca > Lucinisca nassula. The sequence continues at coordinate 101,897,571 of OY757016.1, forward strand.
TTACGACTCCTTCATCAGAGAAGATTGCATACAAAACCCTCTTTTTACTCAAGAACTTTTGGAAAATTATTGGGCGTTTGCTGTGTTTAGTGGCCCAGATCTTATTGCCAACGTTTCTGACGGACTCAAAATAATGGACCTAGGTTTCATCACCTGTGACCACATTGGCAATATTTTGGAAACATTTGAAGCAGCTTTTTGGCCACTTTTACCCGTTGCCTCTTTTACTCGTCAGCCAACAGATGTGGCACCCATCTAGCAGAAATCTTTCTGACTTTGAAATGCTTCTTCAAAATAAGGTGAACCGTTAATAGTGATATGCTTACCTTTCGTACAACATCACGAACTGTAAATCTGGCATCTTCTTCAATGATTTCCTTTATTTTGGATACGATTTCTTTACGAGATGCAGATTTTGGCCTACCTGATTTCGGTGCATTTTTGATGGACTCTTCACCAGACTCAATTTTCTTTTTCCACCGCCGAACTGTGTCATAAGACACACAAGAAGGTCCAAAAGTGGTGGAAACCAGTGCTTCAGCTGACGTGCACGACCCGCCGGATGCTTTTAGCTTTATGAGTGTTGCCATATATGGGTATGACGGCCATTTTGGTCATGTGACCTTGACCTAAAAAGGTTCCCCCAATAAATGCGCCGTATCGTAAGGAGCAAAAATATATCTTATACTTTAGTACTGTATTCTGAATCGTTTGAGGATAAAATGCATTCTCACTTTTCCAATACAAAAGCATATGTGTCAAAGTTTGACCTTGGCACAAAGAAGGTCAAGGTCAACCCAGGGTCACCATTTTAGCAATTTATGATGGGCCTACGTCCCAGATGCTATTTATCAAGTTTCGTGGAAATCTGCCCAGTGGTTCTGGAGAAGACTATTTTTGAAGGGTTTTTACCATATATCGCTTGGCGGCCATTTTGGTCATGTGACCTGGACCCCATGAGCAAATTTTGGTTTCCCCCATCCAATAGCACACTGGTAAAGGCAAGCGCGCAGGGTAAGGAACAAACACACCGGATAAGGAAATTTTTCCGCTCAGGATAAAAAAGAAAATGGCGGAATGGGTATCACATGTGCAGGTTTGTTGTTGTTCTAGATCTCGTGTTATGGTTACTAATCAATACGGCTGCTCACATTAGCTTCACGGAAGACACATATTATTCACAAATTTATATTCGATGGTCCGAATTCGACAGTTACATCCAGTCAAACGGAGAACCGGACACAGTGGAGCTACTCCACCGCGAAATCTCATTATTTTACATGAAACGCTCTTCTGGGAAGATGGCATGCACTTTTTTGTTGGTTGTAGACAGACACATGATAAATCGAATTGTTGCAAATACGATTTAAGGAAAATTTGAAATTAGAAGGCACACAGTGAGAAATCCTAGTTCAATTTTCAATACAACGCCCACGGGCAAGGAAAAGGGTACAATGCATGTGATAAGACACAAAATTTTCCGGGGAAAATGGTTGTTGTATGGTCGAAGCACTAGGAAATGTCCATCTCATATTAGGTTTTCCGATATTAATTATTAGTCCTACATAGTTTAAAGCACCAATTGTGATCTTAAGGAAACGTTCAAAGTTTTTGTGCATTGTCTTAATTGTGCATTGCTCTGGTGCTAGCAATGTACTCCATCCCCAACCCCCCCCCCCCCCCCTACACACACACACACCCACACCCATACACTATGAATCTATTGCCGATTTGGCCCGGACGATTTGACCTAGGAGAATTCGGCCAAGGAGAATGTGGTCCGTTAAAATATTGGGCAGGACAACTTGGCAAGGCTAATATAATGTCCTGTGCAAATTGACATTTACATTTATGGGTTTGTTTTTAGTAATGCCTCTTGGTTTGTTCGTTTGTTTTAGAGTTTAACGGCACTGTCAACACTATTTAAGGTCATTTTTGAGCCGGTCAGTTTACCTACCCACACTTTTCCTGGGCCGGCTTATGCGTAAGCGGTTAACCAGTACACTGTACATTCTTTCGCCAGAAACTGACAACTGCCCTTCTCGAATCAGCGGAAGGGAGAGAATGACCGTAGAAAAGGTCTCATGATCAATCTCCACGAAAGAATGTTGCTGACCCCGACAGGTGTCGAACTCGTGCCCTCCTGATCACCAGCAGACGCGAATCCGACTGAGCTACCGAGGCCGATATAATCATTCAGTTACCAATACATGCACATACTTTAATAGTTGCCTTGCCCATCGGGGCTTAAGAAATAGATGGGCTGCATGATGCTTCCACGCAGAGCTGAAACCGACCCACACACGAGTACTAGTATACTGCTTGGAGGATCTAAGCCTGCCCAGGCAAAGCGGTGCGAGTCGACCCGCCCATGCTTATAAACCCTATTGGTTTCATTGGGCTTGCGATGTCGTTTCATCTCAGTGTCGGGTAAAAGTCCCACAAAATTGGACCTTTCCAAAATGACCTTTACAGTGTTGACGGGGACGTTAAACCGCAAATCAAATAAACAATATTTGTCTTATATACGACGACGAACTGCGTACAAAGGGCCTGTTAAGATATCCAATTATATCTGCCCCCCCCCCCTCCCCCCCTCCACCGGAATATTTGTTTCATAAATGTTGTTTGGTGACTGATAGCCAAAGGAAGTTATATGAAAAGATACAGCTTTAAAGAAAAACAAATCAATAGAATGTTTGGTCTGGTCATTCACAAATAAGGTATGTTTTTACCATGACTTTACCCCTACCCCCAGCTGATTTTGACCAAAATTGCAAAATTTGTCACCTTAATGGCTTTCAAAATATAACAGCCTAGCCTTGCCTGTACATATTTTATATTTTGTATACAGATAAAGTTTTGATATGTTAACACGTGGTGAAAATATAAAAAATGAAAGGTGGCCTCTGTGTTTATTTTTTTCATAAATTAAATTTTGGTCATTGTCAGAAATGTCAACATAAAATTGCCATAACACCGTTCATAGTAAAGCTAAATATATGTTTTTAATTACTTATTTTCTTAGTTAGAAACCAAGGAATAATTTGATACCTGTTTCATTTTGATCCTGTAATTTTTCATTTTTCGTATATCTCCATGATAACGCAAGTGGGTGGGCTAACAAGATACGACTCACTTAGTGTACAAACGATGAGCAGTGCTATCTGATATATTAATGCGCCAATTGAAACCGGGTTTCTAAGGGCACTTTCTATTGTCTTTTTCTTTCGAAGGAGTATACTTTTATCACACTTTTCTTACTATTTTCGTCATAATTTATTAACTCAATACAGACACATCAAACGTCAAGTTATTCTGAAAATACTTGAAGACGAAACAACTCGTTTCTGTGTATGTTTCCATAACCGAAGCCTGTTAGCACGTGAAACGTCGCACACTGAAGAGGATTTGAGTGAGGGTCAAAAAGAAGCCAAATCATATCAGGCCCTTTAATGACCATGTAATAGGTGTCTCACGAATTTGGCGAAATTATCTACCTTATTTTCAGTCAAAAGAACAAGCACACACTTTTCTACCAGAAATACTGCATGGACAAATACATCATTTCTCTAATTCATGATCGCGATGAACCCAATCCATCTATCTCCATGGGGGATGATTATATTGCTAGAACCACAGCAATGCGCATGCCAAGACAATTCACACAAACTTTGGATGATTTCTAAAGGTCACAATTGGTGCTGTAAACTATGTAGTACTATTTATTAATATCGGAAAACCTAATCTGAGATGGAAATTTACTAGTGCTACGACCATACAACCATTTTCCCCGGAAAATTTTGCGTCTTATCATATGCGTTGTACCCATTCCCTTGCCCGTGGGCGTTGTATTGAAAATTGAACTAGGATTTCTCACTGTGAGTCTTCTAATTTCAAATTTTCCTTAAATCGTATTTGCAACAATCCGAGTTATCATGTGTATGTCTACAACCAACAAAACAGTGCATGCCATCTTCCCAGAAGAGCGTTTCATGTAAGATAATGAGATTTCGCGGTGGAGTAGCTCCACTGTGTCCGGTTCTCCGTTTGACTGGATGTAACTGTCGAATTCGGACCATCGAATATAAATTTGTGAATAATATGTGTCTTCCGTGAAGCTAATGTGAGCAGCCGTATTGATTAGTCACCATAACACGAGATCTAGAACAACAACAAACCTGCACATGTGATACCCATTCCGCCATTTTCTTTTTTATCCTGAGCGGAAAAATTTCCTTATCCGGTGTGTTTGTTCCTTATCCTGCGCGCTTGCCTTTACCAGTGTGAATAGAGGCTCCATATGAAATTTGACTTCAATCGGCCATACGGTTTCCGAGGAGAAGCAGTTCGAAAATTTTCACATTTTTCGCCTCGGCGAGGCTATACTAAATGGAATGTAATATGTCGCCATATCATTGGTTAGATCTCATTGATATCTATCAGTATGCCAAAAATTGGATAAATATTCCAACAAAAGCATATGTGTCAAAGTTTGACTTAGGCACAAAGAAGGTCAAGGTCAACCCAGGGTCACCATTTTAGCAATTTATGATGGGCCTACGTCCCAGATGCTATTTATCAAGTTTCGTGGAAATCTGCCAAGTGGTTCTGGAGAAGACTATTTTTGAAGGGTTTTTACCATATATCGCTTAGCGGCCATTTTGGTCATGTGACCTGGACCCCATGAGCAAATTTTGGTTTCCCACATCCCATAGAGGCTCCATATGAAATTTGACTTCAATCGGCCCAACGGTTTCCGAGTGAAGCAGTTCGAAATTTTTCACATTTTTCGCCTCGGCGAGGCTATACTAAATGGAATGTAATATTTCGCAAGTTCATTGGTTAGATCTCATTGGTATCTATCAGTATGCCAAAAATTGTTTAAATATTCCAAGAGGTTAAGTCACTATCACCAATTTTCACAAACGGGTTACGGACGGACAGACAGACCATATATGGCTTAGCGGCCATTTTGGTCATGTGACCTGGACCCCATGAGCAAATTTTGGTTTCCCCCATCTCATAGAGGCTCCATATGAAATTTGACTTCAATCGGCCATACGGTTTCCGAGAAGAAGCAGTTCGAAAAGTTTCCTATTTTTCGCCTCGGCGAGGCTATACTAAATGGAATGTAATATTTCGCAAGTTCATTGGTTAGATCTCATTGATATCTATCAGTATGCCAAAAATTGTTTAAATATTCCAAGCGGTTAAGTCACTATCACCAATTTTCACAAACGGGTTACGGACGGACAGACAGACCATATATTGCTTGGCGGCCATTTTGGTCATGTGACCTGGACCCCATGAGCAAATTTTGGTTTCCCCCGTCCCATAGAGGCTCCATATGAAATTTGACTTCAATCGGCCCAACTTCCGAGGAGAAGCAGTTCGAAAATTTTCACATTTTTCGCCTCGGTGAGGCTATACTAAATGGAATGTAATATTTCGCAAGTTCATTGGTTAGATCTCATTGATATCTACCAGTATGCCAAAAATTGTTTAAATATTCCAAGCGGTTAAGTCTATATCACCAATTTTCACAAACGGGTTACGGACGGACAGAATGACACGGTGATTATAGGGCACTCTTAGAAAATCAACCGACTTCAGTCGGTCGCTTTTTCTGCGGGTCGTGCAATTTCTGTCATCAGCTTCTTCAAAGAACAACCATGTTTTGAGCAAGCGTTGATGTAAGCCCGTATTTCACTTTTTAGTCGACGCTTCTACCAACATTTTTTACTGCAGTGGTCAACGACTGTGTGTATTCAAATTGCAAATGTTATGTCTTACAGTTAGTTATACATCACTGTGTAGATATTGAATAGCCCTATTCAAGTACATGTATGTATTGGTTTTGATCGTGTGCCCCACGTGGATATCGAGCTAGAGGACAATAAGCATTTTTTTTTTTTCGAACATCCCTCGTACATGTAACTGGCCCCTGATGCCTATTCAAATATATTAAAAATTTTACCACCAAAAATGAAAATTTTCAGATAAAAATTCTGATAGTTTTCATATTCTGCTCAAAACACAGAGTGTGGGAACTCGTTAGAACCGCCTCGCCGAGGCGGTTCTAACGAGTACCGCAAATCTGTGTTTTTGAGCAGAAATAAGAAATATAATGTATACCCCTGTTAACCCCAGTTTTACTTTATAAAATGGGGTTGAATGGGGTTAAAATTGTATAGGCGCTTTTTCTTGATGAACACCCCTATTAGTCGCACTTTATACAGAGAAGGCTGGGGTTTACAAGGACATACCTTCTTTTTTCTTATTTCTTCTCCAAGACATAGGTTGTAAGTTTACTCGTTAGAGGCGGGTCCTACGATCATCTACAACTCATCTTTGGAGTCATCATAAATTTTCATAAATAACAATTTTCGGCTATATGATAGAATGCACTTTGTTTTTAACGACAACACTATAAAGGTCATTTTGGAGACGTTGCTTCCAATTTTGTGGAACATTTACCCTTCATCGAGACGAAATGACATCTCAAGCTCTGCCGCCAAATGAAACCAATATTGTAATATGCATGGAGGGCCCGACTCGCATCACTTTGCCTGGGCAGGCATGGACCTTTTAGGCGCTTTCAACTCTGCGTGGAAGCACCAAGCAGCCCAATCTATTTCTCCAAGCCCTATGGGTGGGGACCTGAAAGAATGTACTAAGTCACATGGATGTGTTATGTCGTAATGCTCATTATGAGAAAGTGTCTACATTGCGACCAGGGAATAATCAGCGCCTTGAACTTTACATGACGAGTTTACACATCCGTGTCCTTAACCCTGTTTGTACCAAATGGAATCTTCCTCCTTATATATAGCAGGAGTCCATTTCAAACTTTAGGAGTGTCAGGTTGTGTTTTCTTCAAAATATATTTGGAAAATGGCTAGACTTCTTGCAAACAGTGTAGGCCCTGATTCTGCGGCGTCTGATCTGGGCCTGCACTGTTTGCCAGGGTACCCGTTTTGGGGTTTCTGGTACTAAATGGGTTAAATGGCGCATTTCACTACATCTTTTATAGACCTAGTATTTTGGGGGACCCTCGCCTATCGGGGCTGAAAGAAATTTCCAACGCAAATTCAGCATTTTATATTTCATTATTTTTTTTATAAATTGTAACCAAAGTTTGCATAAGCAAAGAATAAAATCAAAACACCACACATTGCAATGATAAAAGTGTTAGAAAGTCCCATTTCGTATACATGTAGCAGAAAGCGAGGACACAAACAAGGAGTCAATTCCATTAACACGAGATCAGTACTAAACCACAGTACATGTACTGTACCTGGTATGCCCACCAGCAGCATTCCTAACGACCCATAGTCAGCGAAATGGCGGATGGCATTTTTTTCGGGGTGCGGGGTGGGCGGGGTTGAGGTTACGGCTCTTCCAAGATTACTTCACTTATTCCGAGCCGATTGTTAATCAGTGATACGCGAACACCGGATTACTCGGAGGGGGAAAATACACCTGATCTTCCTCAGCAAAACCTGATATCATGTTCATCTGCAGATTATTCCACTTTTGGATGGGCGCCTGCTCCAGTTGCGGTAACGGTGGAGGGAGAATGCACTGGACGCTGACATTATCGCCTAATGGTTTGCATTAAACGTTTCCTTCAGTAAAAATTGGGCTGCATTGTGCTTCCACGCAGAGCTGAAACTAACTTGGCATGAGTATGCTGGTAAACTGCTTAGGTCTAAGCCTGCACAGACAAAGTGGTGCGAGTTGGACCGTCCCTTCATATAAACGCTTTTGGTTGTTTGACGGTCTGGCTTGACATGTCATTTCATCTCAATGTCGGGTAAAAGTCCCACAAAATTGGAAGAAACGTCTCCAAAATTACCTAAACAGTGTTGACGGGGACGTCAAACCTCAATTCAAATTAAAATGGGGTATATTTTTCTTATGTCTAGTCAAAACAAAGATTGTTGGTGCTCTTTAGAACCGCCTCATTGAGGCGGTTCTAACGAGTACCCACAATTTATGTATTTGCGAAAAAATAAGGAAAATAATACCCCCTTAAACCCCACTTTTCTCTATCTAAGGTTGGTATAGAGGGGCATCATTTCACGGACTTGTTAATTAAGGCGTAACTATACCAATTTTATTGACAAAGAGGCCTTTCTGATATTTAATCTTCATCAGTGTATTTTTGTTTGTTTGATTTGAGGTTTAACGTCCCCGTCAACACTGTAAAGGTCATTTTGGAGACGTTGCTTCCAATTTTGTGGGACTTTTACCCGACATTGAGATGAAATGACATCTCAAGCCCTGTCGCCCAATGAAACAAATAGGGTTTATTAGCATGGACGGTCCGCCTCGCACCGCGGTTCCTGGACAGGCTTAGATCCTCTAAGCGGTTTACCAGTACTAGTATGCGGGCGAGATTCAGCTCTGCGTGGAAGCATCATGCAGCCCATATATTTCTTCAAGGCCGATGTCTCAACCCCAAAGTTCATCTGATGAGTAGAGAAATTAGACATGATAAGCAGCTTTTCTTATGCCGTGTCTCATTTGAGCTTATTTCATTTGTTGCGGAGTTATTCCAATTAAATATTTAGCTGATAAAAATCTGACTTTGAATAATACAGAGCAATATCTGAAAGTGTTTGAATTTAAAGACGCATAAAATATTTTTATAGAAAGATCAGCGCCGAAACTAATTGATATATAATATATCTGTATCATACACTTCAATTACAACGCATTTAAATGTTTCTCAATTTTATTTATTGTTCGTTGTCAGGCAAATTTTCATGTCAGAAGCAAAAACATTGATCGCATTACAAATGATTTTAAAGCCCAATAATAGTCAAAACTGTGGTCCTATTTTAAATGTCGCAACTTTTTTGGGTAATTTAGTGATAGTTAAATATATTTTCTCACCCTTGTAATTTATTATCGATAAAACGTCTACAGGACAGACTTCTTGCTATGCTAAGACAAGCAAAAATTAAAAATCATGCTGTGTGTGTGTGTGGCCTCATATTTAATGGAATCACGCCATATTATATTAAACAAATAAAATGTACTATATCAATTTATAGTTGCAAACTATATTGAATCGTGTACTATACGTAATATTAAACATGTAATTGAAAAACCCTTCAAATATGTTAAGTTTAATTGAATTACATAATATGTTTTTGATCATTCAATTTTAGAGTTATAACAGAGAAGCTGAGGATTTTTTAGCATGTCGCAATAAAGGGACCATGATTTCAATCCGTTTGTTTGGGTCGATGCTAAGCATCATATAATTTTGACCCCCCCCCCTTGAACCCCACTTTTATATAATAAAACTGGGGTTTCCGGGGGTATGCCTTATTTTTCTTATTTCTGCCATAAAATATAGATTGTGGGTACTCGTTAGAACCGCCTCGATGAGGCGGTTCTAACGAGTGCCTAAAATCTATATTTTGAGCAGAAATAAGAAAAATATCACAATTTTTCATCATAAAATTTTCATTTTTTTTTTTTTTGGCGAAAAAGGTGGCAATGTATTTGTATAGGCGTGTTTGCGTAATGGCCTGTCATAGTATACCCACGCTATAATCAAGAACGTAAGCGAATGACGATTCAGACTAACAAACATGGACCCCGGATAGTAAACATGGCTTGGTAAGCGAGCTTCGCCCGCCATCCCTATCGGCCTGAACGAAGAATATACACGGAAAACTCGTGTGTCCGGGATTTTTGAAGTCTGCTTATGGCTTCATCACGGAAACACACCTATATAATTTTGACCCCCTTGAACCCCACTGTTATATGGTAAAACTATGGTTTACAGGGTTAAACCTTATTTTTCTTATTTCTGCCCTAAAATATAGATTGTGGGTACCCGTTAAACCGCCTCGATGAGACGGTTCTAATGAGTACCCATAATCTATATTTTGAGGCGAAATAAAAAAAATATCACAATTTTTCATCTTAAAATTTTCGTTTTTTTTTCGGCGGTAAAGTTTACAATGTATTTGTATAGGCGTTTTTTCGTAATCTGTTATTGGCAAAAACATCAGAGATATTTCTGGAAACTGCCATGCAGGGAATAAGCAGATCATGATGTCTCCCATAGAACTTCGTCAGTGTTACTATCTTTTTGTGGGTGGTTCGAGCACTTTCCCACACTCCATTGAGTCCAAATGATATGAACAGGCTCTGGCATGACGGATTAACTGTGAAACGTAAACGCTATGTGCTGTTGCAGTTGGGATAGTACTGCTCAGAAATGGCAATATAAAAAAATAGAAGTGAATGCAATGACCAGGAACCGATACAATTAACCCACAGCTCCCATCAGATACACCAAAGGGAAAGAAACACAAACATGAAATAACTAGACTCTAATGGAAACACCGATGGCGAAAAGCCAAAAGGACAGTCACATTCCCACTAAATGTCCAATTGGCTACCCACCCCCCCCCACCACCAAAAAAAAACAAAAAAAAAAAAACACACACACACACACACACAAGAGGGTCATGATGACACTGGATCTCTCACCTGATCCACACTGTAGAAACGAAATGGTAGGTAATATAGAAAGGTGCCTTGTCAGAAGGAACATACATTCCAAATATGAAGGCTATATCTCAAGTGGTTCAAAAGTTATGATAAAGTAGGTAAAATATCAAGGTCACAGGTCAAACATTTGTATGGGCGGGAAGCTCTCGTCATAAAGAACATACTTGCAAAATATGAAGGTTATATCTCAAGTAGTTCAAAAGTTATGATAAAGTAGGTCACAGGTCACAGGTAAAATTATTATTTTTATAAGTTGGAAGCTTCAGAATAGTCCTAAAGGGGGGTAAATCTGCATTAGTCCAAACATGATGCAAGCGTGATTTCCAGTATGCTGCATCGTCGTGGCTTCTGGCCAGATTTCGTTGCATTACGGAAACACGCCTATACATATACATTGTAAATTTTACCACCAAAAAAACGAAAATTTTAAGATAAAAGATCATGATATTTTTCTTGTTTCTGCTCAAAATGTAGATTGTGCGTACGTCAGAACCGCCACCGCCTCATCGAGGCGGTTCTCACGAGTGCCCACAGTCTATGGTTTATTGCAGAAATAAGTAAAATAACGAGGGGGGAGGGGCAAAGTTATAAAGGCTTGTTTTCGTGATGGAAATTTAAAAGCAGAGATTAATTACTGTTCATGCTTCGTGTTCTCTTTTAACCCTTGTTCTGCTGAATATTCATATTTGCCACACCCACTACTGATTATCAACCAATCAGATTACTTGATGCAAATTATTACAACAAATTCACAATCTGAATGACAATGTAGATCCTGATCAGATGGCTTCTTCAGAAGCCATCTGATCTGGATCTTCATTGTTTCAAAGAAAAGGCACATCCGGGTTCAGCAGGACAAGGGTTAATCCAATACATTCTCCCCTTCCAATGACATTTTGCAATTTGCACATAACCGGAAGTGCAGTTACATGTAACGAACATTATTTAGACATTCAAATTTCATAGAAAAGGCTACATTTGGACATGTTCCTTTTACCTATGCCAGTAAAACAACTATTGGTCAGGTTTTAAAAGAAGGGTCTTCGAATTTTGATCTGCACCCTATTTTTATATTTTATTTAAATGTCAATTTTAAACAATCGCTAAAAATTCTTTTACAAGCATCTTTGTCGTTTTATACTGTTTTTTACAGTATGCAATATTCATTCAGCAGCATAAACGTTAAATTTCGACATAAATGATAACTCACTTAAATGTTATACGACAAAAATAACAATTTTTCATTTTTCTGAAAATGTTCATGCATGGCTGCACATTCACTGAAAGCATTTGCAGACATAAAGAACTCAACCATGAAAACTCTGATTGATGTTCATTCATTACGATAACTCACCGGTACGACCTAGTGCATTTTTCACATCTCCAAAATAGCTGATTTTCTGATGAAAATCCTTGATATTTTTCTTATAAATGCTCATAACACAGGTTGTGTGTGCTCGTTAGAACCGTCTCATTGAGGCGGTTCTAACGACTACACACAACCTATGTATTGGAGCAGAAATAAGAAAAATAATGAATACCCCCGTAAACCCCAGTTTTCTCTATATAAATTGGGGTTTAGTGGGGTCTTCATTTCACGGACTTATTCACGTGATGTTTTCAGTATTGCTTATTTTAGGTACTATTACAAGATATGTAGTGGTGCGTTTTTAAAGTGCCTCAGTATTTTTGCATATTTGGAATCCATCTTTGAACCTTGGTATATCCAAAACATTGTTATAAAGAATCAAGCGAAAACACGGTTAATGTGTTCTTTATATGTGGTGTGTACAAACTATTAAAGTCATAATAATGATTGCCAAGTGGTGTTTTTTCTAGATCTGCAAAAATATCATATCTCTTTTTAAAAATGGCAATCAGAAGAGATGGCAAATCCCCTGACCAAAAGCCAATATGGCTTTCAGAAGATTATTCACAAATAAACAGTGCACCAGAATTTAATTACACTAGTTAGTTCACAGTATATTTTGTATATGTAATGTTTATTGACACCATCTTCCCAAATGATACTAAGGATTGCTTCTCAACATGATGACGATGCACAATGTACTGGTATACTGTGGTTCTTGCACATGAAATGCTTTTTCAACATTGTATATAATTGTGGCAAACACCAGCAATATATCTCAAAGGTACTGGAGTCATAGTCATCACAAAATTATTCTATCAGGGGAGATAACTAAAAAACAAATGCACTCAGAATTATGGTTCTTGCACATGACACGCCTGCCTAACCTCATGTACATCTATACCAAGCACCATTAATGTCTCTACGAGTATTATAGATATGGTGATCACAAGATGGTCATACTGTTATAGCAGAAGGGGAGATAACTCAAATACCACAGCACCTAGAGTTGTGGTTCTTGTGCATGACATGCCGTCTATAACTTGTATACAATTGTGCCAAGATCCTTCAATATATCTCAAAGGGTATTTGAGTTATGACCATCACAAGGTTATATTGTCATGGGGGGGGGGGGTATTAAAAAACCAGGGCATCCTAAGTTGGAATTCTTGTGCACGACACACCTGCTTATGCTCATGTACATGTGTACCAAGTACCATCAATATGTCTCAAAGCGTAATGGTGATATGGTGATCATAAGGTGGTATTATTGTTATATTAGAAGAGGAGAAAGTTCAAATACCATGACGCCATGAGTTGTTGTTTTTAGGCATGACGCAATATTTCACCCTTGTATATATGGCCATCACAAGGTAGTGATTCTATTTTATTGGAAGGGGAGATAACTAAAAAACCATGGCACCCAGAGTTGTGGTTCTTGCGCATGACACGTCTTCTCAGCCTTGTGAACAATTGTGCCAGGTACCATCAATATATCTCAAAGGTTAGTAGAGTTATGGCCATCACAAGGTAGTCATTCTATTTTAAATGAAGGGGAGATAATTCGAACACCATGGTAACTAGAGTTGTGGTTCTTGCACAAGACACGCCGTCTCAGCCTTATGAACAACTGTGCCAGGTACCATCAATATGTCTCTAAGGGTATTAGAGTTATGGCCATCACAAGATAGCCAGTCAATTCTATTGTAAGGGGAGACAGCTCAAAAATTATGGCACCCAAAGTTGTGGTTCTTGCCCATGACACGCCGTCTCAGCCTGTCGTTAAGGACATCGTACTTGTAACGTTACGGGGCGTATCTAACTAATTTGCATATTTAATCCACTAGTGGATTACGGAATTTATTACACGACGTTATTACATTCTCAGACCCGACATCATCTGATAAAATAACATATCCCCCTGTAAACCGTTGTTTTATCTCCAAGGTTGGGTTTACAGGGTGGGTGGGTGGGGGGGGGGCTTATTGTGAGTTCGTCAGTTCATTTCTGACAATGACCACTCTTTATCACGTGCAAGAAATGTTAATGTTTGTGTATTCAAAGATGGCTGATTATACCACTTCTAGCTGCAGGTTAGAGGAAGGCAGCTCTGTTGGCAATACCTAAACTCTGGCTTTGCGCTTGGCACGTTTCTTTTCGACTTGGCTGATTCTTTTTGCTTCATATTCACAAGCACCCCTTCTAATGAAGCCTTGGCACTTTGCTCGGTCTAGTCCAATTTGTTCCCACGACTGTGTTGGAATGTTCAAGTCCTTAAAGGAGGTTTTGAGGGTGTCGTTCTAACGCTACTTTTGGCCACCATGTGAGCGTTTGCCTGTTTCTAGTTCTCCATAGAGGGTTTCTATGGCAACCGTTCCTCAAGCATCCTGGTAACATGGCCTGTCCATCTTAACAGTGCTCATTACACGGGCCTGTTAATGCAGTGTTTAGCAGAAAACAACTGAGCTCAAAATATCCAAAACAATGAGTTGAAATTCAACTTACATGCATATTATGCAAAGTACACGTTTATTTTCAAGAAGTAATTCCTTAATTAGGAGAAAGACATGGTCTATTGAAAAACGAGAAGTTATAAAATGACCAAAGCTAGGAGAAAACAATTAATGTTTAGCGTCTTTCATCTTCAAGATGTTTCAATGGCTTAAGCAGAATGGTTATGGCTTTTATGGAGGATCTCATAAGTTCTTCCTCGTTCAAATGAAGTCGATTTTTAAAGGTGTCAGGCTGATCTACTTTACGAGGGGCGTTTGGAAAGTATTAATAGTGGGTGCGGCCTGTAAAATATAAGGCTTACCTGGTCAAAACTAACTAGTGGAGTCCCTCAAAGCATTCTCTTCTGTTTCCATCTGTTTCCAGTCCGTAAAATGCCCCCCATACCCCATTTAATATATAGAAAACGGGGGTTTACGAGGGTATATCAATTGTTTCCTATTTTTCTCCAAGACATAGGTTGTGGGTACTCGTTAGAACCGCCTCATTGAGGCGGTTCTAACGTGCACCCACGACCTATGTTTGCAGTATTTGTAAGAAAAATATCAGGGATTTTCATCAGAAAAGTAGCCATTTTGGAGATGAGAAATATGCACTATGTCGCACGGGTGTGTTATCGTAATGTAGTCTTTTCATCCACTCAGAAAATGCATCTTTGAAGTCCGTTTATACACTGGAACAGTTCCCTACCCAAGGCATGATGGCTTTCAAAACAGTCTTCACAGACAATTTTAATATATCGGTTGACCAGAAATCACAGGAAGAAAGGGCTGGACTGTATGGAGGATTTGGTAAAGTTTAAATAAATATTCGACCACGACTGATTGGTGTGCAGGGGCGTTATCATGAACAATTTGAAGGCCGCGCACCCTTGCAAGTGAACACTCATGTTCTTAAGTACTGGTACTCGGGCCACAATTCCATCGCAGTCAAACATAGAGCGTACATGACACGTCTCGAATTCGTATTTGGGGTTTTCGCCATTTTCACCTTCCAAAATTTGATTGTTTTTTTTTTTTTTGCAATCAGGTTCAAAATCAAATACAGCCAGTTCATCTCCCGTTACTATTTCTCTGATTCTCCTTGGGTCCGCATCATTATATTCTGCTAGAAGTTCTAAGGTTTTTTTCCCGTGCCCCCTATTTGTACATGTGTCGAAAAATGGGGGATCCACCTAACATAAAGTTTAAGCATTTCTTTCAATACATGTATATACAATACTGCCGACGAATTCATGCCATATGTGTACCGCGCATTTTCTCACAATCTTTAGAAGGAGTTATCTATACGCTTTTCTCACAAAGAAGACAGTTGTTGCGGTCAAAGAGGAATAACTCGTCTTATCCCACTGGTCACATCAAGCAAGGCTATGAGCCCAATTCAATATAACACATGCTTGGGGTAAAGTTTGGTATGTTTGTCTGATTGCCTCGAATTCAACGGCCTAGTCTACACTTCTCGTCTTCAGGTCATATCGAGCCGGCCAATTTACCTAACCACACTATTCCTGGGCAGACATTGATCAGTAGTTAACCAGTACAGTGCTTTTTCTTTCACCAGTAACTGAAAACTGCCCTTCTTAACTGATTGACTGTATTGGGTCATTTTGTGTTGTCTCCCAGAGAAAAGGAGAAAAGAGGTAGAAGAGATGCATGTAGTGAAGGCATTTATAGCATTTATAGAAAGGAACAACCGAGAAAGAGGAAAATGAACAGAATCGAAGAAACAAAAGAAATAAAAAACATTCACCCTCTACCCTAACCTGCTACAAGGATAGTTTGTTTTTGTTTGATTTGAGATTTAACGTCCCCGTCAACACTGTAAAGGTCATTTTGGAGACGTTGCTTCCAATTTGTGGGACTTTTACCCGACATTGAGATGAAATGACATCTCAAGCCATGTCGCCCAATTAAACCAATAGGGTTTATAAGCATGGGCGGGCCGACTCGCACCGCTTTGCCTGGGCAGGCTTAGATCCTCTAAGCGGTTTACCAGTACTCGTGTGCGGGACAGTTTCAGCTCTGTGCGGAAGCTTCATGCAGCCCATCTATTTTGTCAAGCCCCGATAGGCGGGGGCCGTCTACAAGGATAGCAGGCCTTGCCAAACTGTAAGCCATCATCAGTTGGACGCCCCAGTGGCATAAGATGCATGATACCTTCGCCAAGTCCAACCATCCGCACTGCCGATCTTAAACGAGCGTAAGGGAAAGAATGACCATAGAAAAGGTTTCCTTGATCGATCTCCACGCTGGAATGTAGCCGACTCTGCAGGCATCAAAGCCATGTCTTCCCGCTGACCAAACGCGCGCCCGATAAAGCTATAGTCAACCCTCTTAATATCGATATTCGAAACAACGACACAACCTGTTATAACGACATTTTTTTCAATGGAATAAATCATAACCTCAAGATGAGACGGATACATGGAGATATGCAAGAATATTGTAATTATTTAATACTCAAAGAAAACAAATGTTGTGCATATTTGTTAGAATCGCCGCGGCGAGGCGATTCTAACAAATATCCACAACATTAGTTCCTTGGAGTAATTAAAGAAAAATCCCTTTACTACCTATTGGGCCCCGTCAAGCGATTTTGGTACTTATCGCCTATGCGAGCAGCGAAGGTTCAGGCGAGCCTGCGCATCCGCGCAGTCTCGCCAGAACCTTCGCTGCTAGCTCATACAAGCAGTGAATCAAGAGGAACCTTCAGACAGAAAGCCATATCCCTGGCCCCTCTGAATGGCTGGGCATGCGCAGTTAAAATTTGTCATGACGGAATGCTCGAAGACACAAATTCGCTTGGCGGGGCTCTACTAAACTACGCCTTATTGGGTTTCTTTACAGCGGCAAACTCGCTATAGCGGGAAAATTGTTAGGGAACAAATACTGTTGTTATAGGGAGGGTCCTCGGCCCCCGCCCATCGGGGCTTGAAGAAATATATGGGCTGCATGATGCTTCCACGCAGAGCTAAAACTGACCCGCAGACGAGTACTGGTAAACCGCTTAGGGGATCTAAAGTAGAAGTAAAACAAAGATCAGGAATCGATACAATTAACTTACTCCACCCATCAAAGACACCAATGGGAAAGAAACACAAACATTAAGCGACCAGACCATAATGGAAACCTAAACAAAGGAAGGCCATAAGGACAGTTACTTTCCCACAAAATGGCCATATGGCCATCCAAAACAAAAAGACACAAGTGATACACACAGTAAGTAACAAACAACACCATAAATAAACCGCCACAGAAGAACCGCCTTGGAACGGTCAGCGGAATGATTTCCGCTGGGGGGCTTAAATCGATTTTACGTGGCCACAATCCTCGCCCTTACTTCCGTCGCGATTTTGACAAATAATTTGTTCAGTCCGCATGAAGGCCTCCTAACTCATCAGTGCAACATCTCCGTGAACACAAAAAATCAAAGAACCACAGAGGTGAGACAACGGTGAGGACTCAACAGCAAGAAACCACTGAAATGCTGGAGCAAAAGAAAACCAACAGTTAGACTCCGATGGGCCCGACCAGAGACAGAGCATCAGGCACCAACCAACATTACCTTGAATTAGATCTCTCTAATTCTCAATAAGCCTTTACGTTGGAGCCGTCATAGAATCTGAGGCCTGACCCACCGGCGTACAATTAAAGAGGGAAGCAAAGTTGCCAACCGTGATTGGGTTAACTACCATGCATGCAGTCTGTCGTATAACATCCATGTTGTACCCAATCTTTTTATATCGAAGAATGATTTTACGAAATTGGGTGCTGAAGTCATTGCGGTTATATATTTTTCTGAATTTATATACTCAGTCACCATAAAATTCGGGTTCCGATAGACCTTTTTGCTGAAGAGATTTAAGTCCAATATTGAATTTTGAAATTAAATCAGAATGGCGTCTATAAAATTTTGAAAAGGCTTTGCGTAGTTTATGGTACCGATAACCCTGATTAAGGAGTTTAGCCGTTAATAATTTATTACGAGTGTTGAAGTCAGTTACATGACTTCACACTCTAGCAAATCGAATTAATTGCGAAATATAAACGCCACAGGATGGCGCACGAGGAACATCGCCATCTAAAAAAGGAAAATTTACAATCTCAAAATCAAAGTCATCGCGTTTATCATAAATTTTGCACGAAACAAATCCATCCACAATAGATACATGTAGATGTAAATCCAAAAACGGGGCCTCGGTATCAGAAGAATTTGCTTTATTTAACTGAAGTTCTGGGGGGTAAATCTGACTGATCAAACCATCGAAATAGGTATTATCAATATTTAATAAATCATCTAAATATCTAGAAGTGGAGCTAAAAGCTTCAATATTTTCAGATCGGTTATCAATGGAAAGCGACAACATGAAGTCTCTTTCATAACAATACAAGAACAGATCAGCCACAAGACGTGCGCAATTCGTACCCATCGGAATACCCACAATGTGTCTAAATTACTTAGTACCGAATCTAATATAAATATTGTCAAGTAGAAAGGTGAGGGCATCACACACTTTCTGACATGACCAAATTGTATAATTCTTATGCTCTTTGAAGTGAAAAATGCACTTCTCTGTGAAAAGCCCATTCAATTAAATCATTAAGCTTTTCTTTTATAAGATTATGAGGAAGTGTAGTGTAAAGAGTGGAAAAATCGTAAGTAGACAGACTTGAAGCACGAAAATGTCTGGATTTCAATTTATTTAAAACTTCATTCGATTTTTTTATAGACAAATTTCTTCCTGATATTTCAAAGACTGTATCACAATATTTAATCACATGCGTTTTAATAGCAGTAAGACAGAAAGTTAATAATTTAGAAAGTTCAGTGGTAGTGCAAGAGCTAGAATTTGCAATAAACCGTGCTTTGTAAGGTCTTTTATGAAGTTCTGGTAACCAGTAAAGCGTAGGAAGCTTTTCTTGGCCTTCGTTAACACACAACAAACTCGGTGGCTGAATGACAAACATGTTTATCTACTATAGCTCTCTCTACAGCTAAAGGCTGAAGTTCATAGGCCTTAGTATCACCAAGCTCCTGCTTAAAGCGTGTTAACATAGTGGAGCCGTCACACAACGACGACGTTGTTAGCGGCCTTGTCTGCAGGGGCCAAAACAAACTTCTTATGAAATTCTTGAATACCTGGTTTAAGATGACGTAAAGACGGCTGGGGCTTAGGAGGTAATAAGTTAGTATTTTGAGAATAGAAAGAAATGCGTTTATTCACTAGTTTTAAAATGCTAAGTTTCCAGTCCTTAAGGGCTTTATGCTCAACATACTCTCGCTTACACCATCGATTACCGAATTCTTTCAATGAAGCAGCGATTTCATCTCTACATTTACTGAAATCAATTTTAGAAGGAAACCGATATTTCGGTCCTTTAGAAATTATATTCCTTATCCTAGAATCAGGAATAATTTTCAAATTGCCAGTAATTACATGACCAGCAGCAGGATAGCAATACTTTGAGTTTTTACAATCACATGAATCAGGAGTATTAGTATCAATATCAAGATCTGAAACAAGTTTATTGAAATCAAAAATGATAGATCTAACAGGTTTGTTATATTTATAGCAAATTATAGGTGTTTCAGTATTTTGAAAATAAGCAGGAATGGAAGAAAGCACCGATCTCTCACGGAAGATACTGGGCAAATCTATAAAATCCATACCCTAATTAATAAAGGATATTTTGAAGAAATGGCGTTTATGATTAATTTCAGAATCAATGTAAGGACGGAGAGTATGCTGAGTATAGCCTCTAGTTAAGAGAGCCGCATCATATAACTGATGAAAACTATCGTAGAATTTATTCGCCTCGGTGTCCAGAAGACGTAAAACAGAAACGGGTAATGAACTTAAAAATGAAAGCATAGAGTGGCGGCCATGATTTAATAATATAATTGACAGTCACTTCAGTCTAGTATTGTTTCGTTTAAACGCACGTGATTTACGTTTAAAGTTACCATTTTTCCTGGTGCCGTGAGATCTAGTTCTGCGTTTTCGACATTCCAGGAGCGAGAAATATCAAAGTCCAGCATTCTGGAAATATTACCCTCATGATAAATGTTGTCATTAAATCCGAGTGGAAAAGGGGTCTGTAAAAATTTAATCCATTTCAGTTCAGCTCCATGTCTTTTGATTATTTTGAATCTAGATGTAGAATTTGCATCGTAATAAAGTTTTTCCACTGGTTGTATAACAATGTTATTTACAGAATGACCTGCACGTCGAAAGTGACGGTACAAGAAAGTGTCAGTTTTCTTAGGCTTACTCATTCTACGATAATGCTCGTTCAATCTAGTTTTAAGCATGCGGTAAGCCTGCCCAGGCAAAGCGGTGCGAGTCCAACCGACCATGCTTATAAACCCTATTGGTTTTATTGGGCAGCAGGGCTTGAGATGGCATTTCATCTCAATTTTGGGTAAAAGTCCCACAAAATTGGAAGCAACGTCTCCAAAATTACATATACAGTGTTGACGGGGACGTTAAACATCAAATCAAACAAACAAACAGCGAGGGTCCTCTGTTCTAGAGCCAGCTTGGGGAAAGGGGAGAGTTCCATTATGATACCACAGCAACATGATACATGTATATACCGCCACACCACAAGTGCAGAGAAAGCAAAATATCATCGTTTACAGCATCTATACTTTCTGTATAGTCATTCAACCAATAATGTGAAGAAAAAAGATTATCCATTTAGACCGCCAAAAAATTAAACACACAAATACTTCTTTATTTGCATCATGATACAAAGTGTTTTATTAATTGGCCTGAAGGTGACGGAATTTCATACACGATTTAAACCTTTTGTTATGCAATATAGTCATTTTCAATTTGTGGTATCTGTTTTCTATTTGCAAGAGAAAATAAATGTGATATACGCGTGAGTGGTGTCATTTGTAAATTTAAGTATTTACTGAAATAAGATACCTTCATATATACAAGCCAGTGAAGGCAATGGTCATGAATCTACGAGGGGCGTTCATTTAATCGGTTGTCATTGGGGTTCTACAGGGCGCGTTATTAATCCCATTTACATTTCGTTTATTTCAACCCTTCAAAGTATTCTCTCCCGACGGAAACACACTTTTCAAGTCTTGACATCACGAAAACACTCCTATATACTTTTGACCCCCTTTAACCCCACTTTTATATAGTAAAACTGGGGTTAACAAGGGTACACCTTATTTTTCCTATTTCTGCTCTAAAATATACTATAGATTGTGGGTACTCGTTAGAACCGCCTCGATGAGGCGGTTCTAACGAGTACCCGCAATCTATATTTTGAGCAGAAATAACAAAAATATAAAATTTTGTCATCTTCAAATTTTCATTTTTTTTTTTCGTCGGTAAAGTGTACGGTGTATTTGGAAAGGCGTGTTTTCGTAATGAATCCATTCTGTAAAGACGGAGGAGTATGCCCTTTTAGACAAACCCTGAAGACACTAGTAAATTGCACTGTCAAGTGCACTTCGGGTTTCATAACGACGACCAGAAAGGGTCTTCTTTAGTAAAGGAAACATGAAAACATCGCAGGACTTAAGGCTGGCGAATAAACTGAGTAAGAGAACTGCACTTCCTTTTCTTTTTTCAAGAAGTCTTGGACACGATCACACTTGTGAGCAGGTGTGTTGTCATGGATAATACACAGACCTCTTAATAGAAGTGAATGCAATGATCAGGAACCACAGCTCCCGTCAGAGACGCCAAAGGGAAAGAAACACAAATATGAAATAAGTAGACTCTAATGGAAACATCAATAGCGGAAAACCAAAAGGACACATACTTTCCAACAAAATGGCCAATTGGCTCTCAAAAACAGACAGGTATAAGCGATACACACACTCAAAGACAAACCATAACTTAAAGAAACCGCGACAGAAGAACCGCCTTGGAACGGTCAGCTAAACGAATTCCACTGGGGCGTTTAAATCAGTTTTACGCGGCCGCAATCCTCGCCCTTACTTCCATCGCGATTTAGACAATTTTTTCAGTCCGCATGGAGGCCTCCTAACTCATCAGTGCAACATCTCCACAAAACATAAAAAACATACAACCACAGAGATAAAACAACGGTGAGGACTCGACAGCAAACAACCACCGAAATGCTAGAGCAAATGAAAACAAACAGTTAGACTCCGATGGTCTCGACCAGAGACAAAGCATCATGCCCCAACCAACAATACATAAAATTAAATTTTAATTCTCAGTAAGCCTTTACGCTGGAACCTTCATAGAATCTGAGGCCCGACCCACTGGCGTGCAATTAAAGAGGGAAACAAAGCCATCAACCGTGTTTGGGTTAACTACCATGCATGCAGTCTGTCGCATAGCATTTATGTTGTACCGAATCTTTTTATACCGAAGAATGATTTTACGAAATTGTGTGCTGAAGACATTGCAAGTATATATCTTTCAGAATTTATATACTAAGTCACAATAAAATTAGGGTTCCGATAGACCTTGTTGCAGAAGACATTTAACTCCAAAATTGAATTTTGAAATTAAATCGGAATTAGGTCTATAAAATTTTGAAAAGGCTTTGCATGTAATGTCAGAAATGCATTTTTCACTTCTAAAGAGCATAAGAATTATACACTTTGGTCATGTCAGAAAGTGTGTGATGCCCTCACCTTTCTACTTGACAATATTTATATAAGATTCGGTACTAAGTTATTTAGACAAATTGTGGGTATTCCGATGGGTACTAATTGCGCACCTCTTGTGGCTGATCTGTTCTTGTATTGTTATGAAAGAGACTTCATTTTGTCGCTTTCCATTGATAACCAATCTGAAATTATTGAAGCTTTTAGCTCTACTTCTAGATATTTAGATGATTTATTAAATATTGATAATACCTATTTTGATGGTTTGATCAGTCAGATTTACCCCCTAGAACTTCAGTTAAATAAAGCATATTCTTCTGATACCGAGGCCCCGTTTTTGGATTCACATCTATCTATTGTAGATGGATTTGTTTCGTGCAAAATTTATGATAAACGCGATGACTTTGATTTTGAGATTGTAAATTTTCCTTTTTTGGATGGTGATGTTCCTCGTGCGCCATCCTATGGCGTTTATATTTCGCAATTAATTCGATTTGCTAGAGTGTGTAGTCATGTAACTGACTTCAACACTCGTAATAAATTATTAACGGCTAAACTCCTTAATCAGGGTTATCGGTACCATAAACTACGCAAAGCCTTTTCAAAATTTTATAGACGCCATTCTGATTTAATTTCAAAATTCAATATTGGACTTAAATCTCTTCTGCAACAAGGTCTATCGGAACCCGAATTTTATGGTGACTTAGTATATAAATTCAGAAAAATATATAACCGCAATGACTTCAGCACCCAATTTCGTAAAATCATTCTTCGATATAAAAAGATTGGGTACAACATGGATATTATACGACAGACTGCATGCATGGTAGTTAACCCAATCACGGTTGGCAACTTTGCTTCCCTCTTTAATTGCACGCCGGTTGGTCAGGCCTCAGATTCTATGACGGCTCCAACGTAAAGGCTTATTGAAAATTAAAGAGATAATGTTGGTTGGTGCCTGATGCTCTGTCTCTGGTCGGGCTCATCGGAGTCTAACTGTTGGTTTTCTTTTGCTCCAGCATTTCAGTGGTTTCTTGCTGTCGAGTCCTCACCGTTGTCTCACCTCTGTGGTTCTTTGATTTCTGTGTTCATCGAGATGTTGCACTGATGAGTTAGGAGGCCTTCATGCGGACTGAACAAATTATTTGTCTAAATCGCGGCGGAAGTAAGGGCGAGGATTGTGGCCACGTAAAATCGATTTAAGCCCCCCAGTGGAAATCTTCCACTGACCGTTCCAAGGCGGCTCTTCTGTGGCGATTTATTTATGTTGTTGTTTGTTACTTACTGTGTGTATCACTTGTGTCTTTTAATTTTGGATGGCCATATGGCCATTTTGTGGGAAAGTAACTGTCCATATGGCCTTCCTTTGTTTAGGTTTCCATTATGGTCTGGTCGCTTAATGTTTGTATTTCTTTCCCTTTGGTGTCTTTTATGGATGGAGTAAGTTAATTGTATCAATTCCTGATCTTTGTTTTACTTCTACTTTGCGATATAAAAAGATTGGGTACAACATAGATGTTATACGGCAGACTGCATGCATGGTAGTTAACCCAATCACGGTTGACAACTTTGCTTCCCTCTTTAATTGCATGCCGGAGGGTCAGGCCTCAGAGCCTATGATGGTTCCAGCGTAAAGGCTTACTGGAAATTAGAAAGAAGTTAATTTTAGGTAATGTTGGTCGGTGCCTGATGCCCAGACTCTGGTCCGGCCAATCGGAGTCGTAACTGTTGGTTTTCTATTGCTCCAGCATTCCAGTGATTTCTTGCTGTCGAGTCCTCATCATTGTTTCATCTCTGTGGTTGTTTGATTTTTGTGTTCTCTGAGATGTTGCACTGATGAGTTAGGAGGCCTTCATGCGGACTGAACAAATCATGTGTCTAAATAGCGGCGGAAGTAGATTGCAGCCGCGTAGAATCAATTCAAGCACCGTCACTGACCGTTCCAAGGCGGTTCTTCTGTCGCGTTTATTTCTGTTATGGTTTGTCTTTGAGTGTGTGTGTCGCTTATATGTTTTTGTTTTGGACAGCCAATTGGCCATTTTGTGACAAAGTGACTATTCTGGCTTTCCACAATTGGTGTTTTCATTAGGGTCTAGTTAATTCACGTTTGTGTTTCTTTCCCTTTGGTGTCTCTGATGGGAGCTGTGGGTTAATTGTTATCGATTCCTGATCATTGCCTTCACTTCTATTTTACAGGGGCAAACATGAATATTCTTTTTTTTGTGTGTGTGTTAGAAAGACGTGGACCTCAGATTAGCATGGACTTTGGTCTACTAAAAATACTTAAATATCAACTGATTGGATTTGAATCTTTATGAGCAGGGGAAATATCATTATTAACCGAATATATAACAATCATTATTGACCGCTATTTTGGTACTGAAGGGAATTGCGAATTTCATGCTTAGTTGTGTTGAGCATCACAGGTCCATCAGGCGTTTAAATCTGCTACTGTTCGCAGCAGTATGCTAAGTTTCAGCAGATACCACTGGTGCCGGTTGATGTCCAGTCATTCAGGAAATGTTTGTCTTATATCAATAAACATTTCCTCATTAGTAAAAATTATAAATGAGCCAGCGCATGACATATCCTACGATAAGACATGTGCACCCAACGAAGACTCAGATCAGCCTGCGCATCCGCGCAGTCTGATAAGCGTCTTCGTTGTGCGCTCTAAGGATAGCTAAGGGCCCAATGCTCCTCCATGCAGCAAGAGAAGTCTCTGGTTAGACTATCTGGATGCGCAGGCTGATCTGAGTCTTCGCTGGGCGCACGTCTTATTGTAGGTTTTGTCATGCGCTGGCTTAAATTAAAGTATTAATAAATGTTTCGTCCATAGCCATAGTCATGTCAATAAAGGTTTCCGACAATAAAAACATGTGCATGTAGTTCTTCTTCCGTCTTCTATCCTTGAGTCTAAGACCCAAACCCAGTCCTGCGGCTACGAGCTTTATAGAAAGTTCCCACCTAAAATACAGAGGAAAACTTCGAGAAGGTAGTTTTTTGGTGCGATTGTCTCACAATCGCACCAGAGGGGACACTTAAGCTGAAATGTGATCGCTAATGCAAACGGCCGAAGAACCACCAAAATTCTCCGTGAAAAAACACTGTTCCATATTCAAAACAGTTTGAAAAGTGTCACAATAGGCTTTCAGTTAAACTAAATATTATAATTTGTATGTTTATTAATCAGCATCATGAGCGCACATTTCCTACTGTTTATTTTTCAATAATTGATTTTTTTTTTTTTTTGTTCAAAAGAATTCTAATCAATGAAAAGCATTGATGACCTATCCGCGGAAGAATACAAGGCACGCCAATGGTAAAACCTGTTACAACCGCGGTAACGAGACGTTTCGCGAAATAGACGTTACGCCACAAACCGGTCACAAAACGGGAACGGAAGCTGATTACCCGATCCAGAAAATCCCTTCCATTAACCAAGAATCTTTTGGTTTAAACATATTTTATTTAATAAGAATCCTTCATAGATCAGGACAATTAACCAGTTTAATGCTGCCTCAGTACAATTAACCCATTTTGTACCAGAAATTAAAACAACTGGTAACTGGCAATCAGTCCAGACCAAGATCAGATACCACAGAACGCAGCGCCTTATCAGGGCCTACACTGCATGTTTACGAAAGGTTCAACCATTTTCCAGATAAATTTTGAAGAAGCCGCAACCTGAAACCCCTAAGTTTTGAAATGGACTTGTGCTATACTGATATAAGGTTGATGATTCTATTCAGTATAAAATGGGTTAAAAGTATGCAGTGTAGGTCGATTATGTAATCCTATGCACCATTTAACGGAATCTCCAAGCTTATCCGTTTGGAGTGGCCCATGTCCTATAATAGGGGAGTCAGGTTTGTATTGTTAGCAGTAATATGCACTTTCAGTTAACAATTTAGACCCAGATCAGACGCCGCTCGTTAGGCATATATGGGTTAATGGGGT
The DNA here is from genome assembly GCA_963580285.1 of Lucinisca nassula. Taxonomy (NCBI): domain Eukaryota; kingdom Metazoa; phylum Mollusca; class Bivalvia; order Lucinida; family Lucinidae; genus Lucinisca; species Lucinisca nassula. The sequence goes on from OY757016.1 coordinate 101,924,563, forward strand.
GTTTAATTCAATAACAAGGAATATTCAGAGATCCATCACGAAAACACACATATATCATTTTGACCCCCTTAACCCCCACTTTTAGATAGTAAAACTGGGGTTTACAGGGTATACATTAGTTTTCATTTTGCCCACAAACATAGATTGTGCGTACTCGTTAGAACCGCTTCGGCGAGGCGGTTCTTATGTGTACCCACAATCTATATTTTGAGCAGAAATAAGGAAAATATTACAATTTTCCAACAGAAAATGTTCAGTTTTTGGTGGTAAATTTTCAATATATTTAGATAGGCATGTGTTCGTAATGTAACGATTAAGAGTCTGCGCCCTACACTAGGCCATGGAGGCTGTGTGAACACAAAGATATCAAAACCATACAGCCGGCCTCTGTAGCGGAGTCTGATGAGCGTCTGACTGATGATCGGTAGGACGCCGGTTCGACCCTGCCGGGGTCGGCAACATTCTTTCGTCGGGATTGATCATGAAAATATTTCTACGATAATTCTCTCCCTTCCGCTGAGGCGGTTCGAACGAGTATCCACAACTCCATATCACCTCTTCAGATGCGACCGTTTACCGATAGACGAACTGTTTAGCTTCAATCATACTACATCTAGTTCAGGTTCCTTACAAACCTTTTCAAACAGACATACAGACAGACTAACGTTATGCCTACTGACAAAACTGTCATATGACCTACCCAGCGTGCACTGTTTCACATCGCCTCTAAGATACGACCCGCAGACAGACATATGCAAACACAGACAGACAGACTGACACCCATAATGTTACAAATCTATATTCATCATTAACGCTCTGCATGTTGGGAATTTTTTCGCAGCAGACGATATTTTGAAATATTTTCCGAATTTTCCCTGAAAACAGGATTTGACATATCATGCAAATTATCTCTTATGGGGACAATTTGCATGAGATGTCAAGTCCTGTTTTCTGAGAAAAATAAGAAAATACCAAAAATTTGTCGTCTGCTGATTTAGCATAGAGAGTGCTAAAGGTTAAGATAACTCATCCGTGTTTCATAGTGAATTCTTTAATGGTTCCAAAACCCACTTTTTTCTGATGAAAAGTTGCAAATGAGGCAGTTCCAACGAGTTTTGTTTGCTACAGTTATAGTTTTTAAGTCCCCGTCAACACTATTAAGGTCATTTTGGATACGTTTCTTCCAACTTTGTGGGTTTTTACCCGACATTGAGATGAACGGACATCTCAATTCGTACCGTCCGAAGATACTGCTAGGGCATGTAAGCAGGATCGGTCCGTATCGCTCCACTTTGCCTTTGCATCAGATTTGTGGGAGGTTTACCCGACATTGGGATGAAATGACATCTCAATTCCTACCTCCTACCGCCCAAAGACACCGCTAGGGCTTGTAAGCAGGGGCGGTCCGAATCGCCCCAATTTGACTGGGCAGGCTTATACCGTCTGATCGGTTTACCAGTATTCATGTTCGGCCGCTTTCAGCTCTGCGCGGGAGCAACATGCAGCCCAATCTATTTCTCAAGGCCCCGGTTTCAAGAGTACTCATAAATCGGTTTCGCGCAAGAACAGGAAAATAACGCTTACCATGTTAAGGTTTTCAAGGGTATTTATTACGTTTTTTTTTAAGAGAGGACTCAGCACGCACATTGCGTAATTGTGACGTCACATCAACGTCGATACGTCATGGCGTTTATGCAACGTCAAATCAACGTCGGTGCAACGTCGTGACGTTGCACCGACGTTGATTTGACGTTGCACCGACGTTGATTTGACGTTGCCCTTGCGACGTGTGCCTGTCGGGGACACACTCACAGCCTCCTGAGAGAGAGAGAGAGAGAGAGAGAGAGAGAGAGAGAGAGATAGAGAGAGAGAGAGTGTCTTACCTTCAAGTCCCATACTGTTTCAGGTCCTTGAAACACTTGTAACATACTCTCACAGGTTTCTTGGATATTGCTAGCTGAGCTTCCTTGTCTGAACACTCATTACAAAAGATGTTACCACAGTTTCGACAGTGATGCTACAACAGAGGTGCCACAATCATAGAACAAGAGCTCCGCAAGCGGGGCATTATACGTCCGTGGCAATTGGTATGATGGCGCATATATATATACTGACTGTTGTACAAATTTGGGTTTGTGGAGTCTAATAAAGGAACAATATATGCTCCATATATTCTTACCTGGCACTATTAATAGCCCATCAATGGCTCAAACTACCTGTCTCCAACAAATGTTCATGGTCGGTAATATTTGGTGGACCATAACCTCAAAATAATATAGGCATAACTCTGACAATAAGTGGTGGACTGTAACCTTGAAATAAATGCGCTTCTCCACATAATAGTCTGACTATACGTAAAGCTTCATCTTTACCTTATGTAAAATGTGGGAGGCATTATCCGGAAACAAAATGTGTTTAGAAAAATATGTGAAAGGGGAATAACTCTGGTAATATTTGCCGCACTGTAACCTCAAAATAATATGCACTGTTCCGCATCATGGTCTTATTATATGTAAAGTTTCAGCTTCATCAGATGTAAAATGTAAGAGGAGTCATCATGAGACGGAATGTTTAGAAAAAAATTCAAAGGGGCATAACTCTATTATTATTTGGTGGCCCGTAACCTCGAAACAATATGCGCTGCCCCACATCATGGTCTAACTATGTATGACGTTTCAGCTTGATCGGATGTAAACCGAAGGAGGAGTTATCCAGAAATGAAAAGTTTACAAAAAATGTCAAAGGGGCATAATTCTATTATTATTTGGTGGGCCGTAACCTCGAAATTATATGCGCTGCCCCACATCATGGTCTAACTTTGTATGAAGTTCCAGCTTGATCGGATGTAAACTGTGGAAACGAAAAGTTTACAAAAGATTTCAAAGGGGCATAACTCTATTATTATTTGGTTGACCGTAACCTCAAAACAATATGCGCTGCTTCACATCATGGTCTAACTATGTATGAAGTTTCAGCTTGATCGGATGTAAACTGTAGGATGAGTTATCCGGAAATGCTGTTTACAGAGGGACGGACAGACGGACGGACGCCGGGGGCATAACATATTACTTTTTTTTTTTTTTTTTTTCAAACGAGCGTATATAAATCAGCAGAGATTTTTATCTAAAAGAAGAATTATTATATTTTTCTTTCTTTTGCCCCCTCCCCGTGTTCTCTTGTGCCTGTTCAGGTGGTTTATAGGCCCCTTTTGAATATCGTAATGATCCCAAGTACTTGGACAGACAGGCCCAATCAAACAGTGTAGACCCAAATCGGACTGCAGGAGCCATCCCGTCTGGACTTTTTAGACTCCTTGCTGGATCTTGAAACAAATTTGTTATAATTTTAGAGAATTACAGCAAGTTCTCAAGGTGTGCGAATCTTTAGAATTTTACCGTTGTCCCAATATAGATTATTCATTCTCCTAGTTGAAATATGGGATTTATAAACCGAGGGAGGTAAAACAATCCGATAAAGAAACGAGTGCGAAGCACGAGTTTCTTTAACAAATTGTTTTACCTCCCGAGGTTTATAAATCCCATATTTCAAATAGGAGAAATGTATAATCTGTATAATACATGCACTTCCATTGACTTTTAGGAGAGTTTGAATCTTGAATTTTGGATCTGAATGCCCGTTCAGTTGACTGTTTACAGCTCATGTAAACGGTTCAATCAGCGAAGTGTTACAGAATCTGGGTGGAAGAACAACTGGATGGGCGCCATTTTGAAAGCGCTTTCTACAGTTTTGAACAAAAATAGAAGAAACAAAGTGTTTCAGTGATAAAAAAAGTAAAGCGTTAGATTAAATAAAGCAAAACTTACATCCTAATCAATGGTCATATCCATGTTTTCTTTTGTTTCAGCGTTGCATCCGACTCAAACGTCACGCATTCTGAACGTCTGTTGATATTTCTTAGACGCCATTACAATGACGTCATGAATAATGTCGCCGTGATTGAAACTTTCCCGCGTTTGAATAGAACAATTTCACTGCAAAGCGGTATCTCGTATCTTGTACATAAAGTAGTTCCAGCTGAAGGGATTTATTTCCCCGGCTAAGAGGAAATATTTCTTCTTAGCAAAAAGGAAAATACCAAGTTTATGTCTGGTAGAAATCATGGTATTTCTCTGTAATGCATGTAATATAAGCTGTTATTGACCCATATACGAGGACTGTTCAAATATGAATGCAACTAAGCACATAAAAATGATTCCGTGATAGATTACGATGAAAAATTTATTTTGTCCCCTCAAAGTATTCCCCTTTAACAGATATACAAACTTTCAGTCTTCTGATCCGATCACTGAATGCATTTTGGTAGTCTTTTCTTATGTCGGCACTGGAATATTGCAGAACCGAGGTGTTTGCGCTGTACAAATTTTCCACCAGAAAGGTATTTTTTCAGCCGCGGGAACAAAAAAGTCACAGGGGGCAAGGTCAGAGGAATACGGGGGATGAGGGAGTTCAAACATCTTTTCCTGCTTCAGATAGTCTTGCACAATGAACGCCTTTTCGAAGAACTTTATTCTTTTAAAACTTCGCATTTACAGATTTGCCTTTAGGCACAGCAACCTGAATAGCAGGGCCCTGATTTGAAAAGAATATGGCATACATTATCTTCTTGACGCTCATGGTCTACTTTGCAATGCATGGTCTTTTGCAATACTTTGTTGCCCATATTTTGTTCTGAATCTTTCGTTTTGGCTCTAAAAAGTGTACCCATGTCTCGTCACCTGTGACGACATTAGCGAAAGACCGTGCATTGTAATTTGGAAACTTTTTAAGCAACTTCTTCGCGCACTGAACGCGTGTCTTTTTCTGCTCATCTGTCAACAGATGGGGAATCCATCTAGCACAGATCTTTCTCATTTTCAAATCCCGTTTCAGAATTGTATGAGCTGCTCCTAATGACATGCCAACCATACCAGCTATTTGCCTAGTGGTGTATCATGCATCGGTCGCAACTATTTCTTTCACTCTAGCAACCATCTTGGCAGATGTTGCTCTTTTCGGCCGACGATCATGTGGTGCATCTTCTGTTGAGCCTAGCCCACAGCTGAATATCTTACACCAACGAAAAACTGTCGAAAAAGACATTTCAGTACGCCCATAAGCCGAACATATTTCATCAAAAATGTCTTTGCACCGTGTACCAAGAACACAACGATTCTTAATATAGGACTGTATTTCAACGGCGTACTCTGACCTTCTTCCAACCATGTTTTGTATTAGTATACAAGAGTAGACAGTGTTTATCGAACGATATACATGGCTAAAGTGGACGGATTTTAACAGGTTTGGTAGCAATGTGTAGGTAAAATGTTTTTCTACGCTGTGATATTTATTCCCAGGTGATTTTTGCATTAGTGCTTGAGAAAAAGGTTCTACTTGCATTCATATTTGAACAGTCCTCGTATGCCTAGCGGCCTTTTGGGACATTGACAAACAGTGGAGTCCCTGATCAGACGCCGCAAAATGCGGCGTCTGATGTTAGTCTACACTGTTTGCTTAAAGTTTGTGCATTTTTCTATAACTTAAAACAGACAAAACTAAACTGACACCCCTATAATTGGAGACGGACCACTCCAAACTTATTAGGTAGAAGATTCTATTGTCATATACGGTCAATACAGGAACTTTATTGTATAGTGAAACTTCAATGACTCTTACAGGGATTGTTCTTAAGTCCATATCCATATCTAACTTGGTAACGATGCCATGTGACAAAGTGCATGCTTTCAAATCTCCAAAATGGTTACTTTTTCTGATGAAAATGTGTGAACCAAAGCCATTTCAATAACACATCCGTGAGGCATACTGCATTTGTTCCTTTCTCAAAAACAGACATTTTTCTGACCAAAACTTGTGATATTTTTTCTTATTTTTGCTTGATTAGTTGTTTGGGGTTTAACGACGCGTCAACTCTTGTGGGTAATTTTGTGAGGTCTCCCAGAGAAAGGGAGAAAAAAGATGGAAGAGATAGTAGATGAGATGAGATTGAGAGACAAGAGAAAGAGGAAATGAAAGAAAGTGTAGAAACAGAAGATATAACAACGTTCCCCTCTCTACCCTCAACTGCTGCAAGGACTGCAGGCCTTGTCCAAGTGTAAGCTAATATCAGTTGGTCACCCCAGTGACGCAAGATACACGTCACTTTTGCCTCACCTAACCACTCATACACACACTGTTCAAAACAATTAAAGGAGCAAACACATATTTCCTCATAGTATAAAAGATGTTGGATAATGATGATGAAACAACGATTCAAAAAGATGAATTACTTTATCTGTAACATGTAAATGGCAAACATTGGCAACCGATTCACAAATCACGGCCTTTTACCGTTAAGGAAGAATTTGCATATGTTTGAGAAATTGCCATCTTTACGACAGATTATTTCAAATGGCGTAGCCATTTGCAAATCAGTCACTTTTTCCTGTCAGTAATGTGTATGACCACCTCGAGCAGCACAACACTCCTGGCATTACCGAGGCATGCTTGAACAGTTTGTAAAGCTAGTGTTTCCCACTAATGTCTAAGGATGTTTGTGAGTTCTTTGGTGGATGATCGCCCTGTGAGATACGTCTATAAAACATGTCCCACACATGTTCTATTGGGTTTAAGTCAGGAGAACGTGCCGACCAGTCCATTACTCCAATAGTCTCACTAGAAGTATGGGGGTGTCCATTATCCTGGATCAATATGAAAATGTCACCGACTGCCCCAGCGAATGGCCTCATAATAGGATCTAGAATTTCATCTCGATATCACGTACATCCGTTTATCACGTACACTCTCAAAACAAAATAATACTAGAGCGCGCAGTCGATGGCAAGCCATCGCAAATCCCCACGTTTTCTCCACAGTAGGTCAAAATTTGACCTTTTGACCCCTCCCCAGGGCCCCTGGGGGCGGGGACAAAAAAAATGTGCTTTTGCGCAAGCCATTCATGTAAGCAACTCGCATACCAAATTTGGTTGAATTCCGGCTAACGGTTTAGGAGATAGCCGGACAGACAGACGGACGGACGGACGGACGGACGGAGGCGGTAACAATATCCCCACTTTTTTGTTGAAAAACGTGGGGATAATAAGTGATACACGCACTCAAAACAAAAATTAACCGCGACATAAGAACCACTTTGGAACGATCAGTGAAACGAATTCCACTGGTGTGTGTGTGTTGGGGGGGGGGGGGGGGTGCTTAAGTCGATTTAATCCTCGCCCTTACTTCCGTCGCGATTTAGACCAAAAATTTGTTCAGTCCGCATGAAGGCCTCCTAACTCATCAGTGCAACATCTCCGTGAACACAAAAGTCAAACAACCACAGAGATGAAACAACGGTGAGGACTCGACCGCAAGAAACCACTGAAATGCTGGAGCAAAAGAAGACCAACAGTTAGACTCCGATGGACCCGACCAGAGACAGAGCGTCAGGCACCAACCAACATTACATAATATTAAATGCTCTCTAATTCTCAGTAAACCTTTACGCTGGAACCGCCAAAGCATCTGAGGCCTGACCCACCGGCGTGCAATTAAAGAGGGGGGCAAAGTTGTCAACCGTGATTGGGTTAACTACCATGCATGCAGTCTGTCGTATAACATTTATGTTTTACCCTATCTTTTTATATCGAAGAACGATTTTTCGAAATTGGGTGCTGAAGTCATTGCATTTATATATTTTTCTGAATTTATGTACTTAGTCACAACAGAATTCGGGTTCCGACAGACCTTGTTGAAGAAGAGATTTAAGTCCAACATTGAATTTTGAAATTAAATTGGAACGACGTCGATAAACAAGAGGCCCATGGGCCACTATGCTCACCAGAGCTCAGGGGGTACTGCCGACTGGCAGCAAAGTATTTTAATTAACCATGGAAGCCCTGCGCCCAAGGATGCTACAGATAGAATTTGGACCCAATCAGCCTAGTGGCTTCAGAGGTCTGATGTCGCTTGAATGTGTTGTTGCAGGACAACAGATGACAACTGACAATTTCCCATCTGTGGCAACCAATAGGCCTAAAAGAACATTATTAAAGGAACATTTCTATGTAAGTTTGACAAAATATCTTGAAAGGCATAAATGTCATTTTTCAATTTTCCCCCATTAGAAGTCAATGGAAACTCTTAACTTGCCATGGCAAACAAACCAAAGAGCCAAATTTCTAAACCGGAGCTCAGATGGGCATTGCCCAAAGGCAGACATGTATTTTAACATGGTATGGTTTTAATCTACCAATTATAAAGTCTCCCAATTCCCAAATGAGCACTCATGTGGACTGTATCTGAAATATTAGGTGTTTTATATAGTAGAGATGGTGGGGCATGAACCCAATGGAGCCCTGGTTGGTGCCACTAAATGTGTCTTATAAAAAAGAACAGACACATATATGGTTTAGCGGTGGGATAAGACTGTATGGCTCCTGAGATGTAAGGCCTTTTAAGCAGTGGAGGGATTCGGGCATGGTGGATTTCAGAAAAGCCCAAGATTGTTGCAACCTAATGCTGAACAGTTTCTGAGTTATGAGGCCCTTTTATGAAGTGGATGGGAGAGAAATGGCCCCTGCAGACCCCACAAGATGGGTTGACTGAATGTGTCTAATAACAATGAACAAGAATATATGTGATTATGTGGTGGGGATTTGAATAGTTTTTGAGATATATGGCCTATTATGAAGTGGGGTCTCATCATAAGGAACAAGAATATATATGGTTAAGGGGTGGGGATCTGACCGGTTTCTGAGATATATGGCTTTAAATGAAGGGGGAGGGGGGGGGCATGCTGGTGTCACTGATTGCATCTTATCATAAGGAACAAGAATGTATATGGCTTAGGGGTAGGGCTCTGAACAGTTTCTCAGATATATGGTCTTTTGTGAAGTTGAAGAATGGAGCATGGCCCGGGCGAGCCCTGGGGGAACCCTATGTTGGTGTCACTGAATGTGTCTTATCAGAAGGAACAAGAATATAATGGTTTAGGGGCGGGGATCGGTAAGGTTTCTGGAATATTTGGCCTTTTATGAAGTGGAGGGGGTGGGGCATGACCCCGGCACATCCTGGGGGACCCTCAGCTTGGTGTCGCTGAGTGCGTCTTATCATAAGGAAAAAGTATATATATGGTTTAGGGATGGAGATCTGAATGGTTTCTGAGATAAATGGCATTTTATGAAGTGAAGGGGGTGGGGCATGTCCCCGGCACATCTGGGGGGACCCCCAGGTTGGTGTCACTTAAGAATATATATGGTTTAGGGTGGGGATTTGTAAGGTTTTGGAATATTTGGCCTTTTATGAAGTTTTGTTTGTTTGTTTGATTTGAGGTTTAACGTCCCCGTCAACACTGTAAAGGTCATTTCGGGGATGTTGCTTTCAATTTTGTGGGACTTTTACCCAACACTGAGATGAAATGATATCTCAAGCCCTGCCGCCCAATGAAACCAATAGGGTTTATTAGCATGGACGGCCCGCCTCGCACCGCAGTTCCTGGACAGGATTAGATCCTCTAAGCGGTTTACCAGTACTAGTGTGGGGGCCGGATTCAGCTCTGCGTGGAAGCATCATGCAGCCCATATATTTCTTCAAGCCCCTATGGGCGGAGGCCAACCTTTTATGAAGTGGAGGGGGTTGGGAATGTCCCCGGCACATCCCTGGTGTCCCCCAGGTTGGTGTCACTGAATGCAACTTATCATAAGGAACAAAAATATATTTCATTTAGGGGTTTGGATCTGTTAGGTTTCTGGAATATTGGGCCTGTTGTGAAATGGAGGGGTGGGGCATGGCCCAGGCACGTCCTGGGGGACCCCCAGTTTGGTGTCACTGAGTGCATCTTATCATAAGAGACGAGAATATATACGGTTTACGGGTGGGGATCTGAATGGTTTCTGAGATAAATGGCATTTTATGAAGTGGAGGGGGAGGGGCATGTCCCCGGCACATCCGGGGGGATCCCCAGGTTGGTGTCACTTAATGCATCTTATCATAAGAAACAAGAATATATATGGTTTAGGGGTGAGGATCTGTAAGGTTTCTGAGATATAAGGAATTATATGAAGTACTGGGGCGGGGAATGGCCCCGGCACAACCTACAGGACCCCCAGGTTGACATAAAAACATATTGCTGTGAGAAGTTTACTAAAGGAACATTTCTATGAAAGTTTTGTCAAAATATCTGCAAAGGCTTTGTAGTTAATGCCATTTTTCAATTTTCCCCCATTATAAGTCTATGGAAAATCTAAGTTTCCCTAGCAACCAAACTAAAGAGCCGAATTTCATAAAAAAAAAAAAAAAAAAAAAAACCTGTAAAGGCAAATATGGTGAATATTTTCGTAAACTCTCAGCCTCATAGAGCATACGGTTTCTGAGGAGATGATTTTTTAAGTATATTTTTTTTTTCTATTTTTTTCAATTTGGTTTCCATGGCGTGTGTGTGTGAATTCGGGTTTAACGTCGCTTTCAACAATTTTTCAGTCATATCACGACGGTGTCTGGTTGCGACAGGGAGCTCAATGCTCACGTTTATAGTGCTGCCTCACTGAAGTATCATGTCCCAGACACATTACATGATACCACACCCAGTCACATTATCCTGACACTGGATCGACCAGTCCTAGCTCTTCCTCGTAAATCTGAGTGCCAAGCGAGGAGCAGCTAGTACCATTTTTAACGACTTTGGTATGTCGCGGCCAAAACTTGTGATATTTTTTCTTATTTTTGCTTGATTAGTTGTTTGGGGTTTAACGACGCGTCAACTCTTGTGGGTAATTTTGTGAGGTCTCCCAGAGAAAGGGAGAAAAAAGATGGAAGAGATAGTAGATGAGATGAGATTGAGAGACAAGAGAAAGAGGAAATGAAAGAAAGTGTAGAAACAGAAGATATAACAACGTTCCCCTCTCTACCCTCAACTGCTGCAAGGACTGCAGGCCTTGTCCAAGTGTAAGCTAATATCAGTTGGTCACCCCAGTGACGCAAGATACACGTCACTTTTGCCTCACCTAACCACTCATACACACACTGTTCAAAACAATTAAAGGAGCAAACACATATTTCCTCATAGTATAAAAGATGTTGGATAATGATGATGAAACAACGATTCAAAAAGATGAATTACTTTATCTGTAACATGTAAATGGCAAACATTGGCAACCGATTCACAAATCACGGCCTTTTACCGTTAAGGAAGAATTTGCATAAATGTTTGAGAAATTGCCATCTTTACGACAGATTATTTCAAATGGCGTAGCCATTTGCAAATCAGTCACTTTTTCCTGTCAGTAATGTGTATGACCACCTCGAGCAGCACAACACGCCTGGCATTACCGAGGCATGCTTGAACAGTTTGTAAAGCTAGTGTTTCCCACTAATGTCTAAGGATGTTTGTGAGTTCTTGAATAGTCATCGGTGGATGATCGTCCTGTGAGATACATCTGTAAAGAATGTCCCACACATGTTCTATTGGGTTTAAGTCAGGAGAACGTGCCGGCCAGTCCATTACTTCAATAGTCTCTCTAACAGTACGGGGTTGCGCATTATCCTGCATCAGAATGAAAATGTCACCGACTGCCCACAGCGAAAGGCCTCACAATAGGATATAGAATTTCATCTCGATATCACGTACATCCGTTTATCACGTACAATCTCAAAACAAAATAATATAAGTGATACACACACTCATAACAAAAATTAACCGCGACAGAAGAACCGCTTTGGAACGGTCAGTGAAACGAATTCCACTGGTGTGTGTGTGTGTGTGGGGGGGGGGGCTTTAATCGATTTCACGTGGCCACAATCCTCGCCCTTACTTCCGTCACGATTTAGAACAAAACTTTGTTCAGTCCGCATGAAGGCCTCCTGATTCATCAGTGCAACATCTCCGTGAACACAAAAGTCAAGCAACCACAGAGATGAAACAACGGTGAGGACTCGACCGCAAGAAACCACTGAAATGCTGGAGCAAAAGAAGACCAACTTTTAGACTCCGACGGACCCGACCAGAGACAGAGCGTCATTACATAATATTAAATACTCTCTAATTCTCAGTAAGCCTTTACGGTGGAACCACCAAATAATCTGAGGCCTGACCCACCGCCGTGCAATTGAAGAGGGGAGCAAAGTTGTCTACCGTGATTGGGTTAACTACCATGCATGCAGTCTGTCGAATAACATTTATGTTTTACCCTATCTTTTTATATCGACGAACGATTTTTCGAAATTGGGTGCTGAAGTCATTGCATTTATATATTTTTCTGAATTTATGTACAAAGTCACAACAGAATCCGGGTTCCGACAGACCTTGTTGAAGAAGAGATTTAAGCCCACCATTGAATTGTGAAATTAAAATGAAACGACGTCGATAAAATATTGAATAGGCTTTGCGTAGTTTATGATACCGATAACCCTGATTAAGAAGTTTAGCAGTAGATGAACTTGGAAATAAGATGAAAGTCTGATGGAGCGAGATCAGGTGAAGAAGGCGGATGCTCAATCAAGTTAAAGCCACAATCGTGAATGGCAGCCATACCAATGTCAGGCTTGTGAACAGGAGCATTGTCCTGATGGAACAACACACCTGTAGTGAGCTTTCCGTGGCGCTTAAATTTAATATTTTCCCGTAACTGCGTCAGAAGTGAAGCGTAGAATGTCCCATTGATTGTTTTTCCCTTTTGGATATAATCTATCCACGGAATGCCATCTGCATCCCACAACACTGAGACCCTAACTTTCCCAGCTGATGAAAGAGTCTTTGCCTTCTTTGGCGGGGGTGAGCCAGGGTGTTTCCATTGTTTTGATTGTTGTTTGGCCTCTGGGGTAAAATGATGGACCCATGTTTCATCCTTAGTGACAAATCTCTGAAGAAAGTTGGCAGGATCTTCCTCAAAAAGGTTAATACTAGAATTTGTTTTTCTACAAAAACACAGATGTCTCCCCCGTTTTTGACTGCTAAGTATAACCTTGACATTGGAGGTATTGAGCTGGGTCTTGTGTGAAACACATCATCTAATGAAGATGAACATTTCTGCATAGTAACTTTAAAAATGTTCATAGAAAAATAAAAAAGTTATTGGCCGTAAACAAAAAAACAAGAGGGCCATGATGGCCCTGGATCGCTCACCTGATCCTATTGAACAAACGGAATTGTGGGTAATATATGGTGGAGTGGAGGGTTTGAGCAATTTTGGTTGGACCTAAAGACCATTTCTGTGAAATTAATTCAAAATCAGTCTGCCTGTTTAGGAGTAGAAGTCATTTTGAGAAGTAGAAGTCATTTTTGATGAAATGACATCTCAAGCCCTGCCGCCCAATGAAACCAATGGGTTTGAATGTATTGATGGTTCCACTTGCACCACTTTGCCTAGACAGGCTAAAACCTTCAAAGTGGTTTACCAATACTCCTGTAGAAGCACCTTGCAGCCAAGGTGGGTGGAGGCCAAAACTTTCAAAAGACATCTTTCTCTAAAAGGAAGCAATTTTATAGGAATGTTCCATGAGTGACCCTCTAACAAAATTGCTAAAAATATTTTGCTTAAATGAGCATGATGGCCACCACAGCTAAAAACCTCAAACATCATTCCTGTCAAATTATTTCATAATCAATCCACTGGTTAAGGAGAAGAAGTTGTTTAAAGGTTTTGTTCACCAGAGCAGCATAGTTTGAGCAATTTTGGTGGAGGGTCACCCAAGGAACATTCCTGTCAAGTAATTTCAAAATCCATCCACTGGTTAAGGAGAAGAAGTCGTTTAAAGGTTTTCTATTTTTAGCTCTGGCAGCCAGCTTGTTCACCAGAGCAGAATGGTTTGAGCACTTTTTGTAGAGGGTCGCCCAAGGAACATTCCTGTGAAGTTATTTCAAAATCCATCCACGGGTTAAGGAGAAGAAGTCATTTAAAGTTTTTTCTATTTTTAGCTCTGGTGGCCATTTTATTCAACCGAGCAGAACGGTTTGAGCAATTGTGGTAGAGGGTCACCAAAGGAATATTCCTGTGAAATAATTTCAAAATCCATCCACTTGTTAAGGAGAAGTCATTTAAATGTTTTTCTATTTTTAGCTCTGTCGGCCATTTTGTTGACCTGAGCAATTTTTGAGCAATTTTGGTAAAGGGTCACCCAAGGAACATTCTGGTGAAATAATTTCAAAATCCATCCACTGGTTAAGGAGAAAAGTGCGTTTAAAGGTTATTCTATTTTTAGCTCTGGCGGCCATTTTGTTAACCCGAGCTGAACTGTTTGAGCAATTTTGGTGGAGGGCCACCCAAGGAACCTTCCTATTAAGTGATTTCAAAATCCATCCGCTGGTAAAGGAGAAGAAGTCGTTTAAAGGTTTTTCTATTTTAAGCTCTTGCGGCCATTTTGTTCACCCGAGCGGAACAGTAAGAGCAATTTTGGTAGAGGGTCATCAAACAAACATTCCTGTGAAATAATTTCAAAATCCATCCACTGGTTATGGAGAAGAAGTCGTTTAAAGGGTTTTCTATTTTTAGCTCTGGCGGCCATTTTGTTCACCCGAGGGGAACAGTATGAGCAATTTTTGTAGAGGTTTACCAAAGGAACATTCCTGTGAAATAATTTCAAAATCCATCCACTGTTTAAGGAGTAGAAGGTGTTTAAAGGTTTTTTCTATTTTTAGCTCTGGTGGCCATTTTGTTCACCCGAGCGGAAACTGTTTGAGCAATTTTGGTAGAGGATCCCCCAAGGAACCTTCCAGTGAAATAATTTTAAAATCCATCCACTGGTTAAGGAGAAAAAGTCGTTTAAAGCTTTTTCTATTTTTAGCTCTGGCGGCCATTTTGTTCACCCGAGCGGAACGGTTTGGGCAATTTTGGTAGAGGGTCACCGAAGGAACATTCCTGTGAAGTAATTTCAAAATCCATCCACTAGTTAAGGAGAAAAAGTCGTTTAAAGCTTTTTCTATTTTTAGCTCTGGCGGCCATTTTGTTCACCCGAGCAGAACGGTTTGAGCAATTTTGGTAGAGGGTCACCAAAGGAACACTCCTGTCAAGTAATTTCGAAATCCATCCACTGGTTAAGGAGAAGAAGTCCTTTAAAGGTTTTTCTATTTTTAGCTCTGGTGGCCATTTTGTTCACCCGAGCGGAATGGTTTGAGCAATTTTAGTAGAGGGGCACCCAAGAAACCTTCCTGTGCAATAATTTCAAAATCCATCCACTGGTTAAGGAGAAGAAGTTGTTTAAAGGTTTTTCTATTTTTAGCTCTGGCGGCCATTTTGTTCACCAGAGCTGAACGGTTTGAGCAATTTTGGTAGAGGGTCATCCAAGGAACATTCCTGTGAAACAATTTCAAAATCCATCCACTTGTTAAGCAGGAGAAGTCGTTTAAAGAATTTTCTATTTTTAGCTCTGGCAGCCATCTTGTTCACCCGAGCGGAACAGTTTGAGCAATTTTGGTAGAGGATCACCCAAGGAGCATTCCTGTGAAATTAGATCAAAATCTGTCCAGCAGTTTTGGAGGAGAAGTTGTTTAAAGCAAAAGTTGACGACGGACGGACGCACGCACGCACGCACGGACGACGGACGACGGACGACGGACAAAGACTGATCCCAAAAGCTCACCTTGAGCACTTCGTGCTCAGGTGAGCTAACAACAACACTTTTTTACCTTTCACCTCTAAGTATGGCCTTGACCTTTGCAGTACAACACATCGTCTCATGATGGTTAACATTTCTGCCAAGTAATTTCATAATTCATCAAAGAATAAGGAAGTTATTGACTGTCCTTTTTTTACCTTTGACCTCTAGGTATAACCTTGACATTGGAGGTTTGGACCTTGGTCTTGCACATGACTCATGGTCCAACTTTCAAGCCTCTAGCTCCAATAGTTTTTGAGAGATCTTGCTGACAAGATTTTATTAAAAAAAATTCAAAGGGCAATAACTCTTGAAAGGGGCATAATCCGGATGAGAAAAAAATACGCGTCAGCTTATTTTCCATTAGGAATGCATATATGAAATTTCAAAACCATAGCATACACAGTTCTAAAGTTATGCTATGCATCACTTTTAGCATTCATTACAATGGGCACAAATTACCAAAATGACAAAGGGCCATAACTCGCTAAGTATTTTTCGGAATTTTGTCAAAAGTTAATCAGTTCATATACTCATCACCACCAATATACTCAACAACTTTCAAGGCTCTAGCTCCAATAGTGTTTGAGATATTTTGCTGACAAGATTTTATTAAAAAAATTTCAAAAGGCAATAACTCTTGAAAAGGGCATAATCCGGACGAGAAAAAAATACGTGTCAGCTAATTTTTCATGAGGAACCCATATATGAAATTTCAAAACCCTAGCATACACGGTTCTAAACTTATGCTATGCATCACTTTTAGCATACATAACAATGGGCACAAATTACCAAAATGACAAAGGGCCATAACTCACAAAGTATTTTTTGGAATTTTGTCAAAAGTTAATCATTTCATCTACTCATCACCATCAATATATTCATCAACTTTCAAGCCTCTAGCTCCAATAGTTTTTGAGATATCTTGCTGACAAGATTTTATTAAAAAAATTTCAAAGGGCAATAACTCTTGAAAGGGGCATAATCCTGACGAGAAAAAAAATAGGCGTCAGCTTATTTTCCATCAGAAATGCATATATGAAATTTCAAAACTATAGCATACACGGTTCTAAAGTTAAGCTATGCATCACTTTTAGCATACATTACAATGGGCACAAATTACCAAAATGACAAAGGGCCATAACTCGCAAAGTATTTTTCGGAATTTTGTCAAAAGTTAATCAGTTCATATACTCATCACCACCAATATACTCAACAACTTTCAAGGCTCTAGGTCCAATAGTGTTTGAGATATTTTGCTGACAAGATTTTATTAAAAACATTTCAAAGGGCAATAACTCTTGAAAGGGGCATAATCCGGACGAGAAAAAAATATGCGTTAGCTAATTTTTCATGCGGAACCCATATATGAAATTTCAAAACCCTAGCATACACGGTTCTAAAGTTATGCTATGCATCACTTTTAGCATACAGTACAATGGGCACAAATTACCAAAATGACAAAGGGCCATAACTCACAAAGTATTTTTTGGAATTTTGTCAAAAGTTAATCAGTTCATCTACTCATCACCACCAATATATTCACCAACTTTCAAGCCTCTAGCTCCAATAGTTTTTGAGATATCTTGCTGAAAATATTTTATTAAAAAAAAATTCAAAGGGCAATAACTCTTGAAAGGGGCATAATCCTGACGAGAAAAAAAAATACGCGTCAGCTTATTTTCCATCAGAAATGCATATATGAAATTTCAAAACTATAGCATACACGGTTCTAAAGTTATGCTATGCATCACTTTTAGCATACATTACAATGGGCACAAATTACCAAAATGACCAAGGGCCATAACTCACAACGTATTTTTCGGAATTTTGTCATAAGTGAATCAGTTCATCTACTCATCACCAACAATCTATTCACCAACTTTCAAGGCTTTAGCTCCAATAGTTTTTGAGATATCTTGCTGACAAGATTTTATTAAAAAAATTTCAAAGGGCAATAACTCTTGAAAGGGGCATATTCCGGACGAGAAAAAAAAATACGCGTCAGCTAATTTTCCATGAGGAATCCATATATGAAATTTCAAAACCCTAGCATACACGGTTCTGAAGTTATGCTATGCATTACTTTTAGCATACATTACAATGGGCACAAATTACCAAAATGACAAAGGGCCATAACTCACAAAGTATTTTTCGGAATTTTGTCAAAAGTTAATCAGTTCATCTACTCATCACCATCAATATATTCATCAACTTTCAAGGCTCTATCTCCAATAGTTTTTGAGAAATCTTGCTGACAAGATTTTATTTAAAAAAAAATCAAAGGGCAATAACTCTTAAAGGGGGAATAATCCAGACGAGAAAAAAATATGCGTCAGCTAATTTTCCATGAGGTCTCCATATATGAAATTTCAAAACCCTAGCATACACGGTTCTTTAGTTATGCTATGCATCAAAAGCGTAATGGACGGATGAACGGACAAACGACCCAGAACCAATATGCCCCTCCAACTTTTTCTGCCTAGCAATTTCAAAATCCATCTAAAAACAAGAAAGTTATTGACCAAACACGAAAAAATGCCCCTTTTTTAACTTTGACCTCTATGTATGACCTTGACATTTTAGGTACCAAACTGAATCATGCATGCAACACATCGTCCCATGATAGTTAACATGTTTGCCAAGTAACTTCAAATTCTATTTAAAAATAGGCAAGTTATTGACAAAACCCGAAAAAAGGCCCCTTTGTTTACCTTTGACCTCTAAGTATGACCTTGACCTTTGAGGTACCAACCTGGGTCATGCGCGCAACACATCGCCTTATATTGGTTCACATTTCTGCCATGTGATTTCAAAATCCATCTCAAAATAAGAAAGTTATTGACCAAATACAAAAAAGGCCCACTTTTTGACCTTTGACCTCTAAGTATGACCTTGACCTTTGAGGTACCGACCTGCCTCATGTGCACCACACATCGTCTCATGATTGTTAATAATTATGCCAAGTAATTTTAAAATCCATCTCAAAATTAGAAAGTTATTGACCAAATACGAAAAAAGGCCCCTTTTTTGACCTTTGACCTCTAAGTATGACCTTGACCTTTGAGGTACCGACCTGCCTCATGCGCACCACACATCGTCTTATGGTTGTTAATTTTTCTGCTGAGTAATTTTAAAATCCATCAAAAAATAAGAAAGTTATTGACCGGACACGATTTGCCCATACATATATACATGACAACAAACTTCCAAGGGAGATAATTCAAAAAGTATGAATGCGAGAGTTATGGTTCTTGCGCACTGCACGTCGTCTAATGCTGATTAATATTTATACGAAGTTTCGTGACGATAGCTCTAACGGTTTTCAAGTTACAGAGCGGACACGAATGTGTGACAGACGAACAGACGGACAGACAGACAGACGGACAGACAGACGCCCGGGGGAAAAACAATATGTCTCTCCGAAAAAAAATTTTTCGGAGGAGACATAATTAGCACACGATAATGTTCGCCTGGTGTGCTTCTGATCAACTGTCAGAAGTCTTGGTATTCATCGGGCTGAAAGCTTTCTCATTGCAAGATCCTCTGTCAGAATGGAATGTACTCTTTGCTGTGAAATGCCAACTATACTGGCTATATATCTTTCTGTGACCCGTCTGTAAGTCACAACAATATCATGGACTTTATTGGTCATTTATTTATTGACAGGCCTTCCAGGACGGGTTCATCCTCAAGACTCTGTCTGCCGCGCTTAAATTCCGCCACCCACATTTTCACCATAGCGTTTAAAACAGCATCTTTCCCTAGTGTAGCTACTATATAATTATGGTGTTAAACCTTTTTTATGCACATATTGGATCACTGCACTTTAACAGACTTTGTCTATTTTGCAAAAGCTGCTTGTCTTGTATACTCTAGAGTGCTTCCTCGTTGATATAAACTGATCAAAAGAGACCAGTCCTTGGGTATACGCCGCTATATAGTCAGAGAACAGTAGGATGTAAAAAGAACATTCATGTAAATTAAAAAAAACAAAAACTAGAAATGGTGTTTGTAAAACACAGTGCCCCGAACCATAAGCTTAGCCCTAAATGCCCAATTTTCCAAGGGACATAACCATGTGTGTATGCATATGTTAGTGCATGTTTGCATGCATGTGTGTGTATGTGTGCGTGCATGCATGCGTGTATATGTCCATGGATATGTGCTTTCATGCATGCATGTGTGTATTTATGCATGTGTGTGTGCATGCATGCATGAGTGCATGCACACGTGCACATGCATGTATGTGTGCATGCATGCATGCATGAGTGCATGCATGTATGTGCATGCATGCTTGAATGTGAGCATGCATGCAAGCATGTGTACATGTATGCATGAGTGCATGTTTGTATGCAAGTATACATGTAAGTCTGCATGCATGTGTTCATGCATGCCTGCATGAGTGTGTGCATGCATGCATGTGTGTTTGTGTACATAAGTGCATGTATGTATGTATGTATGTATGTATGTATGTGAGTGAGTGAGTGTTTCAGTTTTACGTCCCACCAACAGCTAAGGTCATACGGAGACGGGACCTCGGTTTAAAGACTCATCCGAAAGTCTGGAGAAGCCCGGGATCGAACCTGCGACCCCTGGTACACAAGGCGAGTAGCGTAACCACTCGACCACAGAGGCTTCTATGTATGTATGTATGTATGTATGTATGTATGTATGTATGTATGTATGTATGTGCAGGACAAATGCAATATCCCAACACCCTAACAACTTTGTTGTGCGAGGGGTATATAACTGTTAATGTGCGTTTATGAAGAAAAAAAAAAGAAAAAAAATCCATTCCTCCACCGGGGTTTGAACTCATGAACCTCTGATTCATAGTCGACAATCTGATTCGTGGTCCAGCACTCTATCCACTACACTGGCACTTGAAATAAAGGTTAACCAAAAGGTAAACCTGAAAAACTCAAGTTCGAACGAGAATTCTATGCTATTAAATTCAAAGGGAAATAACCCAAACAAGAGGCCCTTGGGCCACTATGCTCATCAGAGGTCATGTGGTTTATACCATAGACAGGAAAGGTGCCCATCTTGGTCATGTGACAACAATACCATGAACAAGAGCACCGCATGCGGTTGCCAACGCTCGTCTGCAGTTTCTTTTAGAAAACCAAAGTTCTAAGTCAAACAAGAGCAATCAAATTGCAAGATGGAGTTATAAAACTTGTAGGGAATGTAGCTCTTGTGATGTTGAGTATGTGTATGAAGTTTCATGAAGGTAGGCCAAATACTTTTGGAAATATGGTCAAGGTTAAGGTTTTCGGTTAAATTTTCGAAAAATAGGTCAAAGTTCAAAGGTCAAGGTCACAGATCAAAAGGTATGGTATCACTGAAAAGGTCTTGTCCCAAGGAACATTCATGTGAAGTTTGAAGGCTCTGTTGTGAAAAGTATTAAAATGAGAGCAAAAAATGTGTTTCAGAAAAAAATTGGAAAAGGGGAGATAATTCAGCCAAAATCAACAATGGTGTTATGGTCCTTGGTCAAAATGTAGCTCTTGTGATGATGAGTGTGTGTATGAAGTTTCATGAGGCTAGGTCTAATAGTTTTTAAGTTATAGCCAAGGTTAAGTTTTTTTGGAACGACGACGCCAGACGACAACGAAGACGCCGGAGTGATGACAATAGCTCGAAAGTTTTTTTTTCAAGAAACAGACGAGCTAATAATGTTTAATTGCCTCACCATAGAGGCTTTTCATGAACTTTGGTTTCAATCAGCAAAGCTCTTTTACTGGAGAAGAAGATAAAAATACTGAATCTGAGCCATCCAAGACAAAGGTCAGTAATGATCTTGACCTTTGGAATTGATAAACATCCATTCAGCTAACTGTAAATATCATTTTTGATGTCAGGTAATCAGAAATATCCACTACTTTGTCTTTTTTCCACACAAATGTCTAAGCGACCAAATTTGACAGTGACATAAAACAGGTCAAGGTCAAACAAAAGTCATCATTTGAACAAACTTGGTAGGGCCAGAGTCCCCGATCCTGCATACCAAGTTTCAAGATCATGGACGATTCGGTTCTTGAGAAGAAGATTTTTAAAGGTTTTTACCATATATGGGCATGGCGGCCATATTTGGTCATGTGACCCAGTCCTGACGAATAAACTTTCGTTCCCTCATTCCATAGAGGTTCCACATGTAATTTGGTTTCAATTGGCCAAGTAGTTTAAGTGAAGAAGAAGATAAAAGTACTGAATCTGAGCCGTCCTGGACAAAGGTCGGTAAATGACCTTGACCTTTGCAACTGATAAACTTCCATTCAGCTGATTGCAAATACCATTTCTGATGCCACTAGCTAATATACAATCAGAAAAATCCACTGTTTTGCCATTTTTCCATACCAATGTCTAAGTGACCAAATTTGACCTTGACGCAAAACACGTCAAGGCCAACCAAAGGTCATCATTTGAAGAAACTTGGTAGGGTCAGAGTCCCCGATGCCGCATACCAAGTTTCAAGATCATAGGCCATTCGGTTCTTGAGAAGAAGATTTTTACAGGTTTTTACCATATATGGACATGGCAGCCATTTTGGTCATGTGACCCAGTCCTCACAAACAAACTTTCGTTCCCCTTCCCATAGAGGCTCCACATGTAATTTGGTTTCAATTGGCCAAGTAGTGTCAGAAGAGATGTTGTTTGAAAATGTTGAAGCAGATGCAGACGCAGTCAACGACAACATTCGACGGACCAAAGCCTATACTATAAGCTCCCCCGGAGCCTTTGGCTCTGGTGAGCTAAAAAGGGAGATAGTGGGTCATCTAAGCAACATTCCCATGAAGTTTGAATGAAATTGGCCAAAGGGTAAAGGAGGAGTAGTCGTTTGAAGAATTTTTCTGTTTTTAGCTCTGGCAGCCATCTTGTTAGTCAGAGCGCAATGATTTTAGCTATTTTATAGGGTGTCACCTACATAACATTCCTGTGAAGTTTGAATCAAATTGGCCCAAGGGTTAAGGAGGAATTCATGTTTGAAGCAAATTCACGATGTTTTTCTATTTTTAGCTATGGTGGCCATTTTGCTTATCAGCCCAGAACCTTTACAGCCATTTTGTTAGATGGTCACCTAAGCCACATTCCTATAAAGTTTGAATAAAATTGGTCCAAGGGTACAGGAGGAGTTGTCATTTAAAGATTTTTTTCTATTTTTAGCTCTGGTGGCCATCTTGTTTGTCAGAACAGAACGATTTTAGCTATTTTGGTAAAGGGTCACTTGGGCAACATTCCTGTGAAGTTTGAATCAAATTGGCCCAAGGGTTGAGGAGGAGTTTGGGTTTGAAGCAAATTTAGGATGTTTTTCTATTTTTAGCTATGGTGACCGTTTTGCTCATCAGAGCAATACCGTTTTAGCTATTTGAGTAGAGGATTACCCAAGCAACATTCCTGTGAAGTTTGAATTAATTTGGCCCAAGGGCACAGGAGGAGTTGTTGTTTAAAGAAATTTCTATTTATAGCTCTGTCAGCTATTTTGTTCACCTGCGTGGAACCAGTTTGGCTATTTTGGTAGAGGGTCACCTAAGCAACATTCCAATAAAGTTTGAATGAAATTGGCCTAAAGGTACAGAAGTTGTCATTTAAAGATTTTTCTATTTTCAGCTCTGGTGGCCATCTTGTTCAGCGGAGTGGAACAATTTTAGCTATTTTTGTAGAGGGTCATCTAAGCAATCTTCCTATGAAGTTTTATTGAAATTTGCTCAAGGGATAAGGAGGAGTTAGCATTTAAACCAAATTGTTGACGACGCACAATGTATGACGGACATTGACTGATCACAATAGCTTACCATGAGCACTTCGTGCTCAGGTGAGCTAAAAACAGTCTCTGGATAACTTCTCTGTGGCATCAACCCAGTCTTTCAACTCAACACTGACTCAGCATAAACTAATGTTCTTACAATAAAGTTTCAGTCATTGAAATACAAATTCCAGGCAGCTGGACTCGCATGCTACTTTACAAGTCTTGATAGCTCAACATAGTTACTTCTGCTTGCACAGTTCACAAGTTCAGATTTCTTAGTATTGTTAAATCACCTTTGAATGAATAGTTTACAAGTCCTGATATTTTAACTGTGCATAAATGTATGTGTATAAGCAAAGGAACATGTGCTTGCGGAAATATGAGGGAAAGTTGAGGAGAACTTTGTCTAAGGACAAATGACGTCTTGCATGAGGCTACCTCAAAGTCCAGGATCACATTATGAAAACACGCCTATACAAATACATTGTAAATTTTTCGACAAAAAAAATCTCTAAAATTTGAGGATGAAAAATTGTGACATTTTCCTTATTTCTGCTCAAAATATAGATTATGGGTACTCATTAGAACCGCCTCATCGAGTACCGACAATCTATATTTTAGAGCAGAAATAAGAAATCTGTAAACGTCAGTTTTACTATATGAAAGTGGGGTTCATGTGGGTCAAATTATATGGGCTTGTTTTCGTGATGGAATGGGCTCTGGTGATACTGTGCTTATACACAGGCTCTCATGTGCATTTGCTGGCTGCCTATGAAATAAGTACTTTTCTCTCATAGGGTAACTTTGTAAGCCGAAAATAAATCTGTGCTTTGAGACAAACTTGAGTGACTTTCTATGGCAGGCTTTTATGATAAAACTGCATCTGTCTAAGTGCATTGTGCCCTTATTTGGGGAATACAGTATTCAAACTTTCATAAGGAAGAGAAGAACAAAGGCTTATAATCAATTAAAATTATACTTTTAATAATAACAAGAATGCCATAAAATCCTAAAAATTGCGACACCTTGAGGACTTGCTGAAATTCTCCTAAAAATTCATTCACAATCCTGCAAGGTGTCCAAAAAGTGCAGATGGAATGGCAAACAGTGTAGATGCTGATCAGACTGCAGCCTGATCTGGGTCTAATGGCAAACAGTGAAGACCCTGATCAGACTTCAGGAGCAGTCTGATCTGGGTCTGCACTGTTTGCTTCGGCTTATCTGTCCCAATTCGTAGGATCAATATGGTATATGATATGAATATATAAACATTCAACTGATATGAATAGATAAAATGTTAATAAAATATATGTTATACATATCACCATGTTTATAACAAATATGAGCATATCTACATGTCTGTAAAAGCACAAAATATAAATTATGTTAGCTAAAATATATTGTTAAAGGCAACTGTTTTATTCACACCCACACACTTTGCCAACACTTATACATCCCCTAAACACATCTACCTGTATGTGAGATAGAGAATTCTTTCATGACTATAATACTAATATTTTTCTGATAAAACATCATAATATTTTTCTTATTTTATAATGTAATGTTTTTACACTAAGTCGGACCATGCTTAATGTCATGGCAACAAGGAAAACCTACCTGGCTTGGGATGGTTAACCAATTTAGAATATCTGTAATAACAAGAGCTGTCAGAGGATCTGACTTCATCCCCGCTGCAGCACTATTAGAGGAAAAATACCTACAGTGTTGAAATATTTTGACTTCATGCTTACCAAATAACATCACTGTAAGACATGGTTTACGGCAATGTAAAACGTATCAAGGGATTCAACTCCATGTGTTCTGGACCCTAATCCCTGATTCTGGAACACAACACATCGCGAAATTATGTTCCATAAATTTTAATTAAACTGCGACACCAGTCCACAGAGCATTTTGTTTTACATTAGACCAGTCTAGGGATTGTTTTGTGGGGCCCCCCACAGGGATTTTGCACAGCTATTAATTTCATTGGCTAATGTTTAACTCGCGCCACCGCTTTCACTTCTTTGTCTTCATTCTCACCCAGTGGATTGAAGGAATCACCTCGCTAGCAGCATTCGAGAATGTTTTTTGTTTCTCACCCAGTGGATTGAAGGAATCACCTCGCTAGCAGCATTCGAGCATGTTTTCAAGAATTCATTCAAGACTGTTTACCAATCACCTGTATCGGGCTTTAACGCTTGGCAGCTGTTTCTCTTCGTGATCCCAGGCCCGGATTCGTCCTAGATTCTCTGATTCTGATTATTGTGTCTAACTTTACCACGTTGAGTTAAGCTTTTGTCCACCCGTCTGTGATTCGTACTTCCCCCTCACTGTGAACGTTACCGGGACTGGTCTTTTGAAGTCGCTTAGTTAGATTGTTGGGAGGGGTTGCACGGCTGTGTCCAAGTTGACCCCGCTGTCATGGCTTCGGTAACCAAAGGGGCAGACTCCGGGGCAAGACCTAAAGACAGACCACGAGACCTACGACGCCAGGCCCCGATAGATTAAAAACAAATGCACGAGGGTACAAGGCACAAGGATTCTCCTTCAGTTGGCAGTCGGGGTTCCGTTGGAGATGTGTCGGAGCCTTTAGTCGTGCGGCCGGAAAAGGATGGTTTCGGTTCGGTTGCAGCAGCCGAGCTTGATCTGGGTCACGAGGATGCAGATAAAGTGTTGCATGACCTAGATCGGGAAATTGAAGAGCTGGAATCGAGTTTAAAAGTGGTAAACTTTCAGTTAAAAGCCGCATCCTTGAGGAAAGAACGACAGAAGAGATCTGACAGGCTAGACAGGTTGAGAAGGGAACTCTTTGTGGCGGAGAAGCAGCTTCAGCAAGCGGAGGAAGAAGGTGAGCTTAAAAGTAAAGACTCAAAGTTGCGAAAACAAGTGACAGGAAATGCAAAATTAAGACAGTCCAAATCTAGTCCTTCCTCTAAGGCTTACACAGACTTGAGCAGTGTTTCCAAAAGTGTAAAATTTGATAAATCTGAGGAGGTTACACTGTCTGATTTGAGAGAACTACCAGGCTTAAATTCTGAGGTTGACAAGCAATTGAGTGCCTTCGGGCTGCAGTCTGGGCTTTCTCAGTCTGACAGCTCCACAGAGGCAGAGTCTGATATTTCTCTTGAATTAGACTGGGGTGCATCTTCCAGCAACGTTAAAAAACCAAAGAAAAAATCCCGGAAATCTGGCTTATATAAAAAATCAGCAGATACTGTCAAGTTTCCGCAAATATGGCCGCATTCAGCTTTGCAATACGAATATGTCTCGGAGTCTGTATCATTCTTGTCCCTAGATATATCTAAGTTTGTTGCGGGAGAGGTAGAAGTGGTATTGTGCAAACGGACAGGTGCTGAGGAAAAGTTGGGCAGGCTGAAGTTGCTTAGGAAAATAATGTACTTCGCAAATATATATGAATGGAAGGCTTTGTTAAAATTTTATGCTGCTTGGGTAAGGCGGATAGAGATTGGTCTGAGTACTTGGTCTGACAACCCGTCTGAAATTGAGACTCCAATGTTGGTCTGTTGCCCACTCAAGAGCAAGAGCGTACAGAAAAAAGATTTTTCTAAGTCACAAGATCAGGTATGGTGGTGTCCAGACTACAACAAGCAGGCCTGTAGTTTTGGATCTTCTCACCAAAAGGTAATTAAGGGTCAGTCCAGGTCGGTTGCACACTTTTGTAGTGTGTGCCATAAAAATGACAAAGTTAAGCTAGAGCAGCCTAAGTCTTCTTCAGCCTGCCCATATTTCCAAAAGTGACTGGAAGTTGAAAGTGTTTTAACGGCGGATACGGAAACCCCTTCCTGTACAGAATTTCAAAATGTTCAGAAAATTGCTCATGATTCCTTGCCAAAAACAGAGAACTTAGAGTTTTTTGAAATTTACCAGAAAATCAAAGATTCAGGTGTTTATAATTTTGAACAATGCAGAATTCCTCTGGTAACTAATTTGAATATTCCTTTCTTTCGGTTTATGCTATCTGATTATGCAGATGTAGCAGTGGTTGATATGTTAGAATATGGTTTTCCTAAAGGATTTACGGGCAACTTAAACAATAGATCTGCTTTAACTAGAAATCATAAGGGAGTCACGGAATTTCCTGGTGAGGTTCAAAAATATCTGTCAAAAGAAACAGCATATGGAGCCATTCTGGGCCCCTTTGATAAGATCCCCTTTTCAGATGAGTTTTGCATTTCTCCTTTAAATACCGTAAGCAAAAAAGACACCCTTGAGAGAAGGACAATACTTGATCTTAGTTTCCCAGAGGGCTCAGCTGTCAATGAGGGCATTTCAAAGGATTATTATCTTGGGAACAGAACAAATTTGTCATTTCCTAAGGTCGATGACTTGGTTGAGTTGATTAAGCTCAAGGGTAGAAATTGTCATTTATATAAGCGGGATCTTAAACGTGCGTACAGACAAATTCCAGTAGACCCTGTTGATGTTCCCTTATTGGGTTATACCTTTGGTGGGGTTTATTACTTTGACAAATTTTTATCAATGGGGCTCCGTTCCGCGGCGTATGTGTGTCAGCGTGTAACTAACGCAATTACTTTCATGTGTCAAATGTGTCAATTGGCAGTATTGAACTATCTAGACGATTTTGCTGGAGCTGAGAAGCCCGAATTGTCCTTAAAGTCATTTCAGGAGCTAGGCTGTTTGATTAGTTCATGTGGTATTGAGGAGTCCCAGGGAAAGGCATGTTCTCCAAACACAAAAATGGTTTTCATTGGTGTTCTTTTCAACACAGAAGACATGACATTAAGTGTCACACCAGAAAGGGTGACAGAGATATTAGATTTAGTAAGTTCATGGTTGCAGAAAGATTCAGCCACTTTACAGCAGTTACAGTCTTTGGTAGGGAGATTGAATTTCATATCCTCCTGCGTCCATGGTAGTAGAATATTCATCTGCAGACTCCTGAACTGGCTTCGGACACTTCATGGCGAGAAGTCTGCTATGCAGATTCCAGTCTTTCTGCGGAAAGATTTGATTTGGTGGCAGTCTTTTTTTACCTACTTTTAATGGTATTTCAATGATGTTGTTGGAGGAATGGAGCAAGCCAGATGAAGTTTTTTCCTGTGATGCCTGTCCTTCGGGTTGTGGCGGAATGATGCAGTCTGAATATTTTCACGAGGAGTTTCCCCCTGATATAGCTCAGCTAAAGATGCACATAAATGCCCTAGAACTTTTGACAATAGTTGTTGCCCTAAAACTATGGGGACACAAGTTGACAGGGAAAAAAGTAATCATATATTGTGACAACATGTCGTCATGCAAGCTGATTAATAAGGGGACTACCCGTGATGAATTCCATCAGTCCTGTCTGAAGGAAATTTGTTTTACTGCTGCAGTAAATGAGTTCAGCATCAGAGCCCAACACATCCGGTCAGAGGACAACAGGGTGGCAGACATACTGTCAAGATGGCATTTGCATAGGAATGCACAGCAGCTGTTTACGGAGCAAGTGGGCGCAATGGAGTGCACCAGAGTTTCTGTGGACACCTCTTTGTTTACTTTTTCAAGTCCCTGGTGAGGCATTGCGCTAATATATTCTCATCTTACTTTAATGGTATTCTACTCTGTGAACTTGCTCCATTTCTCGTTTTATCAGTTTAGCCTTATATGTACAGTTGACTCTCTTGATCTCAAACACCAAGGGCCTGGACAGTTTGGTTTGAGTTAGCAGTGGTCAGGGATAAAAGGGAGCTTCAATGTACTAAGCACAGAACAGAACCGAGCAAGTGTCTTAAAGAAGTTTGACTTAAGCAGGGGGTCGGTAATTGGAGTTTGAGATGATGGGAGCTGACCTCAGTTTTAAAGTGCTTTAGATAAACACGGTTTGTTGTGGGTTATTACCTTATTGAGTTTTGGTTTATCATGTATTGCAGAAATTTCTCTGGCGATTCTGCAAAAGGAAGTCAGGGATTCAGTGAGAGCTGCTTTTGCTGAAGGCACATCAAAAAACTTAAAGGTGCAGTGGAAGTCTTACTTTCTGTTCTGCCAATTTCATGGACAAAAGCCAA
This sequence comes from Lucinisca nassula, assembly GCA_963580285.1. Classification (NCBI taxonomy): domain Eukaryota; kingdom Metazoa; phylum Mollusca; class Bivalvia; order Lucinida; family Lucinidae; genus Lucinisca; species Lucinisca nassula. Next base: position 101,953,924 of record OY757016.1, read on the forward strand.
TACCCACTTCAACTGAAACTTTGTGCTTATACGGACAATTTCTGAGCAGGTCCTTCAAGTCAGTGGAGTCAATAAAAAACTATATTTCAGGAGTCAAAACCTTGCATTATATGCTGGACATCAAGTTCCCACTTGAAAACAAGGTTCAGTTGGATTTGATGCTCAGGGGTTTGTCAAGGAAAAATCCATATATGCCTAATAGGGCCTTACCCATAACTCCACAGATCTTGATCGATATGCTTTCCTTTCTCAATTTAGAGAAGTCAGAGGATGCCACAGTCTGGTGTGTCCTTCTTTTCATGTATTTTCTCATGGCAAGAAAGTCGAATATGGTCCCAGTTTCAGTGTCAGACTTTGATCCAGATAAGCAGCTTTTAAGACAGGATATAAAGGTTTTCCCAGGGTTTTTAGTTGTTTTAATTAAATGGTCTAAAACAAATCAATTTGGGAGAAGGCTTTTAAAAGTTCCATTAGTAGCAATACCAGACACTGACCTATGTCCAGTACAGGCATATAAAAAAATGATCACACTAACCCCAGCAGCTGCCCACCAAGGGATGTAACTCCAAGAATTATAGGCCCCTGGCCCTAATTCTGGTATACATGATATATCAGTCCACTAGTTGTGTGTTCACTAAGTTTCAACTTGACAGCCGTTTTAGTTCCTGAGAAATCTGTAACAAACATTTAAGGGTTTAATCGTAAAGAGTTATGGGCCCTCGGCCCTGATTCCCGTATACACATCAGCCAAGTGTCCATATGTGCGCCAGGTTTCAAATTAGTAACCCTTACTGTTCTTACGGTTCTTCAAATCTGTTCTTAAGAAAAGTGTGATGAAAATTTGTCAGTTACTAATGGCAAATTGTAAACCCTATCAAGGGATGTTACTCCAAAAGTTATACACCTTTGACCCTGATTCTGGTATTAACAATACATCAGTCCACTGTCCATGTGTGTACCTAGTTTCAACTTTACAGTTTTCATACTTTCTGAGATGGTTAACCCTTGTCCTGCTAATCCCGGATATGCCTTATCTTTGAAACAATGTAGATCCAGATCAGATGGCTTCTGAAGAAGCCATCTGATCAGGATCTACATTGTTTGCCATTCAGATTGTGAATTTGTTGCAATAATTTGCATCAGATAATCTGATTGGTTGATAATTGGTAGTGGGTGTGGCATATATGAATATTCAGCAGGACAAGGGTTAATTGTAAAACTTATCAAGGAATGTTACTCTTGAGAGTTAAGGGCCGGAGGCCCTGATTCCAGAATACACTAATATCAACCCACTGCCCATGTGTGCACCAAGTTTCTATTTTGCTGAGAAAAGTGTGAGGAAAATTTTATCGGAGAAAATTTTGCATTAATACAAAATTGCAAAACTTATAAAAGGATCTGAGAGTTATGGGCTATTGGCCATAATTTCGGCATACATGATATATGACAACCCACTTCCAATTTCAAGGTTGTAATCTTAACAGCTGTTGAGAAAAAAGTCACGAAAATTTTTCATCAATGGCAAATGGTAAAACCTATCATGGGATGTAACAGTTATAGGCTCTTGGCCCTGATTCTGGTGTGCGTAATATATCAGCCCACCAGTCATGATTGTGTGTACCAAGTTTCAACTTTACAGCTTTAATAGTTCCTGAGAAATCTGTAGTGAAAATTTTTCATTAATGGTACGTTGTATATTGTAAAAAGTATTATAGGAATGAATTTTTGTGGAAAATCTACATTTCTTATGATTCCAACTATGTTATTGAAATATTAAAAATGCCTCCAAAATGTAATTTTTTGCCCTTATCTTGCTGTTTACGACAACCCCTAGTTTGACACTCAGTTTATGAATTTGCAGGAATAAATTACATCAAGTAAGCTGATTGGTTCAAAGTCAGAGATGGGTATGGCTAAAATGAATATTCAGCAAGAGAAGGGTTAGGAATTATTTCAAAAGTGAATAAACTCACCAACATCCATGGTGGATGATTATTCAATTAGAAGCTGCCATCTTTGAAAGAAACCCAACCGAAAAAAAACTTTGTCTTTAAATTTAATTTATTTCTGTATTAACATTTACGTTTTCAATAGTTTCCCATCTTTTTATCGAATGATGTAACACGACATAATGCGTGGGTTCTATATGTGCTCTTTGACATAACGTTATATTACTACCTGTCGTGTGTGAAATAGTTTGAAATTCTTGCTTATGGAATTTATCGAAGTATAGAACTTTTATTTCAACCAATCAAATCTAGTGAAATGTATATAATGATGGACAGTTGGAATTATCACGGTTTTTATTTGTTTGATTTGAAGTTTAAGGTCCCCGTCAACACTGTAAAGGTCATTTTGGAGATGTTGCTTCCAATTTTGTGGGACTTTTACTCAACATTGAGATGACATGACATCTCAAGCCATGCCGCCCACTGAAACCAACAGGGTTTATAAGCATGAACGGGCCAACTCCAACCGCATTGCCTGGGCAGGCTTAGACCCTCTAAGTGTTTACCAGTACTTGTGTGCGGGTCGGTTTCAGCTCTGCATGGAAGTATCATGCCTGTTATGTATAAGAATTTATTTCTCTGATCCCCACTTTCACCCCACTGGGTGACCAATAATGCTATTAATATCTTGTTAAAGAATGTTCTAGAAATGAGTCATATATTTGAAAACAACTTGTCTACAAGGAAAAGTACTTTTGAAACTTCCAGAAAGTTCAGGTTTGCATTATTTTTAGAAAATTACCTAATCTTATTCCACAGCCCTCTGGAATGTTCTAGAGAAATCTTGGGGTCTATAAAAGAGCTTAATTTTTCTCTTTGAGTCAGACTTTAGAGTTTGAAGTTTGGGTTTATAAGAAAAGTTATTTCTAAATTCTGTGTTGGATTGTTAAAGGATATTACTTTTCATTTTGGACTGTGAATTCTGTGGATTAAGGAAAACAGATTCATTCACGGATATTTCATAACAGAGCTAAGTACATTTAATTCCCTTACTTCAACAGTTTAATAATAGTTTGTAAATAAATTTTTGTTAAATTTTTCCAAAAGGCTTGTTTGCTTTTTCTTTCTGCTACGCCTGGCTCGTAACACAGCCCATTTATTTCTTCAAGCCCTGATGGGCGGGGGCTAAGGAATTATCAAAGTATGTAACTCCAAAGTTTAAAGGCCTTTGAATTTTTGAATGGGATAAATTTCATGCTCAGTTGAGTTAAGGATGGAAAAAGTCCCCTAGGCCAGAAATAATTACAAAGTCATGCTCATCTTACTCAGATCAGAGTATATATCCATGTATTCTGATCAACAAGTTTTCACTGTATACCATTCTAATGTGCGGTTACATAAAACCGTCTTGAATTTTCATGCTGACTGGAAAGGCAGCATTCTGTGTGCATACGCAGGCTGATATGAGTCTTTGCTGACTCCACAAGCTCCAAGATCCCCCAAGCACAAGTACTGATGTCCACGTGACTATCACTGATTTAAATGAAATCCAGATAACATTCATTTATCAGGCAAGCGATTGCATAAGAGGGGTATCAATAGAATGTGGACTGGACAATTGCACTGGGTTTGGCAAACATTGTAGACCCAGATCAGACACCACACACCGTGGTGTCTGATCATGGTCTACACTGTTTACCTATAGTACAGGAGTTAAAGATTACACAAAAAACTCTAAGTCCCCATTCAGGATACATTCAGAGACAATCTACCTACCAATGCAGTAAGTGCTTTGATAAGCTTGTTGTGGCCAAAATAGGTCAGTAACTAGCATCAGTAACAGGCAAGTAAATTAACACTTTAGCCGATTATAAAACACATGACGTCAATACAAAAAGTGGAATGAAAAACTGACATATCTTATATTTTTATAATTATATAGGCGTGTTTCCCTGATAAATAGAATCTGGACTGGACTTTTGCATTGGGTTTTGCAAACATTGTAGACCCAGATCAGACACCACACAATGTGGTGTCTGATCAGGGTCTACACTGTTTACCTATAGTACAGGAGTTTAAGATTACACAAAACACTCTAAGTCCCCATTCAGGATACATTCAGAGACAATCTACCTACCAATGCAGTAAGTGCTTTGATTAGCTTGTTGTGGCCAAAATAGGTTAGTAACTTACATAAAAAATTGGCGAGTAAATTAACACTTTAGCAGATTATAAAACACATGACGTCAATACAAAATGTGGAATGAAAAACTGATAAATAGGGTTCTAACCAGTATCCACAACCTATGTCTTGGAGCAGAAATAAGAAAAATAATGTATACCCCTGTAAACCTGTTTTACTATATAAAGTGGGGTCTCCCTGCCCTACATCATAGTGTACGGTAGTTTATATTTTCTTGTCCTTTGGGATCATTGATTCCATTGTGGAATTTTGAAAATATTTGAGGGTCACTAATGAGGCCTAATTGGCCGAAACTAGCTAGTCTGACCCAGAAAACCTGTTCACTCCATATCTTTCAGTTCTGTGGTGTATTCCTTGCTTCCAAAGGATAACCCTTTTATAGAACATATTTGGAGTGGCATTCATCACACAAACTTGTCAACATAATGTATGTAGCCTGCTGAAAAAAATAAACAGCATGCACAGCATTAATGTAAAGTTCACATCATCACAAGAACATGCCTATATAATTTTTACTTTTATATAGTAAAACTGGGGTTTATGGGGTTATACTTTAATTTTCTTATTTCTGCTCTAACAAATAGACTGTGGCCACTCATTAGAACCGCCTCGCCGAGGCGGTTCTATCGTGTACCCACAATCTATAATTTGAGCAGAAATAATAAAAATATCACAATTTTTCATCTTAAAATTTTCATTTTTTCGGCGATAAAGGTTACAATGTATTTGTATAGGCGTGTTTTCTGTAATGTAACTATTTTGAAACACTTTTCAGGCTCCTCCTTTAGAAGCATCCATGGTGTAGTGGTTATGCTACTCGCCTTGTAAACCAGGGATCGCAGGATCGATCCCGGGCTTCTCCAGATTTTGGATGAGTCTTTAAACCGAGATCACGTGTCCGTATGACCTTAGCTGTTGGTGAGACGTAAAACTTAAACACTCACTCACTCAGGCTCCTCCAGTCTTGATATGTTTGTTTTCTTTATAGTAACCCTTTTTGTACCAAATGGAATCTTCCTCCTTATATGTAGCAGGAGTCCGTTTCAAAATTTAGGGCTGTCAGGTTGTGTTTTCATCAAAATTTATTTGAAAAATGACTAAACTTTTAGCAAACAGTGAGGCCCTGATCAGACGCCGCGTTCTGTGGCGTCTGATCTGGGCCTGCACTGTTTGCCACAGTACCTGTTAAGATGTTTCCAGTCTGAAATGGGTTAAACAATCCGGTCCATGTCAAAGCCTACAATAAGACCTGTGTCACTAGCAAAGACTCCGACCAGCCTATGGATCCATTACAATAACACATCCGTGTGACATAGTGCATTTTTTCACATCTCCAAAACGGCTACTTTTCGGATGAGAATCTGTGACATTTTTCTTATCTGTACTGCAAACAAAGGTTGTGGGTGCTCATTAGGACCACCTCATTGAAGTAGTTTTAACGAGTACCCACATCCTATGTCTTAGATCAGAAATAAGAAAAATAATGTATACCCCCATAATCCGCAACCTACACTGGCCGGAAGAATAAGTCACCACAGGTATATCTCTAGCAAGGAAAATGCCATTGAGCTATTTTTTAGTAACCTATATTCTAGGGAGTTTGCTGAGGTTGTGGTATATAGTATATAAACCGCAGTTTTCTCTATATAAAGTGAAGTTTACGGGGGTGGTTATTTCAGGGGCTTGTTCACATGAAGCAAAGCCAATCCATTATGAAAACATGCATGTTCAAATTTATTGAAATTTTATTACCAAAAATGAAAATTTTCAATTAAAAAATTCTGATATTTATATATTTCTACTCAAAACATAGATTATGGGCACTCATAAGATCTGCCTTGTTGGCTGAAAACATAGGTAGTTGGTACTCGTTAGAACTTCCTCAACAAGGCAGTTCTAATGAATACCCACAACTTATGTTTTTGAGCTGAAATAAGAAAAATAATGCATACCCCTGTAAAATCCTGTTTTACTACATAAAAGTAGGGGTTAAGGGGTCAAAAGTTTACAGGCATGTTTTCCTAATACTGACTGAAGTCTTTGTTTGTTGATCTCTTTATAGCCAAAATCTCATGTGAACAAGGTAGACACTGATCAGACTGAGTGGAAGGCACAGGCGGATTTGAGTTTTCAATGCTCACATGTCTTACTGTAAGTTTTGTCATGCACTGACCCAAATATTTATCTATACCTATCAATGGACAAAATATCACAAACTAGAGCTGTCAGTGAAACTGACTAGGGCCCCGGCAGCGCTATCAGAGGATAAAAAAAATTTGTGGACGGACAGACGGACAGACAGACAGACAGACAGACGGACGGACAGAGTGATTACTATAGGGCACCCACACTTTCAGTGCGGGGCCCTAATAAATGATCTACCAATTAAACCTGTAAGAAACTAATCTACTGTCTAGTCAGCAGTAATTACAACTGCATCCATGGATAAAGTCCTTGATTTCCAACACTATAAAACTATTATTGTTTATGGATTATCTTCCTAATTGTTCATGGATGGCTCTCCTGAAATCCTCTGACATCTCTACTGTCCATGAATAAAAGACTTACTGTATTTACCCATTAGAATTCAGCCACTTTTAATGAGTCTCATAACATGATAAATTATTCATGATATATTACGAAAACATGCCTATACAAATACATTTTGTACATTGCATTTACCGCTGAAAAATGAAAATGTTATGATGAACAATTGTGATATGTTTCTCTAAAAATAGATACAGTTACCTTGAAAGTCAAACTCGCTCGAGATATTGTCATAAGGAACATTTGTGTGAAGTTATATTAAAATCGGTCAAGAAATGTAGGTGCTAGAGCGATGACAAAGTTTTTCTAAAAATAGCCACAGTGACCTTGACCTTGAGGTCATGACCTTGAAAGTCGAACTCGCTCAAGATATTGTCATAAGGAACATTTGTGTGAAGTTATACTAAAATCGGTCAAGAAATGTAGGCGCTAGAGCGATGACAAAAGTACGCTATATCCCCCCTCACAACTATGTTAAGCGACGGGATAAAAAGGGGCATAACTGTGCCAAAAATATTTGAGGGTTACCTCATCTATTGGTATGAGTTCCCCTTTTCATAATGAACAACTAGTCCGAGTTTCAAGTAAATATGTTCAGTAATGACATAGATATTACAAAATGTCCACTTTTTGCACAACGACGACACAAAAATTCTAAGTCAAAAAAGGGGCATAACTGTGCCAAAAATATTTTGAGGGTTATCTCACCTATTGGTATGAGTTCCCCTTTTCATAATGAACAACCAGTCCCAGTTTCAAGTAAATATGTTCAGTAATGACAGAGATATAAAAAAATGTCCAAGTCGAGGAGCATAACTGTGCCAAAAAATATTTTGAGGGTTACCTCACCTATTGGTATGAGTTCCCCTTTTCATAATGAACAACTAGTCCGAGTTTCAAGTAACTATGTTCAGTAATGACAGAGATATTACAAAATGTCCAAGTTTTTGCACGACGACGCAGACGACGCCAGAGCTATAACAATACCTTGTTGTTTTCTCCGAAATCAGCCGAGCTCATTGAGGTGGTTCTAACCAGTACCCACAATCGCTTTTTAAGAGTAGAATAATGAAAAATAAGGTTTACCCCTATAAATACCAGTTTTACTATATAAAAGTGGGGTTCAAGGGGATCAAGCTTATATAGGCATGTTTTCGTGATGTATTTTGGCTGCAACGACTTATGCTCAGTGGCAAACACTGTTGACAATGATCAGACTGCTCCTTCAGGTATTCATAAGCTAAAAATTTGCATACTTTTAGATGAGCTTCATACAATATCCATGATTTATTTTAGATGCAAAGACATGCTCAGAAGCAAACAGTGTAGACCACAAACAGTGTAGACCATGATCAGACTGCTCCTTAGAAGGAAGTCTGATTATAGTCTATACTCTCTGCTCCGGTTTTATTTTTTTACTTTTTGTTGTCTGAATATTTAGGGTAAATATGATATATCCATGGAAAAAACATTTACAGTCTGTGGATTATTTTTCTTTATCTTCAACACTCCTCTTTGTGCCCAGGGATCTGCTAATAGCCTTCGTCAACTACCTCTAAATAACAAGAGTCACAAACGCGTACAGGTTTCCGAGTCATGGCCATCTTAGCTTCCCTTGCTGAACACTCGTTACAGAATATATTTCCGCAGCGTCGGCAGTGATGCTATGGGATAAGAAAGGAAAGAGGGACAAGGTAGGTTATTACATGGGATACAGAGCTGTGGATAGGTAAAATTCTGGTGTGATTTTTTTTTTCCTGATCATAACTACAGTAAAATTACTATATTAAGACCACCTTTGGGACTGTTCAAAAGTGGTCTTCAGACCACCTTTGGGACTGTCCCAAAAGCGGTCCCTGACCAGAGGACATTGTAGGCAGAAAATACAAAGAAACTTTAAACTTTAAGTGTACCCTTCAAAATAATCTTTTTATAGCAGAATTAGTCCTAATTTTAGGTGGCCTTAACAGCTTAATTTCACTGTATGTTCTTTGTAACGATCTATTCTTCCATATACATATTTCCATTTTTAAATTTTCTGCAATCACATTTGACATGTTTGATCTGACTAGACTAAGTGGCCATTTCAAAGTTTGCTCCATGAATATTTTTTTCTTTTGTTTGCCTTCCTTTCTGCTTTCATTCTCTTTTGCACTGCATTAACCCATTGTATGCATGGAAACCCCTAAAGAGGTACCTTGTTCAACAGTGCAGGCCATGATCAGACGCCGCAGAATGCAGTGTCTAATCCGGGCCTGCCCTATTTGCTAACAGAATTTACGATGAAAATGGAAAAATAGGCCTAGCACCCCTTATATGACAAATGGACTTGTCCAATATATAGCAATGGAAGAGTCCACTGGTATACGATGGGTTAACAAGACTGTAATGAACATCGCTGTAAACCCCACTTTATAGATAGAAAACTAGGTGTTACAGGGGTATACCATCACGCAAACAAGTCCGTGAAATAAACACCCCCTTACACCCCACTTTATATAGAGAAAACTGGGGTTTACTGGGGTAAACATTATTTTCCTTATTTCTGCTCCTAGACATAGGTTGTGTGTACTCGTTAGAACCGCCTCAATGAGGCGGTTCTAACGAGCACCAACAACCTATGTTTGTAGTATTTATAAGAAAAGTATCACAGATTTTCATCAGAAAAGTAGCCATTTTGGAGATGTGAAAAAATGCACTATGTCATGCAGGTGTGTTTTCGTAATGCATGTCTTTTTCTTATTTCTGCTCTTGTGGGTACTTGTCAGAACCATCAGTCAATGAGGCAGGTTTAAAAAGATTACATCAGGTCCTGAGGTTATAAAACTTTTTTTCATGCGCAACTCACTTACATTACGCAAACACGCCTATACAAATACATTGCCACCTTTATCGCCGAAAATATGAAACTTTTAGAATGAAAAATTGTGATATTTTTCTTACTTTCGCTCAAAATATAGATTGAGGGCACTCGTTAGAACCACCTCATGGAGGCGATTCAATGAGGCGGTTCTAACGAGTACCCACAATCTATATTTTAGAGCAGAAATAAGAAAAATACGGTTTACCGCCGGAAATCCCAGTTTTACTATATACAAGAGGGCCATGATGGCCCTGGATCGCTCACCTGATCCATAGTGTAACAAGTGGGCCCCAGAGAGGGCCATTATTGGCCCCAGGGCTTTAATGTGCATAATGTTGAGGGAGGTCTTAAAGGTGAAGCTTCATACCAAACATCAACAAAGGCTATAATTTGAACAATCTTGGCAAAGATCCACTAGATAGATCTACACATCAAATATCAAAGACCTGGGCCTTGCAGATTGAGAGAAGAAGATTTTTTTTAAAGGTATTCCCTACATAAGCCTATGCAAAACCAAATGGCCCCGGGGCTATATAAATCTATGTAAAACCAAAGGGCCCCGGGGTGGGGGCATTTGTGGCCCCAGGGCTATAATTTGAACAATCTTGGTAGAGGTCCATTAGATGAAGCTTCATACCAAATTTTCAAAGTCCTGGGCCTTGTCGTTTCAGAGAAGAAGATTTTTAAAGATTATCCCTATATAAGCCTTTGTAAAACCAAAGGGCCCCGGGGCGGGGCCACTTTTGGCCCTAGCACTATAATTTGAATCATCTTGGTAGGGGTCCTTTAGAAGAAGCTTCATACCAAATATAAAAGACCTAGGACTTGTGGTTGCAGAGAAGAAGATTTTTAAAGATTTTCCCTATATAAGTCAAGTGAAACCAAAAGGCCCTGGAGCAGGGGCATTTTTGGCCCAAGGGCTATAATTTGATTATTTGAACAATCTTGGTAGGGCTCCACTAGATGAAGCTTCATACCAAATATCAAAGTCCTGGGCCTTGGGGTTTCAGAGAAGAAGCTTTTTAAAGATTTTCCCTATATAAGCCTATGTAAAACCAAAGGGCCCCGGGGCGGGGGGATTTTTTGCTCAAGCACTATAATTTGAACAATCTTGGTAGGGGTCAACTAGATGAAGCTTCATACCAAATATCAAAGTCCTGGGCCTTGCTGTTTCGGAGCAGAAGATTTTTAAAGATTTTCCCTGTATAAGCCTATGTAAAACCAAAGGGCCCCGGGGCAGGGACATATTTGGCCTCAGCACTATAATTTGAATAATCTTGTTAGGGGTCCTTTAGATGAAGCTTCATACCAAACATAAAAGACCTAGGCCTTGTGGTTTCAGAGAAGAAGATTTTTAAAGATTTTCCCTATATAAGTCTACGTAAAACCAAAGGGCCCCGGGGCTGGGGCATTTTTGGCCCAAGGGCTATAATTTGAACAATCTTGGTAGAGGTCCATTAGATGAAGCTTCATTCTAAATATCAAAGTCCTGGGCCTTGCAGTTTCAGAGAAGAAGATTTTTAAAGATTCTGCCAATATAAGCCTATGTAAAACTAAAGGGCCCCGGGACGGGAGCATTTTTTGCCCCAGCACTATAATTTGAATAATCTTGGTAGGGGTCCACTAGATGAAGCTTCATACCAAATATCAAAGTCCTGGGCCTTGCGGTTTCAGAGAAGAAGATTTTTAAAGATTTTCCCTATATAAGTTCTATAAAAGGGTTATCCTTTGGAAGCAAGGAATACACCACAGAAGTGAAAAATATGGAGTGTACATGTTTTCTGGGCCAGACTAGCTAGTTTCGGCCGATTAGGCCTCATCAGTGACCCTCAGATATTTTCAAAATTCCACAATGGAATCAATGATTCCAAAGGAAAAGAAAATATAATCTACACTATCTAATCTAATCTACACTAGGGGTCCACTAGATGAAGCTTCATACCAAATATCAAAGTCCTGGGCCTTGCGGTTTCAGAGAAGAAGATTTTTAAAGATGTTCCCTATATAAGCCTATGTAAAACCAAAGGGCCCCGGGGCGGGGGCATTTTTTGCTCAAGCACTATAATTTGAACAATCTTGGTAGGGGTCAACTAGATGAAGCTTCATACCAAATATCAAAGTCCTGGGCCTTGCGGTTTCAGAGAAAGATTTTTAAAGATTTTCCCTATATAAGCCTATGTAAAACCAAAGGGCCTCGGGGCAGGGACATATTTGGCCTCAGCACTATAATTTAAATAATCTTGTTAGGGGACCTTTAGATGAAGCTTCATACCAAATATAAAAGACCTAGGCCTTGTGGTTTCAGAGAAGAAGATTTTTAAAGATTTTCCCTTATATAAGTATACGTAAAACCAAAGGGCCGCGGGGCGGGGGCATTTTAGGCCCAAGGGCTATAATTTGAACAATCTTGGAAGAGGCCCATTAGATGAAGCTTCATTCTAAATATCAAAGTCCTGGGCTTTGCGGTTTCAGAGAAGAAGATTTATAAAGATTCTGCCTATATAAGCCTATGTAAAACCAAAGGGCCCCGGGACGGGGGCTTTTTGCCCCAGCACTATAATTTGAACAATCTTGGTAGGGGTCCACTAGATGAAGCTTCATACCAAATATCAAAGTCCTGGGCCTTGTGGTTTCAGAGAAGAAGATTTTTAAAGATTTTCCCTATATAAGCCTATGTAAAACCAAAGGGCCCCGGGGCGGGGGCATTTTTGGCCCAAGGGATATAATTTGAACAATCTTGGTAGGGGTCCACTAAATGAAGCTTCAACCAAATATCAAAGACCTGGGCCTTGTGGTTTCAGTGAAGAAGATTTTTAAAGATTTTCCTTATATAAGCCTATGTCAAACCAGGGGCCTTGTGGCGGGGGCTTTTTTTGTCCCAGTCCATGTACTATAATTTGAACAATCTTGGTAGGGGTCCACTAGATGAAGCTTCATACCAAATATAAAAATCCTTGGCCTTGTGGTTTCAGAGAAGAAGATTTTTAAAGATTTTCCCTATATAAGCCTATGTAAAACCAAAGGGCCCCGGGGTGGGGGCATTTTTGGCCCAAGCACTATAATTTGAACAATCTTGGTAGGGGTCCACTAGATGAAGCTTCATACCAAATATCAAAGACCTGGGCATTGTGGTTTCAGAGAAAGATTTTTAAAGATTTTCCCTATATAAGCCTATGTAAAACCAAAGGGCCTCGGGGCAGGGACATATTTGGCCTCAGCACTATAATTTAAATAATCTTGTTAGGGGACCTTTAGATGAAGCTTCATACCAAATATAAAAGACCTAGGCCTTGTGGTTTCAGAGAAGAAGTTTTTTAAAGATTTTCCCTATATAAGTATACGTAAAACCAAAGGGCCGCGGGGCGGGGGCATTTTAGGCCCAAGGGCTATAATTTGATCAATCTTGGTAGAGGCCCATTAGATGAAGCTTCATTCTAAATATCAAAGTCCTGGGCTTTGCGGTTTCAGAGAAGAAGATTTATAAAGATTCTGCCTATATAAGCCTATGTAAAACCAAAGGGCCCCGGGACGGGGGCTTTTTGCCCCAGCACTATAATTTGAACAATCTTGGTAGGGGTCCACTAGATGAAGCTTCATACCAAATATCAAAGTCCTGGGCCTTGTGGTTTCAGAGAAGAAGATTTTTAAAGATTTTCCCTATATAAGCCTATGTAAAACCAAAGGGCCCCGGGGCGGGGGCATTTTTGGCCCAAGGGATATAATTTGAACAATCTTGGTAGGGGTCCACTAAATGAAGCTTCATACCAAATATCAAAGACCTGGGCCTTGTGGTTTCAGTGAAGAAGATTTTTAAAGATTTTCCCTATATAAGCCTATGTCAAACCAAAGGGCCTTGTGGCGGGGGCATTTTTTGTCCCAGTACATGTACTATAATTTGAACAATCTTGGTAGGGGTCCACTAGATGAAGCTTCATACCAAATATAAAAATCCTTGGCCTTGTGGTTTCAGAGAAGAAGATTTTTAAAGATTTTCCCTATATAAGCCTATGTAAAACCAAAGGGCCCCGGGGTGGGGGCATTTTTGGCCCCAGCACTATAATTTGAACAATCTTGGTAGGGGTCCACTAGATTAAGCTTCATACCAAATATCAAAGACCTGGGCATTGTGGTTTCAGAGAAGAAGATTTTTAAAGATTTTCCCTATATAAGCCAATGTAAAACCAAAGGGCCCCGTGGCGGGGGCATTTTTTGTCCCAAAACTATGATTTGAACAATCTTGGTAGTGGTCCACTAGATGAAGCTTCATACCAAATATCAAAGTCCTGGGCCTTGTGGTTTCAGAGAAGAAGATTTTTAAAGATTTTCCCTATATAAGCCTATGTAAAACCAAAGGGCCCCGGGGCGGGGGCATTTTTGGCCCCAGCACTATAATTTGAACAATCTTGGTAGGAGTCCACTAGATGAAGCTTCATACCAAATATCAAAGACCTGGGCCTTGTGGTTTCAGAGAAGAAGATTTTTAAAGATTATCCCTATATAAGCCAATGTAAAACCAAAGGGCCCCGGGGCGGGGGCATTTTTTGTCCCAGCACTATTATTTGAACAATCTTGGTAGGGGTCCACTTGATGAAGCTTCATACCAAATATCAAAGTCCTGGGCCTTGTGGTTTCAGAGAAGAAGATTTTTAAAGATTTTCCCTATATAAGCCTATGTAAAACCAAAGGGCCCCGGGGCGGGGGCATTTTTGGCCCCAGCACTATAATTTGAACAATCTTGGTAGGAGTCCACTAGATGAAGCTTCATACCAAATATTAAAGTCCTGGGCCTTGTGGTTTCAGAGAAGAAGATTTTTAAAGATTTTCCCTATATAAGCCTATGTAAAACCAAAGGGCCCCGGGGCGGGGGCATTTTTTGCCCCAGCACTATAATTTGAACAATCTAAGTAGAGGTCCACTAGATGAAGCTTCATACCAAATATCAAAGACCTGGGCCTTGTGGTTTCAGAGAAGATTTTTTAAGTTTTTGGTAAAAAAAATCTATTTTTGGCTCCTGTGACCTAGATGTGCAACGGACCGGAACCATTTGAACAACTTTGAAAGGGGACCACCTAAGGATCATTCCTGTGAAGTTTGGTCAAAATCCGATCAGTGGTTTAGGAGGAGATGTCGTTTAAAGAAATTGTTTACGCACGCACGGACGCACGCACGCGATGAACATGAAATTTATGCTGCTCATAAATTTCAAAATACCAACATAAATGACATTCTTTGCTGATCTGAGCAGACAATTTATTCTTTTTAACAATTATGAGCATTTCAAATTTCATGCTAAGGTGAGTTGAGAATGAAAAAAGTTTTATAACCTCGGGGCTAGGTCTAATGAGCACATCAGTATTGCCTCACTGAGATGGTTCTAACCAGTACCTACAACCTAAGTTTGGAGCATTAATAATTAGAAAACATCACAAATTTTCATCAGAAACAAAATGGCATAAAAGAATGTACTATGTCACCATATTGGATGCGATATTGTGATAAAAAAAACATCACGAAAACATGCCTATATAATTTTGACCCCCTTGAACCTCATTTTTATATAGTAAAACTGGGGTTTACAGGGGTAAACTGTATCAGTCTTACTTCTGCTCCAAAATATAGATTGTGGGTACTCGTTAGAACTGCCTAAATGAGGCAGTTCTAACGCGTACAAACAATCTACATTTTGAGCAGAAATAAGAAAAATATCACAAGTTTTCATCTTAAAATGACCGTTTTATCGGCGGTAAAGTTTACAATGCATTTATATAGGCGTGTTTAAGTAATGTTAAGCCAAAATAAATATACACCAAATAAAGAAAATCACTCCAGAACTTTTATCTTACTAGGGAATGTTGGGATACAAGCAATAGGGCTGGCTAAACGGAGCTGAAAGATAATCGATTATAAGTCATGCCATTGTGATTAATAATCGACTAGTGATCGCTGAAAATTTGGAAATAATTTTACCTGTCTGGCTTTCTTTCTGAGCATGACTCTTACTATATGTTGTACTTTACTATATGTTTTTGAACAGACAGGCATGGGCAAACAGTGTAGACCCAAATGAGATGCCACAGAATGCGACATCTCATCAGGGTCTGCACTGTTTGCCACTCATCCAGCCATTTTAGGCACAACTTTGGGTAGTAAATGGTACTGATCACATAATCGATTACAAGCAAATCAGTAATGATAATCATTTTTGTGGAAATTATTGATCGGTTAATTGATTTTCCGATTGATCGTGCCAGCCTTAACAAGCAATAGCAGTGAGAAGTGTGGAGATAAGAGGCAAAATTTCTCTGCCTTTCAGATGTATTCAGAAAAAAAAGAAATATGGTGAAAGTTTAATAATGAATCAAACATGACTGGCTCCTTTACCATGGGTATGCCTAACTTGCTCATTACCCTTATCCTGTGTAAAACGACAACCCCTACCTTTGTAAACAGTGTAGATCCAGATCAGATGGCTTCTGAAGAAGCCATCTGATCAGAATCTACACTGTTTGACATTCACTTTGTGAATTTCCAGGAATAAATTACATGAGTAATCTGATTGGTTCAAAGTCAGAAATGGGTGTGGCTAAATTAATTAATCAGCGGCATAAGGGTTAAGAAATTTTTTCCATAGCTTTACTGACATTTTAGGAATTATTTAACCCATTGTATACTGGTGGACTCTTCCACTGCTTTATGCTGGACAGGTCCATCTGCCATATATGAGATGTCAGGCTTATTTTTTCATTTTTATTCTATTTTTGACTGAAAATTGTTAGTAAATAGTGAAGGCCCTGATCAGACGCCGTGTTCTGCGGCGTCTGATCTGGGCCTGCACTGTTTGCTAAGGTATAGCCATCAGGATAACAAGTCCGTGAAATGAGCACCCACCTAAACCCCAATTTATATAGGGAAAACAGGGGTTTACGGGGGCAAACATTATTTTTCTTATTTCTGCTCCAAGACATAGGTTGTGGGTACTTGTTAGAACCGCCTCAATGAGGCGGTTCTAACGAGCACCCATAACCTATGCTTGCTGTAAAAATAAGAAAATTATCACAAAATTTATCAGAAAAGTAGCCATTTTGGAGATATGAAAAAATGCACAATGGTGCATGGCCGTGTTATCGTAATGCTTTAGGGGTTTCCCCACATACAATGGGTTAAGGAGACTTTTGTCTGTCTTATCTTGAAAGTGTATGTTGTGTGTACTCATAAGAACGTTGTCTATGAGGCGATTCTAAGTACTGGAAAAATCCTTAAAATTCAGACACCTTAAGGACTTGCTGTAATTCTCCTAATTGTGTTACCGTTAAAGTCCTAAAAGTTCAGATACCTTGAGGATTTGCTGTAATTCTCCTAATTGTGTTACCGTTAAAGTCCTAAAAGTTCAGACACCTTGAGAACTTGCTGTAATTCTCCTAATCGTGTTACCGTTAAAGTCCTAAAAGTTCAGACACCTTGAGGACTTGCTGTAATTCTCCTAATTGTGTTACAGTTAAAGTCCTAAAAGTTCAGACACCTTGAGGACTTGCTGTAATTCTCCTAATTGTGTTACCGTTAAAGTCCTAAAAGTTCAGACACCTTGAGAACTTGCTGTAATTCTCCTAATTGTGTTACCGTTAAAGTCCTAAAAGTTCAGACACCTTGAGGACTTGCTGTAATTCTCCTAATTGTGTTACCGTTAAAGTCCTAAAAGTTCAGACACCTTGAGAACTTGCTGTAATTCTCCAAAAAATTTAATGAACTGGTTTCACTATCCAGCAAGGAGTCGAAAAGGTGCTGACGGAGTGGCAAACAGTGTAGACCCTGATCAGACTGCTCCTTCAGGAGCAGTCTGATCTGGGTCTACACTGTTTGCTTAGGCCTATCTGTCCCAAAACATGTAATTAGGATCATTATGGTACAATGTACATGGTTTTTGAGGGATATGTTTGATGCACTTTTACAAACTTACTCTAAAAGTGCCAAGGAAAATTCTTAAGCAGATAACAATCTGTTCCAGCAATGAGTCCAAAAAGGCACAACCTGATCTGGTTCTGCACTGTTTGCTTAGGCCTGTCTGTCCCAATACTTAGGATAACTAAAAATGTTTTTTCAGAGGAAAACAATGTCTCCATACCATAAATATATCTTAAACACCCATTTGACTTTAACAACTAGGTTAAGGTCACTAGCAAACAAGCCACTTTTGGCCCAAAAATGTCTGGCCAAAACCTGACAGTTTTGGGAGCCTGTGACCTTAAAAAATACAGTCATTAAAAAGCTCAGATCACCAGAATCTAATTTGGTAGACTGTAATTAAATATTGTACTGAGTTTGACCAGCGTTCATAAATTCTTAAATGAAATAGGGTATACGTAAGTCATTTTTTGGCCCCAAAAGAACATGTTTTGAGAGTCTTTAACCTTAGAGTGTAGACAAGCCATTTTTGGCCCAAAATTGACTGTTTTGGGGGGCCTGTGACCTTGAAAAAAGTCAAGGTCATCAAAAACTAATCAAATCTGTGGTATGTTGTAATGATTTAGTGCAGACAAGCCATTTTTGTCCCAAAATTGTCTACTTTTTGGGAGCCTGTGACCTTGAACTATGATGGAATAACCTTGACCTTGAAAACTAGTGTAGTTTCACTAGCACATTTTGCCCACTGCATTTACTAATTTTCAGGTCACAGGCTGCAATAGTTTAAAAAATTATGCTGTTTTGACTATTTCCCATACAAAAGTCTATGGTGTAAAATGGGTCAAGGTCATCCGAGGATCATCATTTTAGCAAACTATGATGGGCCCCGAGTCCCCTATGCCAAATACCAGGTTTCATCTCAATCTGCCCACTGGTTCAGGAGAAGAAGATTTCTTAAGGGTTTTACCTTATATGGGCATGGAGGCCAGCTTGGTCAAGTGACCTGGACCCGGCGAGCAAACTTTTGTTCCCCAATCCCATGGATGCTCCACATGAAATTTGACTTCAACCGGCCCAGCAGTTTTGGAGGAGAAGTCATTTGAATATGTTGACGCTGAGGCGGACGCGGATGACAGACGACAGATCAATGCCTATACTATATGCTTCCCTGGAGCATTCGGCTCTGGTGAGCTAAAAATTATGCTGTTTTGACTATTTCCCATACAAAAGTCTATGTAACCAAATTTGACATTGGCGTAAAATGGGTCAAGGTCATCCGAGGGTCATCATTTTAGCAAACTATGATTAGCCCAAGTCCCCAATGCCACATACCAAGTTTCATCACAATCGGCCCACTGGTCGAAGAGGAGAAGGTTTTTAAGGGGTTTTTACCTTATATGGGCATAGCGGCCATCTTGGTCACATGACCAAACTCAAATTAATTAAAATTCATTTCCTTGTTCTAAAAAGTTTTCAGACAAAATTTGGTTGCAAATGGCCTAGTGGTTTTAGTGAAAAACAAACTTTTAATTTTCATATCTGAATGACCTAGGGCCACAGTCAGGGAATAACCTTGACTTTGAAAACTGGTGTAGTTTCACTAGCACATTTTGCCTACTGCATTTACTAATTTTCAGGTCACAGGCTGCAATAATTTAAAACCAGAGGACCAGTGGTCCTGAACCGCTCACCTGTCTGGTGACAATTTTCCTACTTAGATCAGCAGAAAATGTCATTTACCCTGCTCATAAATTTTAAAATGCCATCTCAATATTTGTTGGCATTTTAAAACTTATGAGCAGGGTAAATTTCATGCTGAAGTGAGTTGAGCGTGAAAAAAGTTTTATAACCTCGGTGCCTGGCTCACAGAAAGGGAAAATATGAGGAACTGTCCATTGGACATAAATGGTATACTGTATACAGAAGCAAATGAAACAAAAAGAAAACTTGTTCCAATTTATTTTCAAATCTCAAGAGCAGTAACAGAACAAAACTAGAATTTGTTTTTCTACAAAAGCACAGATGTCTCCCCCCTTTTTTATCATTGAGGTACCTACCTGATTCTTGGGGGCAACACATTGTCTCATGACCCCCGGCCCCCGCCCATTGGGCTTGAAGAAATAGATTGGGCTGCATGATACTTCCATGCAGAGCTGAAACCGACTGCAAATGAGTACTGGTAAACAGAATAGAGGTTCTAAGCCTGTCCAGGAAAAGTGATGCAAGTCATACCACCCATGCACAAAAACCCTATTGAGATGCCATTTCATCTCAATGCCAGGTAAAAGTCCCACAAAATTGGAAGCAACGTCTCCAAAATGACCTATACAGTGTTGGCAGAGATGAAAACCTCAATTCAAACAAATGTCTCATGATGGTTAACATTTCCACCAAGTAATTTTAAAATGCATCCAGGAAAAAGTGAGTTATTGACCAAACATGAAAAAAGGCCACTTTTTTATGTCTGACCTCTAAGTATGACCTTGACATTGGAAGTACTGACCTGGGTCCTGCACGCAACACATTGTCTCATGATGGCTATAGGTCATTCCCTTTCTTTAGACTTTGTTGTGATGAGTCAGATCTATAGACTAATCCATTTTCGTTAAGGTTGGCTGCTCATTGCATCAAATAACACACCATTTTTTCCTGACTGATTGCTCAGTGAACCACAAAATTACCCATTGATATAGCTCTATTGTTGCAATATTTACCTGCAGGTAAGATTAACACATATACCTGAATAAGTCTTACCTGAGTGAACAATATAATGTTCATTGACTCCTTTCATTCCACCCCCTGCTCAAAGCTCAAAATGTTCCCATACTATAGTGACTTGTAATTGCGTATATACACATTTCTATATTAATCCAGGTATAAGATATTGTATGGCATTGCCCATGCATTGTATGCAAATTCAAACAGGTGTGACACCCCTTATTTAGTGAATAGGCCTGTACCACAACTGAAGCGTGAAAGCTAAAACAAAGTGTAAAGATTGGTAAAAAGCTATAATATTTCTGCCAAGTCATTTTAAAATTCATCCATTAATATGAAAGTTATTGACCATACACAGAAAAAGACCCTTTTTGACCTTTGACCTCTAAGTATGACCTTGACCTTTTGAGGATCCAACCTAGGTCATGTGCTCAACACATCGTCTCATGATGGTTAACATTTCTGCCAAGTAATTTCAAAATAAATTTAGGAATAATAAAGTTCTTGACCATACACGAAAAAAAATAGGTCCCTTTTTTACCTTTGACCTTTAAGTATGACCTTGACCTTGGAGGTAGCAACCTTGGTCTTGCAAAACAAATTGTCTCATGATGGATAACATTTCTGCAAGTCATTTTAAAATTCATCCATTAATATGAAAGTTGACCAAACACTTAAAAAAGACCCTTTTTTTACCTTTGACCTCTAAGTATGACCTTGACCTTTGAGTCTGCCAAGTCATTTTAAAATTCATCCATTAATATGAAAGTTTTTGACCAAACACTTAAAAAAGACCCTTTTTTGACATTTGACCTCTAAGTATGACCTTGACCTTTGAGGTACCAACCTGGGTCATGCGCTTGACACATCGTCTCATGATGGTTAACATTTCTGCCAAGAAATTTCAAAATCCATTTAAGATAACTAAAGTTATTGGCCGGACACAATCTGCCCATACAATACATACAGGATAACTTCCAAGGGAAATAATTAAAAAAGTATAATGCAAGAGTTATAGTTCTTGCACTCTGCACGTCTTCTGTTGATTAATATTTATATGAAGTTTTGTGAAGACAGCTTGAACGGTTTTCAAGATACAGAATGGACACGATTTTGTGACAGACAGACAGACGGATGCCCGGGGGAAAAACAATATGTCTCTCCCGAAAAAATTTTTCGGGGGAGACATAACTAGAAAAAAGAAATAAAAAACAAATAATATGGCTCTATGAATAGCAAACCATTTGCCAGCAGCAGAATGATTGCTATGACATAAGTAATTAGTGCATATCACAAATGAAACACATTTTTCCATTGGCTAGAAATGCGTCACGTGCAAGTCGCTATTCTGCGATAGATACACAGCGGGCATTATCACACTTGTATTGGACCGGTCCGCTACGGAGATAACCGGAAAATTTCACGGAACGGACATTATACTTAACAGTTCTTCAATGCACTAAAAACAATAGAAACCTTAGCTTCAGGCACTATCCTGCGGCTCAGGCCATATCAACCTGGCGGTCCAGGGCCTGTCCCTTGGGCAGTCCATAAACCTTGATAGTGCCTGAAGCTAAGGTTTCTATTGTTTTTAGTGCATTGAAATTACAACCCACCGGTCTATGGGTGTTTTGTATGGTAAAATTGTGTGAGGTAAAGATTCTACTCCTAAATGTAAGGATTTGTTACTTTGGGAGCAATTTCTCTTTTAGAAGGATTGGATACACCTTCAGAGCAGGCAACTCTTGCAAAAGTATTGTGTCTCCCTTGCCAGTAGAGGTCAACTCTTAAAGGAAAGAATTTGCTCCTCAGGAGCAAATTCTTTCCTTTAAGAGTAGACACCTTTTGTCTGTAGGACAGGTTTATAGGTTTATAGGAAATCTGGAAAGTTGTCCTCCTTTGAACAAGAATTCTGCCGAAGGCTAACCCTAACCCATTTTGGTCATGTGATCTAGACCGTATTGGCATTTTTTCATTTGTTCAACTCACAAAGGCTCCATATAAAATTTTACTTAAATTGGCTCAGCAGTTTTGGAGAAAAAAATGTTTGAAATATGGATCCTGAATGACCTTGGTCTAAGGCCAATGAATGACCTTGACCTTTCTGACCCATAGATCTTCATGTATTCAATTACTTTACCTGATCTACAAATTTTGTTGACACTGTCTTCAATGGTTTCCTATAAATCCATTATTTTCACTTTGCCCCATGCAAAAGCCTAAGTCGGAAAATTTGACATTGCTGTAAAATAGGTCAAGGTCAACCCAGGGTCACCATTTGTACAAACCATAATGGGCCCGAGTACCATATAATACATGCCAAGTTTCAAAGCCACTGGCCTTATGGTTTTGGAGAAGAAGATTTTTGAAGGCTTTTTACCATATATGGGCATGGTGGCCATCTTGGTCATGTGATCCAGACCCGCGAACAAGGCCAATGAATGACCTTGACCTTTCTGATCCATATACATTCATGTATTCAGTTACTTTACCTGATCTACAAATTTTGGTGACACTGTCTTCAATGGTTTCCTATAAATCCATTATTTTCACTTTGCCCCATGCAAAAGCCTATGTCGACAAATTTGACATTGCTGTAAAATAGGTCAAGGTCAACCCAGGGTCACCATTTGTACAAACCATGATGGGCCCGAGTACCATATGCTACATGCCAAGTTTCAAGGCCACTGGCCTTATGGTTCTGGAGAAGAAGATTTTTGAAGGCTTTTTACCATATATAGTCATGGTGGCCATCTTGGTCATGTGATCCAGACCCCGCAAACAAACTTTCGTTCCCCCATCCCACTGAGGCTCCATATGAAATTTGGCTTTGATTGGCCCTGCAGTATAGGAGAAGAAGATCTTTGAAAATGGTGGACGGACGGACGCACGGACGGACGACGGACCATGGATATACTATAAGCTCACCTATGAGCCTAAAGGCTCAGGTGAGCTAAAAATTATGCTGTTTGGACTATTTCCCATACAAAAATCTATGCAGCCAAATTTGACCTTGGCATAAAATGGGTCAAGATCATCTGAGGGTCATCATTTTAGCAAACTATGATGGGCCCCCGAGTCCCCTATGGAACATACCAAGTTTCATCACAATCGGCCCACTGGTTCAGGAGGAGAGTATTTTTTAAGGGTTTTTTATACTTTATGGGCATAGCAGCCATCTTGGTCATGTGACCTGGACCCTGCGAGCAAACTTTTGTTCCCCCATCCCATGGATGCTCCACATGAAATTTGACTTCAATCGGCCCAGCAGTTTTGGAGGAGAAGTCATTTGAAAATGGGGACGCGGAACGGCGGATCACTGCCTATACTATAAGCTCCCCTGGAGCCTTCGGCTCTGGTGAGCTAATAATGTATACCCACTTAAACCCCAGTTTTCTCTATATAAAGTTGGGTTTAAGAGGGTGTTCATTACATGGACTTGTTAACATGATACGGAAACTTGTCATTCTTTGTTGCATCTCAAAATCACGCCTATAAAAATCTGAACCCTCGAACTGGTGAAACTTGGGTTTACAGGCGTAAACCATTGTTTTTTCTTATTTCTGCTCGAAAATATAGATTGTGGGTACTCGTTAGAACTCCATCGATGAGGCTGTTCTAACTTGTACCCACAATCTATATTTTGAACAAAATAGGAAAACTATCAATTTTTCATCTGAAAGTTTTCATTTTTTTCGGAGACAAAATTTACTATGTATTTGTATAGGTATGTTTTCGTAATGTTCTTGGTTGATATACAGGCTGATCCAAGTCTTTGCTGGCTGCACAGATTTTACTGCAGGTTATATCTTGCCACTATGAAAACACGCCTATACAAGTACACTGTAAACTTTACCGCCAATAAAAACAAAAATTTAAGATCTAAAATATAGATTGTGGGTACATGTTAGAGCTGCCTCGATGAGGCAGTTCTAACATGTACCCACAATCTATAATTTAGAGAGGGATAAGAAAAATAAGTTTTACCCCTGTAAACCCCAGTTTTACTATATAAAATTGGGGTTCAAGGGAGTCAAAATTATATAGGCTTGTTTTCGTGATGACTAGCTCTGTTCATAGAATTTATAGAATGTTCATACACGTACCTTTCTAACTGCTACAGAAAATTTCTTAGAACAGGCCATACATTCTTTGACCTCGCTGTCATCCACCCATTTCCTACTCTGCACCTTTGTGTTGGTTATCTGTAAGATTATAAAATTCTTACATGGGTGTGACAGATTATGAAATTCTTACATGGGTGTGACAGTGGTATAGAAAATTCTGCGCTAAGGGTCACTGTACGACATAATGATTGAGGTTTACTGATTAATGCCGGACAGTGATTCCGTGGGACCCATGTGAGATCTTTTTCTTTCATAACTTCCACTTTTAAGCCTGGATTTTCAAAAAATGTGGTCACTTCCATCATCATGTGATCAAGTCCTTGAAATGAACACCCCCTAAACCCCAATTTATATAAAGAAAACTGGGGTTTATGGGGGTATACATTATTTTTCTTATTTTCGCTCCAAGACATAGGTTGTGGGTACTCGTTAGAACCGCTTCAATGAGGCGGTTCTAACGAGCACAACACAACCTATGTTTGGAGTATAAATTAAAAAAAAAATTGCGAATTTTCGTCGAAAAAGTAGCAATTTTGGAGATATGAAAGAATGCACTATGGCACACGGCTATGTTATCGTAATGTTACTGATGGCTGCAATATTCTGACGACAATACTGTGAAGTCATTCCAACCTTAATGATGCATACTTCATTTATAGAGGATATTTACTTTTCTTGTTTATACTAATTTATTTCGGTTTGATTGCAATGAAAGCTTCAAGCTTATTTGAATCTCTCTCTAACACTCATTCCGGATGTTATCATGCCGAAGAGAGAGAAGCAGTGACTTTTACACCATCAATTTACACCTGGGTGGAGTGGGGCAGTTGCATTATGTGTAGGAAGCCTCCGTGGTGTAGTGGTTATTCTATTCGCCTTGTAAACCAGGGGTCGCAAGATCAATCCCGGGCTTCTCCAGACTTTCGGATGAGTCTTTAAACCAAGATCCTATCTCCGTATGACCTTAGCTGTTCTTGAGACGTAAAACCCCAACATTCACTCACTCACTCTGTATTATGTGTCTTGCCCAAGGACGTGTCTTGATGAGGCGGTTCTAACCAGTTCCCTCAATCTATAACCGCATTGTCATAGAACTATGACAAGACATTACTGTATAGTACAGCTGTAAATTTTTCTTGCAGTGACAAACTAATTACACGATAAACCCTCCTGGGCCACATCTTGAAAACGCCTATATAATTCTGATCCCCTGGAACCCAACTTTTATATAGTAAAACTGGGGTTAACAGTGGTAAACTTATTTTTCTTATTTTTGTTCTAAAATATAGATTGTGGGTTCTCATTAGAACTGCCTCGATGAGGCGACAGTTCTAACATGTACCCACAACCTATATTTTGAGCAGAAATAAGAACAATATCACAATTTTTCATCTGAAAATTTTCATTTTTTCGGTGGTAAAAGTTACAATGCATTTGTATAGGCGTGTTTTAGTAATGATCATCCTGGGACAGCGGCTAAACATTTCTTATCATGCTCAACTGAAGTGAGCATGACATTTGTAACGCTGGGTAGACAATTCACATATTCTGTATTTACCAAATGTATTTGGACAAACAGGCATGAGCCAAATATTGCACAACATGCTATACAAATACATTGTAAATTTTACCAATGAAAAAAAAAATTAAGATAAAAATCCTAATATTTTTCTTATTTCTGCTCAAAATATAGAGTGTGGGTACTCATTGAGGTGGTTCTAATGAGTACCCACAATCTATACCTTAGAGTAGAAAAAAGAAAAATAAGGTTTACCCTTATAAACCCCAGTTTTAGTATATAAAAGTGGGGTTCAAGGGGGTCAGAATTATATAAGCATGTGTTTGTGATGATAATCAGATGAGACACAGCAAAATGCAGGCTTAATCAGGGTCTACACTGTTTGGAACATATCCACCTATTTGCAAACATAACATCAGGTAGTAGATTCTATTGGTTTGAATTTCAGAACAAGCTTAAGTATGGTAAACATTACGAAAACACCACATTGTAAATTTTACCACCGAAAAATGAAAAATTTCAGATGAAAAATTGTGATATTTTTCTTATTTCTGCTCAAAATATAGATTGTGGATATTTGTTAGAACCGCCTCGACGAGGCGGTTCTAACAAATACCTACAATCTATATTTTAGAGCAGAAATAAGAAAAATAAGGTTTACCCCTGTAAACCCCAGTTTTAGTATATAAAAGTGGGGTTCAAGGGGGTCAGAATTATATAAGCATGTGTTTGTGATGATAATCAGATGAGACACAGCAAAATGCAGGCTAAATCAGGGTCTACACTGTTTGGAACATATCCACCTATTTTCAAACATAACATCAGGTAGTAGATTCTATTGGTTTGAATTTCAGAACAAGCTTAAGTATGGTAAACATTACGCAAACACCACATTGTAAATTTTACCACCGAAAAATGAAAAATTGTGATATTTTTCTTATTTCTGCTCAAAATATAGATTGTGGATATTCATTAGAACTGCCTCGGCGAGGCAGTTCTAACGAGTACCTACAATCTATATTTAAGAGCAGAAATAAGAAAAAAATTTCTGCTCAAAATATAGATTGTGGATATTCGTAAGAACCGCCTCGGCGAGGCGGTTCTAACGAGTACCCACAATCTACATTTTAGAGCAGAAATAAGAAAAATAAGGTTTACCCCTGTAAACCCCAGTTTTAGTATATAAAAGTGGGGTTCAAGGGGGTCAGAATTATATAAGCATGTGTTTGTGATGATAATCAGATGAGACACAGGAAAATGCAGGCTAAATCAGGGTCTACACTGTTTGGAACATATCCACCTATTTTTAAACATAACATCAGGTAGTAGATTCTATTGGTTTGAATTTCAGAACAAGCTTAAGTATGGTAAACATTACGAAAACACCACATTGTAAATTTTACCACTGAAAAATGAAAAATTTCAGATGAAAAATTGTGATATTTTTCTTATTTCTACTCAAAATATAGATTGTGGATATTCGTTAGAACCGCCTCAACGAGGCGGTTCTAACGAGTACCTACAATCTATATTTTAGAGCAGAAATAAGAAAAATAAGGTTTACCCCTGTAAACCCCAGTTTTAGTATATAAAAGTGGGGTTCAACGGGGGTCAGAATTATATAAGCATGTGTTTGTGATGATAATCAGATGAGACACAGCAAAATGCAGGCTAAATCAGGGTGTACATTGTTTGGAACATATCCACCTATTTTTAAACATAACATCAGGTAGTAGATTCTATTGGTTTGAATTTCAGAACAAGCTTAAGTATGGTAAAGATTTGAGGTGTCCAAATACTTACTGTTAACCCTTATCTTGCTGTTCACGACAACCCCTATCTTTTCAAACAGTGTAGATCCAGATCAGATGGCTTCTGAAGAAGCCATCTGATCAGGATCTACACTGTTTGGCATTCAGTTAATGAATTTGTAGCAAGAAATTACATCAAGTAATTTGATTGGTTGATAGACAGAAATGGGTGCGGCTTAAATAAATATTCAGCAAGGTAAGGGTGAAGATGGTAAAGTCAAGCCATATATTTTCCTCACAGTTAGCAGGTAAGGTTGTAAATGATTTACTCACATGTTCAAATGTCATGAT
Organism: Lucinisca nassula; assembly: GCA_963580285.1. NCBI lineage: Eukaryota > Metazoa > Mollusca > Bivalvia > Lucinida > Lucinidae > Lucinisca > Lucinisca nassula. The sequence goes on from OY757016.1 coordinate 101,981,851, forward strand.
TAGCAGTTTTAGAGTATAAACAAAAATAGTTGTAGCAATGAACATGTAAAACACTTTTTCTTAAAGGTCAGCATTAGCACATAAGAGAAAACTGCAGACAGACTGCCGGTTTACCTATACATATCTAGCATTCCCAAAAACTGATCATTGGCAAACAGATAAGGTTCTGACCAGATGCTGCAGATACCTCATCTGATCAGGGTCTTCACCGTTTACATAAAGTATAGAAACTGGTGTGAAACTTACAATTCATCAACCCTATCCCGCCGAGCAGGACAGTCCCTACCTTTGCAAACAGAGCAGTTCCAGAGCGGATGGCTTCTGAGAAGCCATTCGATCAGGATCTACACTGTTTGACATTCAGTTTGCAAATTTGAATAAATGCATTATATCAAGTAATTTGATTGGTTGCTTGTTAAATATGGTTGTGGCTTAATTAATCTATTCAGCTGGATAAGGGTTAAATAAGTCTGACACCTGTTCCAAACTAACTGGAAGTCTCAAAAGTTATCAGATAGCAGATTCTATTGGTTACTAACCCTTATCCTGCTGAATAATTAATTTAGCCACACCCATTTCTGACTTTGAACCAATCAGATTACTTCATGAAATTTAGTTCTGCAAATTCACAAAACAAATGTCAAACAGTGTAGATTCTGATCAGATGGCTTCTTCAGAAGCCATCTGATCTGGATCTACAATGTTTGCAAAGTTAGGGGCTTTTCGGGATAAGGGTTAAAGGGTCAGATAAACACACAGATGGATGTCCTACCTGCAATGATTGGTTCTCTCTCCCTATTTCCTGAAGGGCTGCCTGCGACTCATCTAACTTTCTCTTGAAATCTAAGGCCTTGGCCTGAACTTTCTCCAATTCTCCCTCACTTTTCAAGCACCTAAACAAGCAAGGTATGAAACATGATTACTCTGTCAATCATATTATTGTTCTAGGGTTTAACATGTCAACCATTGTGAATCATTTTGTGTTGTCTCGCAAGAGAAAGTCTGCCCCTGCCCATAGGGGCTTGAAGAAATATATGGGCTGCATGATGCTTCCACGCAGAGCTGAATTCGGCCCGCACACTAGTACTGGTAAACCGCTTAGAGGATCTAACCCTGTCCAGGAACCGCGGTGCGAGGCGGACCGTCCATGCTAATAAACCCTATTGGTTTCATTGGGCGACAGGGCTTGAGATGTCATTTCATCTCAATGTCGAGTAAGAGTCCCACAAAATTGGAAGCAACGTCTCCAAAATGACCTTTAGTGTTGATGGGGACGATAAACCTCAAATCAAACAAACAAACTCCCAAGAGAAAGGGAGAAAAATAGATAACACAGAAGATGAAAGAGTAAGACATGGGGTGCAAAATGGAAAATGAATGAAATCAAAGAAACAAAAAAAAATATTCACACCCCCCCCCCCCCCCCCCCCCACCCCACCCTTACCTTATTCAAAGACAGCATCCCACGTCAAACTATAAGCTGAGGCAATAAAGAGTGAAAAAGATTGTCATATTAAACTGAAAATGCATCATGATAACACACCTGTGCGACATAGTGCAATTTTTCACATCTCCATAATAGCTACATTTTTTTATGAAAGTCTGTGGATTTTTCTTATTTATACTGCAAACATAGGTTGTGGGTGCTCGTAAGAATTGCCTCAATGCTTGGGTGTACATCACGAAAACACATTTAATTTTGACCCCGTTAAATCCCACTTTTATATTGTAAAACTTGGGCTTACAAAACTAGTTTTTGCAGGGCTATAAATTATTTTTCTAATTTCTGCTCAAAAACCCAGCTGGTTCTAATGGGTACCCACATTGTTTTAACAGTTTCTTATTTCTTTCGAACAGAAATGAGAAAAATATGAGAATTTTTCATTTGAAGATTTATATTTTTGGTGGTAAAATTATCAATATATTTGTATAGGCATGTTTTCATTAAGATTTTTGGGGTCGACTGTGTGTCAGGCAACCCAAAGTTACTGAGGGCAATTACAAACTTCATCTTGATGATGTAAACCTGACTATCACTGTTTTGTACAAAATCCAGGTAACAATTAATTCTAATCATTGTGAGGTCAGGGGCCAGTTGTTCAAAACTAACAATGTCATTGGTTAACATATTGTTAAAACTTTGATCATTTAGTATGGCAAATATGCTAATATTTTTGCTAAAAAAATGTGAGCAGCTTTTGCATCTGCAAAAGCTGCTCACATTTTTTCAGCAAAAATACAAAAATTTTAGATATTGTACTTGCTAGAATGGTTAAGAATATGATCACTGATGAGCTTGTTAAGCTAATGAGGCTTTGAACAACTGGCCCAGATTGTTGTGTACAGAGGGTTACCTGTAGAATTGATCAGGAATAGACTTATGCATTGTGTTTTACAAATAGCATAGACCCAGATCAGATGCCACAGAAAGCAGAGGCAGATCAGTGGCTACACTGTTTGCTTCAAGTACAGGAACTTAAAGGTTAAAGGAAATAGTCCATTATGAAAACACCCCTATTCAAATATATTGGATATAAAAATATACATATTTTACAATCAAAAAATGAAAATTTTCCGATAAAAAATTTCGATATTTTCTTTATTTCCCCTCAAAATAAAGAAAGTAAGTTCTGTTAGAATCCACAATCTATGTTTTTGAGCAGAAATAAGAAAAAAAATGTATACCCCTGTAAGCCCCAGTTTTACTATATAAAAGTGGGGTTTAAGGGGGTGAAAATCACAAAGGCGTATTTTCATGACGTTAGTCTCAGTTCAGAACCATTTTTCCAGCCTACTCTTAAAGACACTAGACCCACCAGTGCTGTGAATGCTTTGATTGCTGTATATTTCTATGCATGTGAATGGTTCCTTGCTTACCTCTCCAGCAGTACCCTTCTTTCATCATTGTTATTTTCCAATTTGGCTTCCAGTTCTAATTTCTCTCCTTTCAAATCATCGGCAATCTTAGTGAGTTCAGTAGCCTGCTGTTGTGCTGCAACCAGGTCTCCTCTTACAGTACCCAAGTTCTCATTCAGGACCGACAGCTGGAGTTCGGTGCGAGCGCTCTCCTCGTCAAGCTGTTTCTGGATGGTTTCCAGCTCCTTCTGTTTCTCATCCTGTTGAGAAATGTCATATTTACTATTACAGTTAAGAGACTCGAGCATAGATGGCTTCCTTAGCATGGCTGGTTCGAAATGCTTCTGAAGTCCCTAGGTATTTCTTCCCGTAATTCAGATAAGATATACCGGTAGCTAGGGATAATCCAGAGAGATTTTCTTAATTTTATCCTGAAAATGTATGTTGTGTGTAGGGCTGGCTAATTGGAGCTGAAAAATAATCGATTTTCAGTCCTGTCATTGCGATCGATAATCGATAAGTAATCGCTGAGGTTTTTGTCATAATTTTACCTATCTGGCTTTCTGTCTGAGCATGACTCTTACCATATGTTGCACAGTACCATATGTAGATTTGAACAGACAGGCCTGTGCAAACAGTGTAGACCCAGATGAGACGCCGCAGAATGCGGCGTCTCGTCAGGGCCTGCACTGTTTGCCACTCATACAGCTATTTTAGGCATAACTTTGGGCAGTAAATTGTACCTATCAAGCAATCGATTAAAAGCAAATCAGAAATGATAATCATTTTTGTGGAATTTATCGATCGATTAATCGATTATACGATCAATTGTGTCAGCCTTAGTTGTGTGTCCTGATTAGAATCACATCAATTAGGTGCTAAGACAGGGATAATTTAGGGAGATTTTCTCAATTCTCTACTGCATTTTTTCATGCTAATTTCAAACTTATCTGAGTTACTTGCCTTACTTGTATGAAAGTTTCAGGAAGATCTGATCAAAACTGAAGGGGCTACAGTGATGACAAGGTCAAAAATAGGCATTTTCAGTGATCAAAGGGTGGTAACTGTATGATTTATAGGTATACTTTGCCAGTTTTAAACTCATCCAAGCTTTTATCCCCAGCTACCTTATATGTAAGTTTTAGAAAGATCCGTTCAAAACTGAAGCGCTATGGTGAAGACAAGCATTTTCCCACTGTAAGTCTTTGGGCCATAGCAACCAAAGTTTTTATTCAATTTTTATAAAAAGCTTATTTCATAAATCCCCCACTAGAGGCATGCTACAGATGAACAAGAGCACCGCAAGCGGGTGCCAACGCTCGTCTGCAGTTTCTTTTAGAAAACAAAAGTTCTAAGTCAAATCAAATTGCAAGATGGAGTTATAAAACTTGTAGGGATTGTAGCTCTTGTGATGGTGACTATGTGTATGAAGTTTCATGAAGGTAGGCCAAATACTTTTGGAAATATGGTCAAGGTTAAGTTTTTTGGTTAATTTTTAAAAAAATAGGTCAAAGTTCAAAGGTCAAGGTCACAGGTCAAAAAGCGTGGTATGACTGAAAAGGTCTTGTCCCAAGGAACATTCATGTGAAGTTGGAAGGCTCTGTTGTGAATAGTATTGAAATAAGAGACAAAAACAATTTAAAAAAAACGGAGAGAAAAGGGGAGATAATTCAATCAAATTGCAAGATGGAGTTATAAAACTTGTAGGGAATGTAGCTCTTGTGATGGTGAGTATGTGTATGAAGTTTCATGAAGGTAGGCCAAATACTTTTGGAAATATGGTCAAGGTTAAGGTTTTCAGTTAAATTTTCGAAAAATAGGTCAAAGTTCAAAGGTCAAGGTCACAGGTCAAAAAGCGTGGTATGACTGAAAAGGTCTTGTCCCAAGGAACATTCATGTGAAGTTGGAAGGCTCTGTTGTGAATAGTATTGAAATAAGAGACAAAAACAATTTAAAAAAAAAATGGAGAGAAAAGGGGAGATAATTCAATCAAATTGCAAGATGGAGTTATAAAACTTGTAGGGAATGTAGCTCTTGTGATGGTGAGTATGTGTATGAAGTTTCATGAAGGTAGGCCAAATACTTTTGGAAATATGGTCAAGGTTAAGGTTTTCGGTTAAATTTTCGAAAAATAGGTCAAAGTTCAAAGGTCAAGGTCACAGATCAAAAAGTGTGGTATCACTGAAAAGGTCTTGTCCCAAGGAACATTCATGTGAAGTTTGAAGGCTCTGTTGTGAATAGTATTAAAATGAGAGCAAAAAATGTGTTTCAGAAAAAAATTGGAAAAGGGGAGATAATTCAGCCAAAATCAACAATGTTGTTATGGTCCTTGGTCAAAATGTAGCTCTTGTGATGATGAGTGTGTGTATGAAGTTTCATGAGGCTAGGTCTAATACTTTTTAAGTTATAGCCAAGGTTAAGTTTTTTTGGAACGACGCAGGACGACTACGCAGACGCCGGAGTGATGACAATAGCTCGAAAGTTTTTTTTTCAAAAAACAGACGAGCTAAAAATGATTGAGATTAGCTTGCAGGCTGCAGAGATATAAAGGGTCAAAGGTGGGGATGGAAAGATGACAGGACAATGGATTAGCTACCGATGTACAACTATACTATAAGCTCCACTGGAGCCTTCAGCTCAGATGAGCTAAAAATTTGAGATATCCTTTGCCCTTCAGGTGAATGATAACACCTAGATGTGGCATATCTTCCCAAAATATTTTGCCCCCTTTGTCAAAAAGGGTCCACTTATAAAAGAAAGAATTTGCTCCTCAGAGTGGACCCTTTTTTCAGAGAGGCACCATAATGTTAACAAGTCCAAGTTATGAACACCCCTGTACATCCCTCTTTATATATAGAAAACTGGGGTTTACAGGGGTAAACATTATATTTTCTTATTTTTCTCCTAGACATAGTTTGGGTACTCCTTAGAAATGCCTCTTTGAGGCGTAACAAGCACTCTCAATCTATATTTGGAATAAAAATAAGAAAAATATCACAAATTTTCACCAGAAAAATAACCGTTTTTGAGACATCACGAAAACATGCCTATATAATTTTGACCCCCTTGAACCCCACTTTTATACAGTAAAACTGGGGTTTCTGGGGGTATACCTTATTTTTCTTATTTCTGCTCTAAAATATAGATTGTGGATACTCGTTGAGGCGGTTCCAAAGAGTGCCCACAATCTATATTTTCAGCAGTGTTATTTCTGCTCTAAAATATAGATGAGGCGGTTCTAACAAGTGCCCACAATCTATATTTTGAGCAGAAATAAGAAAAATGTCACAATTTTTCATCATAAAATTTTCATTTTTTCGGCGATAAAGGTGGCAATGTATTTGTATAGGTGTGTTTGCGTAATGATAGGAAAATCGCACTATGTCACATGGGTGTTTTATCAGAATGCTATGAAGAGGAAAGAAATCTGGAAATCCACAAAGTTGTCTCCCCAGCAAAAAAATGGAGTTGTATTTTTCCCCTTAACCCTTTTTGTACCAAATGGAATCCTCCTCCTTATATATATCAGGAGTCCATTTCAAAATTTAGGGGTGTTGTGTTGTATTTCTTCAAAATTGGTTTTGGAAATGGTTTAACTTTTAGCAAACAGTGTAGGCCCTGATCAGACGCCGCGTTCTGCGGCGTCTGATCTGGGCCTGCACTGTTTGCCACAGTACCTGTTGAGGGGTTTCCGGTACCAAATGGGTTAAAGATAACTCACCAGCTTGTTTTGCAGTGCTGAGTTTTCCTCCCTGAGCAGATGCTGCAGATTTGATGAGGCTGTCTTGGTGGCTTCTACTTCAGCTTCAGCCTAGAAACGTAATAATAACATATACAGAGGACCCGCATTATAAGGACAGTATTTCTTCCCTATTATTGTGCCATTATTATAGGGATCAACCATGGTTTCTCATGCATTAACATTTGCCGGGTCCCGAGGAAGCTGTTTGAACATGAGGCCGCTAGGCTGAATGTTCAAATATCTTCTGAGGGACCCGGCAAATGTTAATGCAATGAAATAACCATGGATGATCGTTGTTCTTGCATAACTTACGATTCCGACAGCAAATTTTGAAGAAAACGCCCAAAAGCTCCATTTAAATTCCATGTAAACTCTTCAAATGCGGCAGACAAACCAAAATTGCGGCCAGTACAGAATATTGTTTACAATGACATTGCCATGCAGTAACCCTCTGACGTCATCATAGAACCCTAAAATGCTACGTTCAGGGCGATAACATTACGTCGCTCAACGTAACGTAAACAAAGCAAGGCCCGCCTTGTGATATCAAAAGCTCAAAAGCCATGTTCAAACAGCACGGGAATTTCATGATTTGAACATGGTTTTTGTTTTTTTAGCACGGCTTTCGGTCCATTTGACAATGGCTTCAAACAGCCATGCGCATAGGTATTTATGCAAGAAAATGAATTTGACATCATAAAGAAGCCCAGTTAGGAGTATGATAGGTTAAAAAAGGTGTTTTACACATCATTACTCCAGGCGATTCTAACAAATATTTATAACATTTGATTCTTGGAGTATTAAATTACAAGAATCTTTCATGACTATGGATTCGACTTAGGCTTTTTCAACCCGAGGGAAGCCCACACCACTTGGAGCCGAGGCTAGTTTATATTTTCTTGTCCTTTGGGATCATTGATTCCATTGTTGAATTTTGAAAATATTTGAGGGTCACTGATGAGGCCTTATTGGCCGAAACCAGCTAGTCTGGCCCAGAACACGTTTACACTCCATATTTTCCAGTTCTGTGGTGTATTCTTTGCTTCCAAAGGATAAGCCTTTCTAGAACATATTTAGAAAAGCAGTCGTTCCATTCAAATTGCCGTTAAAATGAGGTTTGTTGTTATAAAGAATGTTGATATAAAGAGGGTTGACTGTATCATCTCTGTTAACCCAATGTATGCTAGTGGGCTCTTCCATTACTATTTGTTGGACAAGTCCATTTGTCATATAAGGGGTGCCAGCCCTATTTTTTCATTTTTATTCTATTTTTGACGAAAATTCTGTTAGCAAACAGTGCAGGCCCAGATGAGACGCAGCATTCTGCCGCGTCTGATCTGGGCCTGCACTGTTTGCCAAGGTACCCCTATAGGGGTTTCCCACATACAATGGGTTAATCAGCCGCCAAGGGAAAACTAAAAACAAAAGAAGGTTAAGATGGCCCTGAATTGTTCACCTGATTTCTAGATGTCACATAGCTGGATGAGGTGATACAAGAGGGATAGTTTAGGGTGATTTTCTGCCATCCTGTTCATGGGAGCAGAACAACTTTAGTTATTTTTGTAGGGAGCTACTCGGGCAACATTCCCATGAAGTTTGAATCAAACTGGTCAAAGGGTTCAGGAGGAGTTGGCATTTAAAGCAAATTGTTGACAGTTCTGGTGGCCATTTTGCTCACCTGAGCAGAACTGTATTAGCTATTTTGGTAGAGGGTCACCTAAGCAACATCCCTATGAAGTTTGAATCAAAATGGCCCCAGGGAGTAGAAAGAGTAGTTGTTTAAAGGGTGGGACATAATAAATTTCAATTGAGATCTCTTTGCAGGCTGAAAAAATAGTTCAGTTTGAAAGTGTGGATGAGGCCAGATGGAGTCTGCCATCCTATATGCTCCACCAAAGCATTTGGCTCAAGTTTGAAATTGATAATGCTTCAAATAGGGCCTCTGGAGTGTTCACAAGGTTTTTATATGATTTGACCTAGTTACCTACTTTTTGACACCACATGACCCAGCTTTTTACTTGACCCAGATTTTGTCAAGGACATCATTATGAATAAGTTGAAGTAGATAAGGCTGAAAATATTATCTCCTGAGCATTCACAAGGTTGTTCTATTTTTTTACCTAGTGACCAATTTCTTGACCCCACACAACCCAGTTTTGAAGTTGATCCGCATTTTGTCAAAGACATCACTCTGATAAAGTTTGAAGTTGATAGGCTGAAAATATGGCCTGTAGAAAGTCCATAAGCAATCTTGACCATCAAGGGACATAACTCTTCCTGCCATAGTTGGTCTGATCAGACCCATTTTTCAAACCCATCATAGATTGTATCCATGTAATTATTATCTGCAAGTTTCATGATGATCCAACAAACAATGAAGAAGCTACCCTGTTCACCAGGTATATAATGGCCATTTTGACAATGGCTGGTCAGATCTGACCCATTTTCAAAAATGTCCCAGATTTATGCATGTCTTTCTTATCTGCAAGTTTCATGAAGATCCAACAAAAAATGAAGAAGCTATGCTGTTCACAAGCATTATCCCATAGTATGTCTATGGGATCTATCCGTTGCCATAGCAACCAAAGTTCTGGAGCAATGTTCCTAAAATGCATATGCAAGCAATGCCCCACCAAAGTCACACTACAGATAAAATTTGGTTGAGATCTGCTTGCAGGCTGCAAAGATATTCCAATTTGAGAAAGTGTGGACAACTGGCAACAGACAAGGATGGAGGCTGCCATCCTTCAGCAAATAGCTGCTCATAGGAGTGGCTGTTCAGCAGAGATAAATATCTGAGATGATGGACAGACAAAAATGAGTGATAAATGAAGACAGCAGTTGTTTGAAAAGAACAAGAGGACCATAATGGTCTTATATTGCTCTTCTGATCTAGCAGATTTGAGTCATTAACATTGCTTCCAAAGGATAACCCTTTCCAGAACATATTTAACGTCAGCTGGTGTCTGGGAATGTGTGGCGGCCGTAAAAAGTCTCCCTGCCCTACAGCGTAGTGTAGTTTATATTTTCTTGTCCTTTGGGATCATTGATTCCATTGTGGAATTTTGAAAATATTTGAGGGTCACTGATGAGGCCTAATTGGCTGAAACTAGCTAGACCATCCCAGAAAACATATACACTCCATATTTTCGATGTCTATGGTGAATTCCTTGCTCCCAAAGGATAACCCTTTCTAGAACATATTGAAGTTTTACTCAAGCAGATTGCATTAATTTTGTATAAATTTTATGTTCAAGAGTGCCATGATCGTCCTATAGGGAGTGCCAATGCATTATATGGCAAGCAATTCTTTATGTTTCACACAAGATGTTAAAAGTTTCTTTATGAGTCTATGTATAACAAGTGACAACCTGCCAGAGCCTGCCTCGGTAGCTCAGTATGATGCGTGTCTGACTGGTGATCAGGAGGACGCAGGTTCGATACCTGCCGGGGTAGGCAACATTCTTTCTTGCAGATTGATCATGAAATCTTTTCTACGGTCATTTTCTCCCTTCCGCTGATCTAAGAAGGGCAAAAAAATGTGCACAGTGATTAACTGCTTACGTATAAGCCTGCCCAGGAAAAGTGTGGATAGGTAAACTGACCAGCTCAAAAATGACCTAAATAGTGTTGACTGGGCTGTTAAACTCCAATACAAACAAACAAAGACAAGTGTCCAGAATTGATTGTTGACGGCGACAACACCAACGCCAACTACAATGCCAGAAAGTGATCCCTATCCTGCTCCTTATGAAAACACACCTATACAATACAGTGTAAATTATATAGGCATGTTTTTCGTGATGTTGCTAAAGCAGTGACAACAAACGGCCCCCACCCATCAGGGCTTGAAGAACCAGTGGGGCACGTATACCCCCGGCCAGTGCCATCGCCTGAGTTGAAAATGGCAATAGCAACAGGTTCTTTGCATATACAGGCCACATTCCATACAAGTAGTCATACTGGTTGTTGCTACCAAATTTTAAGTCTCTATGTACAGTAGTTATTGAGAAATCTTTGACACAAAATAATAAAAATATACACTATTAAACAGCAAGAACTACAAAGGGAAATAACTCTAAAAGGCCTGACTCCTTGGCCCTTATTTTCTTTCCCACAATACAACTAGTCATACTGATCATGTTTGCAAAATTTCAAGTTTCTATGTACAGTAGTTATTGAGAAATCTTTGACACAAGATAAAAATATACACTATTAAACAGCAAGAACTACAAAGGGAAATAACTCTAAAAGGCCTGACCCTTGGACCTTATTTTCTTTCCCACAATACAAGTAGTCATACTGATCATGTGTGCAAAATTTCAAGTTTCTATGTGAAGCAGTTCCTGAGATATCTTTGACACAAAATAATTGTTTACAAGAACTACAAAGGGAAATAACTCTAAAAGGCCTGACCCCTTGGCCCTTATTTTCTTTCCCACAATACAAGTAGTCATACTGATCATGTGTGCAAAATTTCAAGTTTCTATGTGAAGCAGTTCCTGAGATATCTTTGACACAAAATAATTGTTTACAAGAACTACAAAGGGAAATAACTCTAAAAGGCCTGACCCCTTGGCCCTTATTTTCTTTCCCACAATACAACTAGTCATACTGATCATGTTTGCAAAATTTCAAGTTTCTATGTACAGTAGTTATTGAGAAATCTTTGACACAAGATAAAAATATACACTATTAAACAGCAAGAACTACAAAGGGAAATAACTCTAAAAGGCCTGACCCATTGGCCCTTATTTTCTTTCCCACAATACAACTAGTCATACCGATCATGTGTGCAAAATTTCAAGTTTCTATGTGAAGCAGTTCCTGAGATATCTTTGACACAAAATAATTGTTTACGGACAGACAGACAGACGGAAAAGACAAAAACTATATACCCCCATGGCATACTTCGTATGCCGGGGGTATAAATAGATAGGCCGCATGATGCTTCCACGCAGAGCTGAAATCGGACCGCACACAAGTACTGATAAACTGCTTAGAGGACCTAAGCCTGCCCAGGCAAAGCGGTGCGAGTCCGCCCGTCCAAGCTTATATACCCTATTGGTTTCATTGGGCAACAGGGCTCGAGATGTCATTTCATCTCAATGTCAGGTAAAAGTCCCATAAAACTGGAAGCAACATCTCCAAAATGACCTATAGTGTTGACGGGGACGTTAAACCTCAAATCAAATAAACAAACAAAATTAACAACAACTAGAAATGTGTCAATACAACACAAATGCTCCTGCCAAGGGGCCTACCTCATCCCCCCTAAGGTCATGGGGCGGGGGCGGGGTTATGGCTGAATGAAATTTTTTACCTGTATCTATCATTATTCCAAATATGTAGCAAATCCATCACATGGTTCAGGAAATATGAACTCTCAAAAAATGTAATATAAAAAATTTCTATGTCTGTGACCTTGACCTTGACCTTGAGGTAAGGGGCAGGGGGTATGGCTCAATGAAACTTTGGACTTGCAACTATTGTCATACCAACTGTGAAGCAAATCCATTATAAAGGTTGGAAAACATTAGCTATTAACATACGCATTAATATAAGCTAAATTTGAAAATTTCTATGTCTGCGACCTTGACCTTGAAGTCATAGGCATGTATGGGGGTATTACTGAATAAAACTTTGGATGTGTATCTATCATCAAACCAAAAATATTAACCAAATGAATTATAAAAGTTCAGGCTGTATCTGGTACAAATACTTTAACCGGAGTCTTAAACATTAAAAATTTCTAAGTATGTGACCATGACCTGAGGTCATGGGTATGGGTGGGGGCATTGCTGAATAAAACTTTGAACCTATATCTATCAACATACCAAACATTAACCAAATTCATTACATGGTTTGGAAAATATGAGCTCAAATTCTACCTGGTACAAATACCTTAAAACCGGCCCCGATAGCTCAGTTGGTAGAGTGTCCGCTCCGGGGAACGGGAGGTCTCGGGTTCGATCCCGGGCCGCGACATACCAAAGTCGTTAAAAACGGTACTAGCTGCTCCTCGTTTGGCACTCAGATTTACGGGGTAGAGCTAGGACTGGTCGATCCAGTGTCAGGATAATGTGACTGGGTGTGGTATCATGTAATGTGTCTGGGACATGATACTTCAGTGAGGCAGCACTATAAACGTGAGCATTGAGCTCCCTGTCGCAACCAGACACCGTCGTGATATGACTGAAAGATTGTTGAAAGCGACGTTAAACCCGAATTCACATACACACACACACACACACAAATACCTTAACCTGGTTCTTAAACATTAAAAATTTCTAAGTATGTGACCTTGACCTTGAAACCATGGGTAGGTGTGGGGGTATTGCTGGATAAACTTTGGACCCATATCTATCATCATAGTAAATATAAACCTCATCCATTGCAAAGTTTGAAAAATATGAGCTCAAGTTCTACCTGGACCAAAAACCTTAACCTGAGTCTTAAACATTAAAAAGTTCTAAGTCCGTGACCTTGACCTTGAGACCATGGGCAGATGTGGGGGTATTGCTGGATAAAACTTTGGACCCATATCTAGCATCATACTAAATATAAACCACATCCATTGCATGGTTTGAAAAATATGAGCTCAAGTTCTACCCTGACCAAAAACCTTAACCTGAGTCTAACAGGATTACGTACGTACACACTTTCGTACATTCGGACGCATGTACCCACGGACGCACATACGGAAAACCTAAAAACTATATGCCCCCTGGCATCATACGATGCGGGGGCATAAAAATGGCTGTCTTGTGAATATGTATTTACTCTTGAAGGGAAAAATTTGCACTACAGTGTTTAAGAAACACAATTAAACCAAGAGACTAGACATTGTTTGGCCAAGCGTGAAAACATAACGATAACACACAAGTGAGACAAAGTGCATCTTTCACATTTCCAAAACTGCTATTTTCTGAAAGAAAATCTGTGATATTTTTTCTTATTTATACTACAAACATAATTATTAGGTTGTCAGTGCTTGTTAGAACTGCCTCATGGAGGCATTTATAATGAGCACCCACAACCTTTGTTTTAGAGCAGAAATAAGAAAAATATTGTACACCCCCATAAACCCAGTTTTCTCTATATAAAGTGGAGTTTATGGGGGTGTTCATTTCACGGACTTGTTCACAAGATGAATGTAACAGTAGTAACAGTTGACAGTACTGAACTGGGTGCATCCTGGTTTTGTTTGTTTGATTTGAGGTTTAACCTCCCCATTAACACTGTATAGGTCATTTTGGAGACGTTGCTTCCAATTTTGTGGGACTTTTACCCGTCATTGAGATGAAATGACATCTCAAGCCATGTCGCCCAATGAAACCAATAGGATTTATAAGCATGGACGGTCCGACTCACACTGCTTTGCCTGGGCAGGCTTAGATCATCTAAGCGGTTTCCAAGTACTCATTTGCAGTGGGTTTCAGATCTAAGTGGAAGCATCATGCAGCCAATCTATTTCTTCAAGCCCCGAAGGGCGGGGGCCGTGTATTCTGTAGTCCCAGTATAATTATTTGAGTAGGTAGTGTTCTTCAGGGTTGGTTTGGAGGGGGCCATTTCATTCTGGCCAAAAAAACTTGGTCCTACCTTTTTCACCTTCTCTTCCATGCCATCAATCTGATTCTGTATTTCAAGTTTCTGTTCAATCAGCATATTTTTCGCTTCTTCTAGGCTAGCCACTTCCTGAAACATTTTTTTTTTTTCACTTACCTACTTACTTGTGTACTAACTTACTTGTTTATTATTTATTTATTTATATATTTATGTACTTACTAACTTTTTTTTTTAATTTAACAGCCCAGTCGACACTATTTAGGTCATATTGAGCTTGTCAGTCTACCTATCCACATTTTCATGGGCAAGCTTTACTTAAGCTGTTAACCAGTACAGTGCACATTCATTCACAAGAAACTGATAACTGCACTTCTTGAATCAGCTGAAGGGGCAGAATAACTGTAGAAAATATTTCATGATCAGTCTCCAAGAAAGAATGTTGCTTACCCCAGCAGGCATCGAACATCTGACTGAGCTACCGAGACCCACACTTACTTATACTTGCTAACTTATTTATATGCACCCTGCTGGGCTCGGAGAAATAAAGTGGTACTTCCATGCAGAACTAAAATCTACCAAACTTCAGTACAGCTGGTAAACTGCTTAAAAGAATTTAGCATGCCCAGGAAATGTGGTGAAAGTCAGACTTCTCCTTAAACCATAGCAGTTCCTTTGGGAGGTAGGGCTTGAGATGTCAATTCATCTCAATGTCAGGTAATTAATCCCTCAAAAGGCTAGTCCAAAATGACTTAAATAGTGTGGATGGTGGTGTAAAACCTCAACACAAACAAAACAGATTGATTAACTTATTTATTTAACAAACATTTATTCATTTATACATTTACTTACATCTACTTACATATTTACTTACTTTCTACCATAAAAATTCGGACACCTTGAGGACTAAAAAAAAATTTGACAAATTTGTTTCTCGGTAGAGCAAGGAGTCCAAAAGTTGCAGACAGAATTGCAAACCGTCTAGACCCTGATCAGACTGAGCCTGAAGCTGATCTTGGTCCCATACTGTTTCCCTGTGTGCAAAAAATATTCTTGAAAAGTTTGCAAGAAGATTCAGCAGGCGACATAAGCAGGCGACATTTTCAGATGTAGTTTTTCTTGGCAGTTTAAGGGTTAAGACTCCACTGGAATATCTCCGGTAAAATATAACTGCCGATTTAATTGCACGACCCGCAGAAAAAGCAACCGACTGAAGTCGTTTTTTTCTAAGAGTGCCCTAAAATCACCGTGTCATTCTGTCATTCTGTCATTCTGTCAGTCTGTCATTCTGTCTGTCCGTCCGTAACCCGTTTGTGACTAGACTATCAAGTGAGCATATGCTCACTAATACACGGGTGGTAATCAGGGGAACTAGCTCGAAAATGAGTCAATGGAAATTTGTTCCCTCGACACATCCGGGAACTCTCGAGCTAGCTCCATCACCAAGAAACTCGTAAACAAAGGTAGGTCTCGAAGAGTTTTATCACCATTTTTTTTTCTTTGTAAGCTAATTATAAAAAATCCACATAGCAGTTCCACATAGAAATGATTTAACTTTGTACTCCGCTAGAATTTGCCATGGAAATTTGCAGCGCTGGAGTATGAATGAAAGCAAACTTTTTATCACGGACCGGAAAAATTGTCAATTTATGTCATTACGGAGATTTTGGCCGACGATTTTTCATTTTCTGTCAAAAGTACGCCCTTCACACCCACAGAAACAACATCCCTGGTGAAATGAAACATGGAAAGTTTGAAATAAGCAAAAAAAATTTGGCAGTGATTACGTAACTTGCGACTTATGACGAAATTATTGTCCGAGCTAGTCTTCTCGACAAGGAGCTAGTTCACTCGACATAAAAAAAGAAAATGAAACGTTCATCAGATTCGATGTCTTTCTATGGTCCCACCCAGGTTATCCAACTGGTTTCTTTACCTCTGGCTAACAAAGGTAGGTCTCGAAGAGTTTTATCACCATTTTTTTTTCTTTGTAAGCTATTTATAAAAAAAAATACGGCAATGCAGTTCCACATAGAAATGATTTAACTTTGTACTCCGCTAGAATTTTCCATGGAAATTTGCAGCGCTGGAGTATGAATGAAAGTTAACTTTTTATTACGGACCTGAAAAATTGTCAATTAATGTCATTACGGAGATTTTGGCCGACGATTTTTCATTTTCCGTCAAAAGTACGCCCTTCACACCCACAGAAACAACATCCCTGGTGAAATAAAACAGAGTCTTATCATAAGGAACAATGATATATATGGTTTAGGGGTTGCGAGCTGAATAATTTTCAAAATATTAGACATTTTGAGTTTTCCATACAAATGCCTATATGTCAATTTTACGTTTTATGTAATTTTACCCCAAGGCCCATCCAGGGGCAATTGTATCATGAACGGAAAGGTCTTTGGCTGAGTAAGTGTCATGCGAAATTTCAACTTTGTAGCATAACAGAAATGGGAATTATGGGCTCCAAGAGAAACGCAAACGTTAACTTTAACTGTGATTCGAACTCTTCCTATATACAGAGTGTACTGCAGTGCCCGATAGCCTTATATGCGCTATATGAGCATCCTTTTTGGGGATGCCTCTGTGGCGCAGTGGTTAAGGACACGCTCAGGAGCATGGCCCTGGGACAATCGTATCATGAAAAGAAAGGTCACCGTCTGAGTAAGCGTCATACCAATTTTCAACTTTGTAGCATAACATAAATGGTAGTTATGGGCTCCAAGAGAAATGCAGACGTAAACTTCGAAATTTGTTAGACTCTGTTTATGAACGTGACTTTCCATTGCAGAACTGGGACATCCATATATGACTCAAGAGAGGCTCGAACCACACCGGCAGGATCCCTAATCGACATAGATTCATGTTGTTAGGTGATTAATTGCTTAATAGATCACTGTCTGTCGGTCACAAGTGCAGAGATTACTCGCGGTACGCGGCCGTGATCACTCGCGCTACGCGCTCATGATCTATTCACTATAATGACTGACTTCCAGTCTGTGATATATTAAGCAACTAATAAGCACCATCTTATCTTTCAACAATTTAGTCGAAAACTGTGTTGAGCATTTGTGGGTATAGGGGAAACGATAGTTTGTTCGAGGCATCTGGGTCACATGACCAAGATGGTTACCACGCCCATATATGGTGAAACCATTAAAAATCTCTAGAACCAGTGGGCTGAATTCAAGAAACTTGTAATACCTAGGACTGCAGCACAACATAATTTGTATAAACGATGACTTTAGGTTTATCAAAAATAATCAGATCACCTGCGGGAACAATATGTGATTTCTGAGTGAAACAAAACTCATCAAAAAGATTACCGGTAGGAATCAAATACTTCATTTATTTAATCAAACCTTCACACGACACTGACATTTGTGTGCATATATATTTTCTCTCTTTTTCCATCCATCCTTCCATCCATATACCCACCGACCCATCCATCCATCCGTCCGTCTGTCTGTCCGTCTATATGTTCGTTCGTCCATCCGTCCTCCAATGGACCAATCCATCCAAATACCCACTCATCCCTTTCTATTGTGCACCCTTCCATCCATCCATCAATCATTCCATCCATCCATCCAACATCCATTGATCCGCTCCAAATGGGAGGGGGCGAAGCAACTAGGTGGGCGAAATGACTAAGGGGGGCGAAAAGACCAGGCACTGTTGGCAAAACAACTAGGGGTGCAAAATGGGGGCGAAACGAACAGGGAGAAACGACTGGGGGACGCCTTTGGGGCATAGCATCTTGTTACCCAACTAGCCAGTGGTAAAGAAACCAGTTGGATAACCTGGGTGGGACCATAGAAAGACATCGAATCTGATGAATGTTTCATTTTCTTTTTTATGTCGAGTGAACTAGCTCCTTGGCGAGAAGACTAGCTCGGACAGTAATTTCGTAATAAGTCGCAAGTTACGTAATCACTGCCAAATTTTTTTTGCTTATTTCAAACTTTCCATGTTCCATTTCACCAGGGATGTTGTTTCTGTGGGTGTGAAGGGCGTACTTTTGACGGAAAATGAAAAATCGTCGGCCAAAATCTCCGTAATGACATAAATTGACAATTTTTCCGGTCCGTGATAAAAAGTTTGCTTTCATTCATACTCCAGCATTGCAAATTTACATGGCAAACTCTAGCGGAGTACAAAGTTAAATCATTTCTATGTGGAACTGCATTGACGGATTTTTTTATAAATAGCTTACAAAGAAAAAAATGGTGATAAAACTCTTCGCGACCTACCTTTGTTTACGAGTTTCTTGGTGATGGAGCTAGCTCGAGAGTTCCCGGATTTGTCGAGGGAACAAATTTCCATTGACTCATTTTCGAGCTAGTTCCCCTGATTACCACCCGTGTAATACCCCCGGCCAAAGCCATCGGTAACTTTCTGGCAATTCAAAGCCATCAAGTTTGACAAAAACCTATTATGAACACAGAATTAATATTGCAAAAGTAAGGAGAATACCATTACATCTAAATAACTCACCTGATAACTAATGAGATCTTGAACAGATGTTTTTCAAAGGGCAATAACTCTTGAAAGGAGCATAATCCGGACGAGAAAAAAAATACGTGTCGGCTAATTTTCCATGAGGAATCCATATATGAAATTTCAAAACCCTAGCATACACGGTTCTAAAGTTATGCTATGCATCACTTTTACCATACAGTACAATGGCACAAATTACCAAAATGACAAAGGGCCATAACTCACAAAGTATTTTTCGGAATTTTGTCAAAAGTTAATCAGTTCATCTACTCATCACCACCAATCTATTCACCAACTTTCAAGGCTCTAGTAAGTCACAAAATGC
The DNA here is from genome assembly GCA_963580285.1 of Lucinisca nassula. Lineage (NCBI taxonomy): Eukaryota > Metazoa > Mollusca > Bivalvia > Lucinida > Lucinidae > Lucinisca > Lucinisca nassula. Next base: position 102,000,849 of record OY757016.1, read on the forward strand.
ACATCTCAGTAGCAAATATAACAAAGGGGAATAACTCTAAAGAACCTGGCCCCACAGCCCCAATTTTCTTTCCCACAATACAACTAGTTATGCATGTTGTTTGTACCAAATTTCAAGTTTCTAGGTATAGTAGTTCCTGAGAAATCTTTGACACAAAAAAAAGTTTACACACACACACACAGAAAAGACGAAAACTATATACCCCCATGGCATACTCCGTATGCCGGGGGTATAAAAATTGGTGATAGTGACTTAACCGCTTGGAATATTTAAACAATTTTTGGCATACTGATAGATATCAATGAGATCTAACCAATGAACTTACGAAATATTACATTCCATTTAGTATAGCCTCACCGAGGCGAAAAATGTGAAAATTTTCGAACATTTTTGAACTGCTTCTTCTCGGAAACCGTTGGGCCGATTGAAGTCAAATTTCATTTGGAACCTCTATGGGATGGGGGAAACCAAAATTTGCTCATGGGGTCAAGGTCACATGACCAAAATGGCCGCCAAGCCATATATGGTTTGTCTGTCTGTCCGTCCTTAACCCGTAAGTGAAAATTGGTGATAGTGACTTAACCGCTTGGAATATTTAAACAATTTTTGGCATACTGATAGATATCAATGAGATCTAACCAATGAACTTGCAAAATATTATATTCCATTTAGTATAGCCTCGCCGAGGCGAAAAATGTGAAAATTTTCGAACTGCTTCTCCTCGGAAACCGTTGGGCCGATTGAAGTCCAATTTCATATGGAGCCTCTATGGGATAGGGAAACCAAAATTTGCTCATGGGGTCCAGGTCACATGACCAAAATGGCCGCCAAGCCATATATGGTAAAAACCCTTCAAAAATAGTCTTCTCCAGAACCACTGAGCAGATTTCCACGAAACTTGATAAATAGCATCTGGGATGTAGGCTTATCATAAATTGCTAAAATGGTGACCCTGGGTTGACCTTGACCTTCTTTGGGTCCGTCCGTAACCTGTTTGTGAAAATTGGTGATAGTGAAATAACCGCTTGGAATATTTAAACAATTTTTGGCATACTGATAGATATCAATGAGATCTAACCAATGAACTTACGAAATATTACATTCCATTTAGTATAGCCTCGCCGAGGCGAAAAATGTGAAAATTTTTGAACATTTTTGAACTGTTTCTCCTCGGAAACCGTTGGGCCGATTGAAGTCAAATTTCATATGGAGCCTCTATGGGATGGGGGAAACCAAAATTTGCTCATGGGGTCAAGGTCACATGACCAAAATGGCCGCCAAGCCATATATGGTTTGTCTGTCTGTCCGTCCTTAACCCATTTGTGAAAATTGGTGATAGTGACTGAACCGCTTGGAATATTTAAACAATTTTTGGCATACTGATAGGTATCAATGAGATCTAACCAATGAACTTGCGAAATATTACATTCCATTTACTATAGCTTCGCCGAGGCGAAATATGTGAAAATTTTCGAACTGCTTCTCCTCGGAAACCGTTGGGCCGATTGAAATCAAATTTCATATGGAGCCTCTTTGGGATGGGGGAAACCAAAAATTGCTCATGGGGTCCAGGACACATGACCAAAATGGCCGCCAAGCCATATATGGTCTGTCTATCTGTCAGTCCGTAACCCGTTTGTGAAAATTGGTGATAGTGACTTAACCGCTTGGAATATTTAAACAATTTTTGGCATACTGATAAATATCAATGAGATCTTATCAATGAACTTGCGAAATATTACATTCCATTTAGTACAGCCTCGCCGAGGCGAAAAATGTGAAAATTTTCGAACTGCTTCTCCTTGGAAATCGTTGGGCCGATTAAAGTCAAATTTCATATGGAGCCTCTACGGGATGGGGGAAACCAAAATTTTCTCATGGGGTCCAGGTCACATGACCAAAATGGCCGCCAAGCAATATTTAGTAAAAACCCTTCAAAAATAGTCTTCTCCAGAACCACTGTGCAAATTTCAACGAAACTTGATAAATAGCATCTGGAACGTAGGCCCATCATAAATTGCTAAAATGGTGACCCTGGGTTGACCTTGACCTTCTTTGTGCCTCTGTCAAACTTTGACACATATGCTTTTGTGTTGGATTTTATCCTGCAAACGATTCAGAATACAGTACTAAAGTATAAGATATATTTTTGCTCCTTACGATAAGGCGCATTTATTGGGGGAACCGTTTTATGTCCAGGTCACATGACCAAAATGGCCGCCATACCCATATATGGTAACACTCATAAAGCTTAAAGCATCCGGCGGGTCGTGCACTTCAGCTGAAGCACTGGTTTTGTTTGTTTCTTTGATTTGAGGTTTAACGTCCCTGTCAATACTATTAAGGACATTTTGGAGATGTTGCTTCCAATTTTGTGGGACTTTTGCCTGACATTGAGATGAAATGACATCTCAAGCCATACCTCTCAAACACCAATAGGGTTAGGGCACCCAGCAGGCCTTCTCAAGCTGTAAGACAAGGACTGGCTGTTCAAAGCATCATTTGCTTAATGATGTCATGTTTTAAGCCATGAGTCACCAATCACAACAATTGTCGTCTGCTTTCTCGTCTGCCGGTTACTTCAAAACTCATTTTTGCAAACAATGTGGACCCAGATCAGACTGCTCCTCTAGGAGCAGTCTGATCTAGGTCTACACTGTTTGCTGTGTGCAAAAAAATATTTCTAAAAAGTTTGCAAGAAGATTCAGCAGACGACATAAGCAGACGACATTTTCAAATGTAGTTTTTCACGGCATTTTAGAGTTAAGACTCCCCTGGAACATCTCGGGTAAAACAAAATTTCTTCCAATAAAACAGCTGATTTACTCATCTACTAAATGTACAATCTTTTCCTACCAGCAGACGACATAGGCAGAGGACTTTTTCAGATGTAGTTTTTCTCGGCATTTTAGGAGTTAAGACTCCACTGAAGCATCTCCGGTAAAACAATATTTCTTCCAATAAAACAGCCGATTTACTCATCCACAGGAGCATCTCTGGTAAAACAAAAATTTCCAACTATAAAACCACCGATTTATTCATCCACTAAATGTACCATCTTTTCCTACCTGTTTCCTCTCTTTCTGTTCTCTCTCAACAGCTGCTCTTAATTTTTGTAGTTCTGCTTCGCCCGCCTCATTCTTTTCCTGTGACTCCTTGAAAGATTTTCTGAGATCGGTGAGTATTGGCTCCGTAACTTCCTATTAACAAAGTAAAACCAGCCAGCTCATGAGAAAAAGAGTCATTATCGCATCGGCGAGCAGCAAAGGCTCTGGCGAGACTGCGCATATGCGCAGTCTCGCCAGGGCCATTGCTGTTCGCAGACATGTAGAAGAGACTTTGAGGGAGCATTATACATGATGTCATGCTTTTAGGCCTATAAGTATTTGCCTGTGCAGGCTCAGCTGAAGATCCTTGAGGGCTTGCTGTAATTCATTTAGGCGGTTCTAACCAGTACCCAAAATCGATGTCTGTAGCAGAAATGAGAAAAACATTTTCAACTGTAAAAATGCTAGTTCTTGTGATAAGAAAGACACCATTTTACCACACAGGTGTGTTATTGTAATGCATCTAGGAAAATCATCCAGTGAACAAGTTTGTGAAATGAACAACCCCACTTTCTACAAAGAAAACTGGGGTTTACCGGGGTATACATTATTTTTTCTAGTTTCTGTTCCTAGATAGACTTTCGGATGAGTCTTTAAACCAAGGCCCCGTCTCTGTATGACCTTAGCTGTTGGTGATACGTAAAACTCAAACACTCACTCTGTTCCTAGACATATGTTGTGGGTGCTTGTTAGAACTGCCTCACTGAGGCAGTTCTAAGGATTACCCACAACCCATGTTTGCAGTATAAACAAGAGTTGGCAGAAGGCAACATAGCTCACCTATAGGGGCTAAAGTTGAACAAGTTATCCAAATAAAATTTCAATTATGCAGGTATTTTTTTTTCCCAAAAATGACATTTTGTTTTGTAAAAGCAGGAATTCATACCCAACATTTGTGTGATTTGTTTGTTTGTATTGGAGTTTAACGGCCCAGTCAACACTATTTAGGTCATTTTTGAGCCGGTCAGTTTAGCTATCCACACTTTCCTGGGCAGGCTTATACGTAAGCAGTTAACCAGTACAGTGCACATTCTGTCGCCAGAAACTGACAAAGTTAAATTTAAATCAATTTATTAATGTGGGCACTACAGCATTGACAAAGTTTTCCTAAAAATAGTCAGTGACCTTGACTGCATGTATGCATGCATGTGTGTGTGAATGCATGCATGCATGTGTGTGTGTTAATATATGTTCATGCATGCATGAGTTGATGCATGCACATGTTCATGTAGGCATGCATGAGTGCATGCATCCATGTGTGGGTGTATGCATACATGTGCATACACACACACATGCATGCACACATACATTCATGCATGCATGCATACCTGCATGATTGTTTGTGTGCATGCATGCATGCATGCATGTGTACGTGTGCATGCATGTGGGCTTGCATGCATGCATGTGTGAGTGTGTGCATTTATGCATGTGTGTGTACATGTATGCATGAGTGCATGCACATGCATGTATGTACATGTATGCATGGCCGGCCTCGGTAGCTCAGTCGGATGCGCGTCTGACTGGTGATCAGGAGGAGTGGGGTGTCAAACATTCTTTCGTGGAGATTGATCATGAAATCTACCATCCTGCTCTCCCTTCCGCTGATTCAAGAAGGGCAGTTGTCAGTTTCTGGTGGAAGAATGTGCACTGAACTGGTTAACCGCTTAGGTAAAAGACTGCCCAGGAAAGTGTGGATAGGTAAACTGATCGGCTCAAAAATGATCTAAATAGTGTTGAATGGGCCGTTAAACTCCAATATAAACAAACAAAACATGTATGCATGAGTGCATACATTCATGTGTGTGCATGCATGTGTGTATAGACATGCATGCATTAGTGTGAGCATGCATGCATGTATGCATGTATGCATAAGTGCATGCATGCATGAAAGTGCTAGCCCCCGCCCATAGGGGCTTGAAGAAATATATGGGCTGCATGGTGCTTCCACCCAGAGCTGAATCTGGCCTGCACACTAGTACTGGTAAACTGCTTAGAGGATCTAAGCCTGTCCAGGAACTGCGGTGCGAGGCAGACCGTCCATGCTAATAAACCCTATTGGTTTCATTGGGCGACAGGGCTTGAGATGTCATTTCATCTCAATGTGGGGCAAAAGTCCCACAAAATTGGAAGCAACGTCTCCAAAATGACCTTTACAGTGTTGACGGGGACATTAAACCTCAAATCAAACAAACACAGCATGAACGTGCATGTGCGTGCATGCGTGACAGTAACCTTGACTGCATGTATGCATGCATGTGTGAGTGCATGCATGCATGTGTTGGTGTATGCATATATGCACTTGAAAGCATGCATGCATGATTGTGTGTGCATGCATGTGTGTATGGGTGCATGCATGTGTGCTTGCATGCATGTATGTGTGCTTGCATGCATGCATGTGTGAGTGTGTGCATTTATGCATGTTTGTGTGTGCATGCATTCATGAGTGCATGCACATGCATGTGCATGCATGTATGTACATGTATGCATGAGTGCATGCATTCATGTGTGCATGCATGTGTTTGCATGCATGTATGGACATGCATGCTGTATGGACATGCATGCATGAGTGTGTGCATGTATGCATGCAATCTTGTATGCATAAGTGCAATTTTGCATGCATGCATGCATAAGTCTGCATGCATGCGTAATTGCTAAGTGCACGCATGCATGAGTGTGCATGTGCATGCATGCATGTGTGCATGTATGCCTGCATGAATGTGTGAGTGCATGCATGCATGTGTGAGTGCATGCATGTATGAGTGCATGCATGCATGTGGGTGTGCATGCATGACTGTATGAGTGTGTGTGTGTGCATGCATGTGTATGCATACACGAGTGTATTTGTGCCTGTATGTGTGTTTGCATGTGTGTTTATGAAAATTTGAAAACCTTACATGGGACTTAACCCCAGAGTTATGGGCCTTTGGTAACTATTCTGCTACTACACCTTCTTTACCCTAAAGACCAAGTGAAGTGTACTGAACCGAAAAAGAAACACAACTTTTTAACCCAAAAGATTTTCATGCAACCATCAGCTTGACTGAAAAATCATTTTGCGATTTACTTTCATACTTTTTAAACTTTCTTATGCAGAAAACATTTGGGCGATATCTGTACAGTTTAACACTCCACTTGGCAATCCGTTGTTTTCAACATTTCCTCGTGCAGTACATTAAATGTATACAGTAACCTCATCATATTCCCATATTGTGTTACATGTTGTTTAGGTTTCAAAAGTCGGGTAAAATTTCTCTACGGAATATGGTACGTTTGAAGCAAGATCAACATAACGTAGCGGTCCAAATGCTTCTACGTGGGATGTCTCAGGCTGTAATCCCCAGGAACTTCCAAGTGAGTAAATCGACGATAACTCGCTTGTACCAGCATCTACCTCAAACGGGAATGACAGGCCCAGAAGTGGACGTCCATGCGTCACGACACGTGGACAGGACCGATACATCCGTCTAACCAACCTTCGTAATCCGTTCCTTACAGCCATCAAGACGTCTCAGGTGACACCAGGAATGCACAACAATAGAATAAGTGCAGATACTGTCAGGAATCGCCTTCCGAGCGTTTGGCTTACAACCTCGTCGTCTGTAAGTTGTTATGCCATTAACACCACTACAACATCAGGTTAGAATGGCGTAGCTCACACAATAAAGGTCAAACCTGTTTCCCCTTCGTCAGTGGTGTAACGTTATGTTTTCTGACGAGTCCAGGTACTTGTTGTACAGAGCTGACGGCCGTCAACGTGTGTATAGGTATGACGGAGATCGTTATCATGACAATTGTTTGGTTGAACGTGGTCTATTTGGAAGAGGTGGGTTGATGGTGTGGGCTGGCATATCTTATGGTCATAGAACGCCCCTGGTATTCAATGATGGATCTTCGATGGCTCAGCGTTACGTTGACGTCGTTTTACGACAGGTAGTTGTTCCATATGTACGACAGCACAACGTTACATTTCAACAGGATAACGCTCGGGCGCATGTAGCAAGGCTCAGCATGGCGTTTCTTCAGCAAAACAACGTTGATGTGATGCACTGGCCTCTGTATAGTCCAGATCTCTCTCCTATAGAACATTTGTGGGGCGTCTTGGATAGGCACGTAAGTAACCGCCCCCAGCCGCCAACAAAGTGTCAAGCCTTGCGTCTCGTGCTCATACAGGAGTGGAATGCTATTCCCCAGGCAGAGATCAATCGTTTAATCCTGTCCTGGAGAACACAGAGAAAAACTTCCTGACCTTCCATTGCAGAACTTTGTGTCTCACATGTGACGTGACTGAGGCTCAAACTCAAACAAACGCTAGGGTGGTTGCAAATGTTGATGCCTTGACAAACAGACGAAGAGACGAACGGACGGAAAACCGGGCGCCTATATCGCGCCATGCTAATAGCAGGCATGACAATAAAAGAGAGGGACAAGGGAAAAAGAAAATACATGGAAAAAATGAATGAATGAACTATATCATATGGCTTTATCACTGTAAAGTGACAAAACTGCATGATCACAAAGGTGTTTTTAAAACATTAACCTCTAGGACATGTGACATTAACAACTTAGCTATGCTGAACAAACCTTGTATTCTTTCAATTCCTGTTGACTCTCTCTCAAAGACTTCACTTCATGGTCCAACTCTAACATCTGTTTATTCATGGCATTACGTATCTGTGAATAAATTACAAGTTCTAAATATGAAACTTCGAAAATGTGCTAAGATTTGTCAGGCATGATAAATACCAGAAAAAAAGTCATTTATACATGATCATAAATTTTGTCAAATCCTCCAAAATTTTGGGGATTGGGTTTACGCCCCTTTGAAGATTATCTCAAGCTGATCATTAATCTAAGGTGGGCAAAAACTGGAGAACACAGAGAAAAACTTCCTGACCTTCCGTTGCAGAACTTTGTCTCACATGTGACGTGACTGAGGCTCAAACTCACAGCAGCGAGGGACCTAGACCATGGAGGCCCGTCAAATCCTATCAAAATAAATCAAAGTACTGACAGCACTGGTGGGTCGAACGATGTATATGTAGGATTGGAAAATTGTCCTGAACGGGGACATAAGGGGAAAGGAAACATCTTCAGGGGCGGCAACACCCGCAAAAGTATTTTTGTCTCCAATGTCAATAGAGGTCAACTCTTAAAGGAAAGAATTTTCTCCTGAGGAGCAAATTATTTCCTTCAAGAGTAGACCCCTTTTTCAGTGGGGTAGGGCTTATAGAGAAGGGAACAGGAAGTCCGGAAAGTTGTCACCCTTTGAAAAATGGCGGAAAAATCTGCCAGGCGTTCCCATTCTCCTTAAGACAGTCTCATTTAACCCTTATATTCATGTAATTTTTGCAAACACTTTACACTTTATGGGTCTACACTGTTTGCCTATGTCTCAGTACAAGACCCAAGTCCAGATTTTTCATTTAACCCAGCATTCTGACAAAACAGGAAAAAGAAAAATGCTGCTATAAATAAATGTTACCTGGATTTTGCACATGGTCAGCAAAAGCATTTGGACAATAGCTTCTGTACTTAGTCACTTTGGGTCAATTTATAGGACTGTTTTGTTTAACCCTGTAACCACCCTTACAGGAATGGTTGTTTCATATGGACCACTATATAATAAAGCTCATAATAATGCACTGTGGTTCAAAATGGATCAATAATAGTATAGTTCCAACAAATTGACCCGAGTCTGGTGAACTCTATTAACATAATTTCACACCCGACTGAATGCATGTATTTATCTTCGCCGTCTCCCAAAAATGGCGATATAGTTAACCAATACATAGAGGTCTGTAAATGGTTCGCAATTCACGGGATGCCGGAAATTCATGAGAAGTTTACGAAAGCCAACGTATAAGGTGATAACACTGACTAATTTATTCTTTGCTTTAAAGGTCAGTCTTGGGTCAATTTGTTCGAACAATATTTGCTCCTTACAAGCAAATTCAAAACCAAAGTGTAGACCCTATATTAATAAGGAATAAAATTCTCCTCAGGGTTACTTTCCCTCAAAGCATACCACACATTCTTTTGCCAGAAACTGACAACTGTCCCTCTTGAATCTGGGGAAGAGGGAGAATGACTATAGAAAGTATTTAATGATCCATCTCCACAAAGATTGTTGCCAGACAACCCACAACCTTTGTATCTCCACTACTTTGCACATCCAACTGTGTTACCATAGGGGAAACCTGACAACGTACCTCACTTAATTCATCAAAAGAATTATTGAGTTCCTTTTCTCTGTCTGTGGCCTTATTTAACTCTTCTGTCAGACTGGCACATTTCTTCTGCAAATCTTCAAGCTGAGAATTTCTCTCATTCAGTTCAGCTTCTCTAGCCACAACTTTCTGTCCTACACTTTCTAATTCCTGTTTAGAGTGTGTAAGGTCTCTGTCAGATTCACTTAACCTTCCTTGCAACCCTTTCAATTCTGTTTCTTTACCTTGAAGATCTACCACAATACCAGACAGCTGAGTTCTGGTTTCATCCAATTCCGTTCTTAATTTAACACATTCACCTTTAGAAGCTTCTAACTGTAGCACCACAGAATTAAGTTCCTGCTTACAACTCTCTAAGTCAGTTGTAGTTTTACTTTGTGTTTCTTGCAAGTCACTGTAGCTTTGTCTAATTTCCCCGAGCCCTGAATCAGATGCTTTCAATTTTACATCCAGTTCAGTAAAATCACTTTTTAAATGTGCCAGTTCCTGACTGGTAGACTGAAGTCTTTCACTGACTTCAGCCTTTTCTTTCTGCACACTATTTAGTTCATCTTTCAACTTATTATTTTCAACAACATTTTCATTTAAAGCGCTTGTGACTTGATTGTTTGTCTCATGCAATTCTGTTAGTGCCTTTTTGTTTTCTTCTAAAGCAGTCTGTGTTAGCTGAAGATTATTTTGTGTTTCAGTAAGTTCTGTTAATGTTTCTTTGTGTTTAGTATTTAATTCGTTAAACTGATCTTTTAAAACCTGAAAAAAATGAAGATATCTTGTTCATAATATGTTAGTGGGGTTATCAAGGATATTACCCAAATAAACTATTTTATCATATGGTGTTACATCTTACAATGTAATTACGCCATGTAATGAATTCGGAAATCCACTAGTGGATTAAATATGCAAATTAGTTAGATACACCCTGTAATGTTACATGTACAATGTCCTTAACGACATCAAGTTTACTTGGAGGTATATTGACATCTTTGTAAAACAATTGTGAATAAAATGCATTTTAAATGTCATACTATAAATAGAGCCTTGCATTCTTGCTCATGTATTATTGAATTTATTAAACATGTTGAGGAAAAGGCATAAAATACTTGGCAAAACCTCCCATTTTTAAATGCTCGGCAAAGCCTCGCATTTTTTTCCTTTTCCTCAACTTGTTTAATAAATTCAATAATACATGAACACTCATGAAAGATCCTCTATGATCCAGATAAGGAGGCAAAAAAAGGACAAATAAAGGGATAATTTCCCTCATTTCTCGCGAGAAACATATGTTGTGGGTAACTGTTAGAATTGTCTCTTCAGGTAAATATAGTAGAACTTCGATGGGTCGAACACCGATGGCTCGTTTACCATGGCTGAGTCGAACCCGTTCTTGAGTCCCTGTGGAATTTCTCTACATAAGAAATAGGGAGGGTAAAATTAAGGATATTTTCGTCTTATCTTGCAAATTTATACTGTGTGTACTCATTAGAATCGCCTCGATGAGGCGATTCTAATGAGTACACACAGCATACATTTTTCATTATAGAACACCGAAAAGATGTCCTAAAATATGTCGTTATGCCTCACTTCAGTAACCTCAGTGGCTCGAACTACCCCTGTCTCGAACATATTTTCGTGGTCCCAAAGGTGTTCGAGTCATTGAATGTTGACTGTATGTGTTCTAAAAGAGAAATAAATAAATGTATCCAACAATTATCCTCCTTACTCCTCATTAACCAATTGTATACTAGTGGACTCTTCCATTGCTATATGTTGGACAAGTCCATTTGTCATATAAGGGGTGTCAGGCCTATATTTTCGTTGTAACTCTATTTTTGACGTAAAATTCTGTTAGCAAATAGTGCAGGTCCTGATCAGACGCCGCGTTCTGCGGCGTCTGATCTGGGCCTGCACTGTTTACAAAGGAACCCCTTTACGAGTTTTCCGCATGCAATGGGTTAACTGGAGCTATGTGAATATGTAAATGTAAAACAATTGAGAAATTAAGAAGTTCTTAATGTTCACTGAAGTACGAACAACTCTAGTCACCAGCAAAAAATTACACCCTGAAGGGGTAATGTTTTCACTTACATCACGTGACCAAGTGAAGTCCGTGAAATGAAGACCCACCTAAACCCCCCACTTTATATAAAGAAAACTGGGGTTTACGGGGGTATATATTATTTTTCTCATTTTTGCTCCAAGACATAGGTTGTGGGTACTCGTTAGAACCGCCTCAATGAGAAAAGTAGCCATTTTGGAGATGTGAAAAAATGCACCATGTCGCACGGGTGTGTTATCGTAATGAATTTACATAATTTTTCATACATAATTTTACGTGAGTGAGTGTTTGAGTTTTACGTCCCACCAACAGCTAAGGTCATACAGAGACCGGACCTCGGTTTAAAGACTAAACATAATTTTACGTAAAATTCTGGTTTAAAGCCAAAATTGAAACACGATAACAACTGCACACAGCTTGCCTATTAACTATGGAAGAGTTCTTTTGATGTCACACCATTGCAAATGTCCACCCATATTTAAGAGAACCATAGTTTATTTTGATGTTTGTTTGTATTGGAGTTTAATGGCCCAGTCAACACTATGTTAGGTCATTTTTGAGTCGGTCAGTTTACCTATCAATACTATTCCTGTTTAGCATGAAAAAAGTTTCATAACCTTTGGCCCTGGTTAGCTTTTATAAAGGAGTTATTAGTTTTCTTCATTCGGATAACGCACCCATATGATTGCAGTCTTCCATAGTTCAAAAAAAGATTAAAATGTATTTTGTGTATACTCAACAGAATTGCCTCAGTGAGGTGGTTCTAATGAGTACACACAACATACCATTATATTAAAGAGGATGCCTATCATGCCCACTGACCTGGGGCCAGTTGTTCAAAACTAACCACGTCGTTAGTCAATATATTGCTAAAACTTTGATCATTAAAAATGGCAAATATGCTAAAATTTTTGCTGAAAAAATGTGTGTGTGCAGATGCAAAAGCTGCTCACATTTTTTCAGCAAAAATACCAAAGTTTTTGATATTTTTTCTTACTAGAACAGTTAACAATTTGACCACTAACGAGCTTGTTAAGCTAACGATGCTTTGAACAACTTGCCCCTTTGGACAGCTAGTCAAAAGTAATGCTGTCATTAGTAAATATATCAGTTAAACTTTGATCATTTATTATGGCAAATGTGCTAATATTTTTGCTGAAAAAAATGTGAGCAGCTTTGCACCTGCTCTCACCGGCGCCGATAGCTCAGTTGGTAGAGTGTCCGCTCCGGGGAACGGGAGGTCATGGGTTCGGTCCCGGGCTGCGACATACCAAAGTTGTTAAAAATGGTACTATCTGCTCCTCGCTTGGCACTCAGATTTATGGGGTAGAACTAGGACTGGTCGACCCAGTGTCAGGATGTGACTGGGTGTGGTATCATGTAATGTGTCTGGGACATGATACTTCAGTGAGGCAGCACTATAAAAGTGAGCACTGAGCTCCCTGTCGCAACCAGACACCGTCGTTATATGACTGAAAAATTGTTAAAAGTGACGTTAAACCCGAATTCACACACACACAAACATCTGCTCTCAATTTTTGTCAGCCAAAACAACACTATGTTAGATATTGTACTCACTAGAACAGTTAACAATTTCACCACTAACAAGCTCATTAAGCTAACGATGCTTTGAACAACTGGGCCCTGGCACCATGATTAACCGGCACTGGATTAAACTATCCCTGTCTTGAATGCCAAAGGTATTCAAGCAATAGAGGTTGGACTGTTAGTTTCTAACAAAAAAGGATAAGTAAATAATTCCTAAATTATCCTAATAACTCCTCCTTACCTAAAGCTGTGAACTTACCTGATTATTTTCTTCCAGCTGTTTCAGCTCTGACAATTTTCCTTGCAATGTTTCATGTGTTTTGGCATTTTCTTCCTTCTGTAATGTAAGCAATGTATCTCTGTAATGCAACAGATCTTTGTAATGCAAGAGATAAATTTCTGTAGTACCACCATGTAAACAAGTCTGTGAAATGAACATCCCCTAAACCTCACTTTATACAGAGAAAACTGGGGTTACAGGGGTATACACTATTTTTCTCATTTTTGCTCCAAGACATAGGTTGTAGGTACTCGTTAGAACCGCCTCAATGAGGCGGTTCTAACGAGCATCCACAACCTTTGTTTGCAGTATAAATAAGAAAAATATCGCACAGCTTCATCAGAAAAGTAGCCATTTTGGAGATGTGAAAAATGTTCTGTGTTGTACGGGTGTGGTATCGTAATGAAAAGATGGATCTCTGCAACAGAAGAGACATTTTCTTTTTGGCAATGAAAGCGGGGTGGTTGGATGTGGTGAAGGGACCATGTATCTTGAGTCAATGGGGCATTCAAATGAGATTGGCTTAAAGTAGGGCAAGGTCTGCTATCCTTGAACAGATCTCTGTAATGCAAGAGATGTATTTCTGTAATGTGAGGGGTGGACCTCTGTAACACAAAAGACGGATCTCTGTCATGCAGGAGACAGATCTCTATAGTGTATTACAAGAGAGAGAGAGCGATCTCTTGAATGCAAGAGACAGATATCTGAAATACAACAGGCAGATAATTGTACCACAAGAGACATATCTGTGTATCATTACATCATGTGAAAAAGTCTGTGAAATAAATATCCCCCTAAACCCCACATTATATAGAGAAAACTGGGGTTTATGGGGGTTTACATTATTTTTCTTATTTCTGCTCCAAGATATAGGTTTTTGGTACTCGTTAGAACCGCCTCAATGAGGCGGTTCTAACGAGCACCCACAACCTATGTTTGCAGTCTAAAGAAGAAAAATATCACAGATTTTCATCAGAGAAGTAGCCATTTTGGAGATGTGAAAGATGCACTATGTCTCATGGGTGTGTAATCATAATGTATACCTGCAAAAATACTGCTGTATACAACCGGCCCCGATAGCTCAGTTGGTAGTGTCCGCTCCGGGGAACGGGAGGTCACGGGTTCGATAACGGGCTGCGATATACCTAAGTGGTTAAAAATGGTACTAGCTGCTCCTCGCTTGGCACTCAGATTTACGGGGTAGAGCTAGGACTGTTCGACCCAGTGTCAGGATAATGTGACTGGGTGTGGTATCATGTAATGTGTCTGGGACATGATACTTCAGTGAGGCAGCACTATAAAAATGAGCATTGAGCTCCCTGTCACAACCATACACCTTTGTGATAGGACTAAAAACTTGTTGAAAGCGACGTTAAACCCGATTTCACACATACACACTACCAGTGTTCTGACACAGAAAAAATATAGAATCCTTTATCACCCTAATCATTACAAAAATACACCTATACAAATACATTGTAAATTTTACTGCCTAAAATACTGACTATTTTAAGATGAAAAATTGTGACACTTTTCTTATTTCTGCTCAAAACATAGATTGTGGATACTCGTTATAGGCGGTTCTAACGAGTACCCAAAATCTACGTTTTTGAGCAGCAATAATAAAACTATGGTTTACCCCTGTAAATCCCAGTATTGCTATATAAAACTGGGTTTTGAGAGGGTCAAAATTATATAGGCGTGTTTTTGTGATATCGTCGCTCGGGAGTCAAAACCTCGTAACTCTGATTTTTTGGTAAAATGACATTTTGATACCATTAGGTTCATGAACCACAGACGCATCTTTTGCTCAAAACGTCGTAGCTCTAAGCCAATCAGTTTCCATTTTACAACAGTAAATCGTATCTCAGCATAATCTTGATTGATGTAAAACTTGACTCTCAAAACATCGTATCTCAAGTATGGTGTGGTCAGCACAACAGTATGTCCAGACAGAGGTTGAGATTTTGATGGCCAGTAGGCAATTCCGTAAGTAATTAAATGAAACAAAGATCAATTCAATTAAGTTACTGCAGATCTAAATAATACAGTCAACAAAAAATGACAAAAGGATGTAACTCATGTATAATATGGTAAAGAAATTGTCAAAAACTCGTACCTCCATAAAAATAAAAAAATCTAGGTCTCTGAAATGACAAAATCAGCAGCTTATATATTGAATATTTAAGGGGTATTGGTAATTCACCTTTGCTGGAAGAAATTTTTGAATGGAGTCCAGAAAATAAGAAGAAACATGCTTTTTTCAAAAAAAGAAGAAAATCGTCTCTCCTGAAAAGTTGAAAAATCTGAGTTAAGAGGTTTTGACTCCCGAACGACGATATACATGTTTTCTGATTCATTATCACCATCCTTTGAAACACAGCTAGCCACATCTCGAACATTACCAATTCTCATACCAAAATGAAGATAAATCACATTTTTTTCTCAGGAGAAAGAAATTTTATGTTTACTTTTGTGACATATTACACACATATACAAATATGATCTCTGATGACAGTAGTCAACTTCAGGCCTCGTTCTGTAATGTTGATACAGTCTGATCCAGAGATGAATTCACTTGTCTCACTAGGACTAGGGCTGCAGAAATACATTACACTAACAGGATTTCGGGAGATTAGTCAGAAAAAAGCTATAATGTTACCTTAACCTGTCACAATAGGTCATGTGCTGTTTTTCAATTAAATACACCTGTTCTACCAGTACATGTTGAAGAAAAAATTTAGTGCTGTTAAATTGTGTGCAATGAATGAAGTAAGATTTATTACCCATACCCCCTGATTTCTCCAATATTCAAGCAGCTCAGCGCTGTCTGACTGGCACCCTGAATATTTTGATTGATGTCTATAAACGCATTGTAAGTTCAATGTGTATAAATGGCAGCATCATAATACCGAAAATCAATCAAATGTAGGAGAGAGGGTGATCAGAATATTTTCTGAAGCTGTAAAAATGTAAAAATTAGAGTATATGGAAGCCAGCTTCTGTCTGTGATAAGCTGAGATATGACATATTTATCTGAATATTTCCTCGCTATTGTGAATAACAAGATAGAGAACATTACGAAAACAGGCCTATACAAATACATTGTAAACTTTTCCGCCGAAATAACTAAACATTTTCCTTATTTTTGCTCAAAATAAAGAAAAATAAGGTTACCCCTGTAAACCCCAGTTTTACTATATAAAAGTGGGATTCAAGGGGGTCAAAATTATATAGGCGTGTTTTAGTGATGAGGTGAATTTTCATTGAAGTCTGGATACCTTCTTGTCCGTAAATCGTGAAATAATAGTGGTTCGAGAATTGGTTCCCTTAAGTCCTTTGAGACATCGTTTCATGGTAGAACGAGCACGAGCTACTCACGTGCCGACATACAATGTAATGAAACACCAATTATAGATATGTTCTTGTCGAAGGGATATTGTATATTTAACGGATGTCATTAGTTTTGAACTACTGGCCCCTGATTACCTGGGAGTTGAAGTGGTCCTGTAATGTTGATACGGTCTGATCCAGAGATGACTTCACTTGTCTCAACTCTCCTAGACTGGCTTCCAGCTCAGCAACCTATGCAATGATATAGGAAACAACGTGCATAATAAGAGCTGCCACAACACAGGGTACCAATAGCTCACTTGTTGCAGTCGCATTTTAACCTTCCACCTGATGAATAAATTAGTTAAGCCAAACCCTTTTCTGACTGTCAACAAATCAAATTACTTGATATAATATGTTCATTTGGATTCGCAAACTGTCCAACAAAAATGTAGATCCTGATCAGAAGGCATCTTCAGAAGCCATGAATCTCTACGAAAACATGCCTATTCAAATATACTGAAAATTTTGCCACCCAAAAAAAGGAAAATTTTCAGATAAAAAAAATCTTATATTTTTCATATTTCTGCTCAAAACATAGATTATGAGTACCCAAAATCTCTGTTTTTGAGCAGAAATAAGAAAAATAATGTATGCTCCTGTGAACCCCAATTTTACTATATAAATGTGGAGTTTAAGGGGGTCAAAATTATATAGGCGTGTTTTTGTGATGACACTGTTTGCAGGGATTATGTTCAGTAGGACAAGGGTTAAAACTAGAAATTCTTAATTTTATAACACTATTGATGGGGTCCAAAGCAGAAACCCTGTTAGTTAAACAACCGTGTTATAACCAAACAAAAATAATGTTTAGATTATATAGAAAAAATACCTATATCAGTCTATATTCTATCATCTTGAAACTGTGTTATATCCAAAACTGTGTTATAATGAACCATGTTATAACGAGGTCAAGGTTTTTATGACTTGTGTATGATTTCCATATGTAACAAAACAGATGTATAAAAGAGTCAAAACTGACTCTCCTTTTTATCAACTGATAATAAAGACTTGAAATGGAAATGTGTGGCGGCCATAAAAAGTCTCAGTCTTTGGGATCATTGATTCCATTGTGGAATTTTGAAAATATTTGAGTCAATGAAGAGGCTTAATTGGCCGAAACTAGCTAGTCTGGCCAAGAAAACATGTACACTCCATATTTTATAGTTCTGTAGTGTATTCCTTGCTTCCAAAGGATAAACCTTTCCAGAACATAATGTAAAACAACATGCCAAAGTCAATAAGCTCAATTATGATCTGAACACAGGGATTTGCATGAATGTTGTGGCATTACCGCGCAACTTAGATCATGTCATGTCAGGCTGGAAAGTTAGCTTCACTGTTCCTGGACAGGTTTAAACCCTCTAAGGAGTTTACCAGTACTTAGGTCAAAGGCAATCCATTCAGTGCACATCATAGACTCTGATCAGAGTCGGATCAGAGTCTTTGATGTGTACTCGTAAACAGACACATTTTCTCTTGATATGATTAGTTTGTATTGTTTGATTTGGGGTTTAACATCCCCATCAACACTATATTAAGGTCATTTTGGAGATGTTGCTTCCAATTTTGTGGGAATTTTACCCGACATTGAGATGAAATAACATCTCAAGCCCCTGTCGCCCAATGAAACCAAAGCCCTGTCGCCCAATAAAACCAATAGGGTTTATAAGCATGGACGGTCTGAATCGCACCGCTTTGCCCGGGCAGGCTTAGCCATTTACCAGTGCTCGTGTGCGGTTGGTTTCAGCTCTGTGTGGAAGCATCATGCAGCCCATCTATTTCTTCAAACCCGATGGGTGGGGCCATTGATATGATTAGTATAGTCCCTCCAATGTCATGGCTTGACACTGCAGACCCTTGCTATAATGACAGGTTATGTTCCAAAACAATTCTGGGCTGTAGTGAATTAGTAGCTATAAAAAATCCCAATAAGGAGTAGTATAATTCGGTGATAAATAATTACTTTGAAAACAATTGTTGTGGGTGATTGTTAGAATTTCCTTGCCAAGGCAATTCCACAAATATCCACAAAATTGGTTTCTTGGAGAATTAAGTAATTGCAACATTCTTGAATATTTCCACTAATTGTCTCAGCTTCAGCTAAGGATTTGCTCCTTAGAAATTGTTGTTATAACAAGTTTTTTTTTTCATGTTATATCATAGCAACAGATAAGGTATTAACCCTTTAAGTACCAGAAACCCCTAAATGGGTAGCCTGGCAATTAGTGCAGGCCCAGATCAGACGCCGCAGAATGCGGCGTCTGATCAGGGCCCTCACTGTTTGCTAAAAGTTCAGTCATTTTCCAAATAAATTTTGATGAAATCACAACCTGACACCCCTAAATTTTCCTGCTATATATAAGGAGGAAGATTCCATTTGGTACAAAAAGGGTTAAAAGTATTTTGTGATAACTGAAGTGTGTGTGTGTGTGTGCATGTGCGTGTGTGTGTGTGTGAATTCGGGTTTAACGTCGCTTTCAACAATTTTTCAGTCATATCACGACAGTGTCTGGTTGCGACAGGGAGCTCAATGCTCACTTTTATAGTGCTGCCTCACTGAAGTATCATGTCCCAGACACATTACATGATACCACACCCAGTCACATTATCCTGACACTGGGTCGACCAGTCCTAACTCTACCCCGTAAATCTGAGTGCCAAGCGAGGAGCAGCTAGTACCATTTTTAACGACTTTGGTATGTCGTGGCCCGGGATCGAACCCGTGACCTCCCGTTCCCCAGAACGGACACTCTACCAACTGAGCTATCGGGGCCGGTGTGATAACTGAAGTATAGTTTTTGTCAATTCTCCATAAAAACCTATGTTGTGGGTATTCATTAGAATGGCCTTGCTGAGGTGGTTCTAATGAGTACCCACAAGCTAGGTTTATATGAAGAAATAATGAAAACTATCCTTCAGTTATCACAAAATAACTTACCTTATCTGTTGCTATGATATATCAAATGTTGGTACAATGAGGGTTGACTGAACATGTACATACCTTGTTATTTAATGCATTTTCACTGTCTGTCTTCATAAAGAGATTTTTCTGAAGAAGAACAATTAAAATAACAGTGTAAAATATGGCTCATTATAAAAACTAAACTAGTTCTGTTTGGCTTGGAGTTATACAGTACAATCAACACTATTAAGATCATGTTGAGACCATCATTTTATCTAACCACACTTTTCCTGGCAGGCTAAAAACGAAGCAGTTAACCAGAACAGCGCACAGTTTTTTAACAGAAACTGACACCTGCCTTTTTTTAGCAGCTGAAGGGCGAAAAAGGAAAGCCACATAACACTTCAAGTGCCATGGAAATTTCTATAACACATGATAAATAACTGAATCAGCGGAAGGGAGAGAATGACCAGAGAAAACATTTCAAGATCCTCTCCATGAAAGAATTTAATAGTTGCCTGACCAGGTGGGGATCAAACCAGTGACCTACTGATCGCCAGTAGGACGTACCGAAAAAGGCTTAATCTGAACTGTAAGCTCTATAAATCTGTTGCTTTTTCTGTAAAAATCACATAAAGAGGATCTCTCATATTGGACATTTCATGATCAAAAGTGTCAGAATCAGTTTATCATATAACGATTCTAATTAGATTTTGTTGTCAAAGATTGAGTGTTTTTTCCTGTTTGGACAGACCATTATCATCAAATATAAACTAAGTTTGTTATGCATGTTTCTGGAAATTTCCACATGATGTGCATTATGATGACACATTGCATGCTTTCATATCTCCAAAACGGGTGTTTTTCACACAGAAATTTGTGATAATTTTCTTATTTTTACTCCAAACAGAGGTTGCGGGTGCTCATTAGAACCACCTCATCGAGGTGGGTGCTCATAAGAACCACCTCATTGAGGTGGTTCTAATGAGTACCCACAACATAGGTCGTGGGTGCTCATTAGAACCACCTCATCGGTGGTGATGAGGTGGTTCTAATGAGTACTCACAATCCTACGTCTTGAAGTACAAATAAGGAAAGTAATGTCTACCCCTGTAAACCTTAGTTTTCTCAAGCGGGGTTTAATCCATTTAGTACCAGAAACCCAAAAACGGGTACCCTGGCAAACAGTGCAGGCCCAGATCAGACACCGCAGAATGCGGTGTCTGATCAGGGCCTTCACTGTTTGCTAATAGTTCATCAAAATGAATTTTGATGAAAACACAACCTGACACCCCTAAATTTTGAAACGGACTAAAGCTATAAATGAGGAAGATTCCATTTGGTACAAAAAGGGTTAAGGGTGGTGATCATTTCACAAACTTGTTTATGTGACGGTTTCCCAGTAGTTCTATAGCTACAGCAAAACATCCATGGCAAAATAGAAGAATCGGCAATGATCAGGAATCGATACAATTACCTTCCACCTCCAATCCAAGACCTTAGCTTCTAACCTTAGCTTCAGACTTGTGACTCATGAAAGCTTGAACCTATCAGGTTTGAGACTTATAATGGTTACAATATAGCCAACCTACCCACTCGGGCACAAGTGGCCCTAACCAGAGCTCTAGAAATTTTGAAATCCCAACCGGTCCGGCAAGCTAACCAATGACATCATCATCAATGCATATCAAAGCATTCGTCACTATCAACTGATTATGTTTTGTAATTTCCAGCTTATTTGTTGCATGTTGTTTTTTTTTGTTGTTGTTGTATGTCGACAGTTGAGATAATTGGACTATATAACAATAAAGGGTTTGACATTTAACCAGATTTTTCTCTGCAATTTGTTTGAAAATTTTGACACAGTGAAAAACAATATGTCCCCGCTATTGCTACCGGGGACATAAAAATACATCACAAATGCCAGTTTCCAGTTGTAATTAGCACTTGAAGTGATAAATCGGAAAACTGAGGTTACCTCCAGAAATGTAATGTATACTAACTTTTTCAGTTTCCAAGTCAGTCTGTAACCGTTGGATATCATCTCGGAGTTTCTGCTCAAGGTTTCTTGCATCATTTTCTAATTTGGCCACATTACCTTCATATTCATTCTAGAAAGCAATATCAATACCAAATAATGACAATGGTGATACAGTAAAATTCCGCTATTAAGACCACCTAAAATTAAGACTAAAACTGCATTTGAAAGCTCATTGAGAAGTTTTCAGTCACCCTTTCTTTATATTTTTTACACTCAGTGTCTCCTATTAAGAGACCACTTTTTGGACTGTTCAAAAGTGGTCTTAAAGACCACTGTTCAAAAGTGGTCTTAAAGACCACTTTTGAACAGTCCAAAGGTGGTCTTAACATAGAAATTTTACTGTATCATCAAGTTAGTAAGCACAGCATAACTTCAAAAACTTATAATCTGAATGCCTCCAGTTGACCTGTCTCAGGCTATGTCAGTCGGTGTGTGCTCTGAGGGGGATGTGCTGTGTTTGCCGGTGTAACAGGCCAGTTTTTCACCCCCAGTCAATTTCTTCCCCACCCAGTCACTTTCTTCCCCACCTGAAATATTTTTAGAACCATAGTCGACGAGTAATTTATGTCTCTACAGCTCGAATGGCAAAATTTTCTCTATGCCATACAATATATACTACTCAAAGTTTGATAGGGATCACATATTTAATGCAAAATAATTTTTGGATGAATTAATCAGCGGAATCCAAATTTGATACATAATGATAGAAAACGTATCCTTCACAAAACCTAGTGGAAAATTTTGTCAACTGGTACTGCATTCAAGCGTGAAAACAGCAACCGTCTTGGCACCCCCAAAATTTGCCGTAACACGAAGGGATTTGGTCAACTGATTTTTCACAAATGTCCAAATTTGTTTAGACAAACGTGCCTAATAACGTGTATGGCGTCCACGGGCATCAATTACAGTACGACATCGCCTGCGCATGCTCGTAATCCGAGTCTGTATCCGCTTTTGTGGAATCAGCTTTCTTTCAGCAACCAATGCATCTTTGAGGTCCTGTAAAGTCCTTGCATGCACAGGTCGGGCTGAAACAGCATGCTATAGCATGTCCCGCGCATGCTCAATCGGATTTAAGTCCGGTGACCGAGCAGGCCAGTCCATACGAACAAATGTCTCAGTTCCAGATAGGAATCAGTGACGTTGGCACGGTTAGGACGGGCATTAACGTCCATCAGAATATAAGTCCGGGCCGATAGCATCTGCATATGGTCTGACAAACTCATCAAGAATATCATTACAGTACCTCACTGCCATTAACGTCCCGTTTTCAACGACGTACAAGTCAGTTTTACCGTTCACGCTTATCCCAGACCAAACCATGACTGACCCCTTTCCATAGCGATCATGCTCTGCCACATTCAAGTCATCGAATCGCTCTTTAGACATTCGCCACACTAATTGACGTTTATAAGTGAAGTCTAGACAGAATCTGGACTCCTAGGTAAACAGTACTGGCATCAAGTCACGAACCGTCCACCTGACATGAGTTCTGGCAAAGTCCAACCAGTCTAGCATGTGCTGTCTCGTCAACGGAACACGTACAGCAGGCCTCATGGCATTAAGTCCGAACTCGTGGAGACCGTTTCTGACAGTTTGTGTAGAAATTCGTACTCCAGTTCCGTTTCTAAGCTCGTTATGCAAACGCGTAGCGTTAGGAACCGTTGACGTCGAGACTGAATCAACAAGAGACGGCCCTGACGTTGAGTTGTAGCCCTTTCTCGACCCCGCCGTGTCTGTGTGAAGGATTTCCGTGGGTAAGATGCCGGCTCCACATTCGGGAAACCACGCTTTGAGGCACATTCAGAATCCCAGCAACACGACGTTGAGAGACGCCAGATTCCAATTTTCCGACGCCTTGCTTCATTTCTAAAGGGCTCAGACGGTTTCGTAATTGTCCCCTAGGCATTTTTGTGTTTCACAAATCAAATGAAGTCCTTTTTACGCTTGGTAAAGGAACACTGACAAGTTTGATTGGTCTGTTGGAAAGCAATGCTACGCAAGATTTTTGGGGTGCATGAATTCATTTGCGACATGTGAGAAGTGTGCACTTTTATGAGTACTGAACTGCACATGAGTTTCTGTTTAAGATATTTATCAATATACCGAGTACAAATTCTGTCAAGAAATTTTAAATTTTCAGTGCAAAATTTTGTATATAAAAAGTGATCCCTATCAAACTTTGAGTAGTATACAAAGATCCATGGAAATTTTCATTCCTATTCCAGTATGATGATATCTATGATTAATTTTCTAGGCTTTTTATGACATTAATTGGTATAAACTAAACAGATATAATACGCAACAAACCTTTGGTGCTCAAATCTAAATATAATTTGGAAAGTGGGGATTTACTAAGAATTCTTGTGATAATTTCCTTTGCTCTTTAAGACATAAATTGGTATAAACTAAATAGATATAATAAGTAAAAAATCTTTGGGGCTCAAATCTAAATATAATTTGGAAAGTGGGGGTGGGGAAGAACTGGGCTGGCCCATTTCTTCCCCACCCTAGATTTTTCTGTTTACTAAAAATTCTTGTGATAAATTTTCTTTGCTTTTTAAGACATAAATTGGTATTAAGTAAACAAATATAATTAAGCAACTAATGTTTGGTGCTAAATTTCAGTGGGGACTCATTAGAAGTGCCTCACACAAAAACATGTTGTGGGTACTCATTAGAAGGGCCTTGGTGAGGAGCTTCTATTGTGGGTTCACCCCCACCCATTGGGGCTTGGAGAAATAGATTGGGCTGCATTATGCTTCCATGCAGAGCTGAAACTGACCTCACATGATGACTGGTAAACCGCTTAGAAGGACTAAGCCTGCCCAGGCAAAATGGTGTGAGACAGACTGTCCAATCATATCAGCTTTTTCGCCTCATTGGACAGCAGGGCTTGAGATGTCATTTCATCTCAATGTTGGGTAAAAGTCCCTCAAAATCGGAAGCAATGTCTCCAAAATGACCTAAATAGTGTTGAAGGGGATGTTAAGCCTCAATTCAAAGCTCAGCACTCTTATCCATTAGGCCACAGAGGCCCGTTACAGCAAGTCCTCAATGTAGTTCTAGATTTTAGGGTTTTTTAGTTAATGCTTAAATAACTGGACCCTGTTTTGAAATGTCCTTTGTAAGGACTATAAGGAGTTGCATCAAAAATAAACCTACCTTCTGGCTAGACATGGTTTCCACTGTTGTTGAAAGTTCGGATCTCACTGAGGTTAGATCAGATTCCAGGGAGGTAACTCTATCTTCCAGACCAGTTTTATCAGCCTGGAGTGCTTGTTTCTCACCAGACAATTCAGAAATCTGAAAGGCATAAAATAATTTGAGGCTTATTTGTATCTCCAAGACAAAGTTTCAAAAGCAGGGGGACCATTTAACCCATTTTGTACCAGAAACCCCAAAATGGGCAACTGGCAAACAGTGCAGGCCCAGATCAGATGCTGCAGAATGCGGCATCTGATCAGGGCCTACACTGTTTGCAAAAAGTTCAGCCATTTTCCATATAGATAGATATAGAAGAAAACACAAACTGACACCCTTAAATTGTGAAAGAGACTCCTGCTATATATAAGGAGGAAGATTCCATTTGGTACTAAAAGGGTTAACGATCTGGCATAGCTCAAGATAAGGAGGAGTACTGATGTTTTTTTTTTTGTTGTTGTTTTTTGCTCATCACGTGAACAAATCCGTGAAATGAACACCCCTCTCAACCCTACTTTACGTAGAGAAAACTGGGGTTTACGCGGGTAAACATTATTTTTCTTAATTCTTCTCCAAGACTTGGGTTGTGGGTGCTCGTTAGAACCGCCTAAATGAGGCGGTTCTATCGAGCACCCACAACCTATGTTTACAGTATAAATAAGAAAAGAATCATGGATTTTCATCAGAAAAGTAGCCAATTTGGAGATGTAAAAAATTGCACTATAATGTCGCACAGGTGTGTTATCATAATGTTATTTCTGAAAAAAGGCAAGTGCTATGCTGTTCATAAGTGTGCACAGGTATCTGGTTGTCATTACAACCAAAATTCTGCAGCAATTTGCATGAAATGCTCATATCATCAATTCCCCACAATAGGCAAGCTAAATATAATATCTTCTTGCAATCAGAGCCTCAGGTTAAAACACTTTTTTTATGCTCAGCTTGAAATTGTCCTGTCCATTAACTTTGAAATGCCAGCTAAGGTTGACATTTTAAAATTAATGTTTATCACAAATAACAAATGAGGTACTTTTCCTGTTCAGGTTAGTAGAGAGTATTTGTTTGTTTGATTTGAGGTTTAACGTCCCTGTCAACACTGTAAAGGTCATTTTGGAGACATTGCATCCAATTTTGTGGGACTTTTACCCAACATTGAGATGGTACTTTTCCTGTTCAGGTTAGTAGAGAGTATTTGTTTGTTTGATTTGAGGTTTAACGTCCCTGTCAACACTGTAAAGGTCATTTTGGAGACGTTGCATCCAATTTTGTGGGACTTTTACCCGACATTGAGATGAAATGACATCTCAAGCCCTGTCGCCCAATGAAACCAATAGGGTTTATAAGCATGGACGGGCCGACGGGCACCGCCTTAGATCCTCTAAGCTGTTAACCAGTACTTGTGTGCGGGTCGGTTTCAGCTCTGTGTGGAAGCATCATACAGCCCATATATTTCTTCAAGCCCCAATGGGCGGGTAGAGAGTATTATGTGTGATGCTCATAAATATTTAAATAACAAAACAAATAAGCTACTTTTCCTGTTCAGATTAGCATAGAGTGTTATTTGTGATGCCCATAAATATATAGATACCAACAAAATGAGGTACTTTTACTGTTCAGATTAGCATGAGTGTTATATGTGATGCCCATAAATATTTAGATACCAACAAATGAGGTACTTTTACTGTTCAGATTAGCATAGATTGTTATTTGTGATGCCCATAAATATTTAGATACCAACAAATGAGGTACTTTTACTGTTCAGATTAGCATAGATTGTTATATGTGATGCTCATAAATATTTAGATACCAACAAATGAGATATTTTTACTGTTAAGATTAGCATAGAATGTTATTTGTGATGCTCATAAATATTTAGATACCAACAAAATTAATGAGGTCTTTTTCCCATTCAGATTGGCATAGATTGTTATATTGATGCTCATAAATATTTAGATACCACATGACGCTAACAAGTCTGTTAAATGAACACCCACTTACACCCCACTATATATAGAGAAAACAGGGGTTTATGGGGGTATACATTATTTTCTTTATTTCTGCTCCTAGACATAGGTTGAGGCAGTTCTAACGAGCACCCACAACCTATGTTTTGAGTAAAAGTAAGGATAATATCACAAATTTTCATCAGAAAACTGACAGTTTTGGAGATGTAAGAAATTGAACTATGACGCACGGGTGTGTTATCGTAATGAACAAATGAGGTACTTTTACTGTTCAGATTAGCATAGATTGTTATTTGTGATGCTCATAAATATTTAGATACCAACAAATGAGGTACTTTTACTGTTCAGATTAGCATAGATTGTTATTTGTGATGCTCATAAATATTTAGATACCAACAAATGAGGTACTTTTACTGTTCAGATTAGCGTAGATTGTTATTTGTGATGCTCATAAATATTTAAACTACAAACAAATTAGGTACTTTTCCTGTTCAGATTAGCATATATTGTTATTTGTGATGCTCATAAATATATAGATACCAACAAATCAGGTACTTTTCCTGTTCAGATTAGCATATATTGTTATTTGTGATGCACATAAATATATAGATACCAACAAATTAGGTACTTTTCCTGTTCAGATTAGCATATATTGTTATTTGTGATTCTCATAAATATATAGATACCAACAAATTAGGTAATTTTCCTGTTCAGATTAGCATATATTGTTATTTGTGATGCTCATAAATATATAGATACCAACAAATGAGGTACTTTTACTGTTCAGATTAGCATATATTGTTATTTGTGATGCTCATAAATATATAGATACCAACAAATGAGGTACTTTTACTGTTCAGATTAGCATAGATTGTTATTTGTGATGCTCATAAATATTTAGATACCAACAAATGAGGTACTTTTCCTGTTCAGATTAGCATATATTGTTATTTGTGATGCTCATAAATATATAGATACCAACAAATGAGGTACTTTTACTGTTCAGATTAGCATATATTGTTATTTGTGATGCTCATAAATATATAGATACCAACAAATGAGGTACTTTTACTGTTCAGATTAGCATAGATTGTTATGTGTGATGCTCATAAATATTTAGGTACCAACAAAATTAATGAGGTCTTTTTTTACATTCAGATTGGCATAGATTGTTAAATTGATGCTCATAAGTATTTAGATACCACATCACGTTGACAAGTCCATTAAATGAACACCCACTTACACCCCACTATATATAGAGAAAACAGGGGTTTATGGGGGTATACATTATTTTCTTTATTTCTGCTCCTAGACATAGGTTGAGGCAGTTCTAACGAGCACCCACAACCTATGTTTTGAGTAAAAGTAAGGATAATATCACAAATTTTCATCAGAAAACTGACAGTTTTGGAGATGTAAAAAATTGAACTATGACACACGGGTGTGTTATCGTAATGAACAAATGAGGTACTTTTACAGTTCATATTAGCATAGATTGTTATTTGTGATGCTCATAAATATTTAGATACCAACAAATGAGGTACTTTTACTGTTCAGATTAGCATAGATTGTTATTTGTGATGCTCATAAATATTTAGATACCAACAAATGAAGTACTTTTACTGTTCAGATTAGCATAGATTGTTATTTGTGATGCTCATAAATATTTAGGTACCAACAAATGAGGTACTTTTACTGTTCAGATTAGCATAGATTGTTATATGTGATGCTCATAAATATTTAGGTACCAACAAATGAGGTACTTTTACTGTTCAGATTAGCATAGATTGTTATATGTGATGCTCATAAATATTTAGATACCACATCATGCTAACAAGTCTGTTAAATGAACACCCCACTTTATATAGAGAAAACAGGGGTTTATGGGGGTATACATAATTTTCTTTATTTCTGCTCCTAGACATAGGTTGTGGGTACTCATTAGAACTGCCTCAATGAGGCAGTTCTAACGAGCACCCACAACCTATGTTTTGAGTAAAAATAAGGATATCACAAATTTTCATCTGAAAACTGACAGTTTGGGAGATGTAAAAAAATTGAACTATGACGGGTGTGTTATCGTAATGAACAAATGAGGTACTTTTACTGTTCAGATTAGCGTAGATTGTTATTTGTGATGCTCATAAATATTTAGATACCAACAAATGAGGTACTTTTACTGTTCAGATTAACATAGATTGTTATTTGTGATGCTCATAAATATTTAGATACCAACAAATAAGGTACTATTATTGTTCAGATTAGCATAGATTGTTATTTATGATGCTCATAAATATTTAGATGCCAACAAATGAGGAAATTTTACTGTTCAGATCAACATAGACTGTTATTTATGATGCTCATAAATATTTAGATACCAACAAATGAGGTTCACCCGGACCTTGTTATAGCAGGATTCGTTACAGCACGAATTCGGTTATAACACGGTTTTGGTTTGGACCCCAAATTTTCCCCAACCAACATTTAAAAATATTATCCATGGATTGTATCTGATGTTTTAAGTACAACAACTTTATTTTCCTCTCACTTTTGACTGCGGCAATACGGTAGCTTACACGGTAGCTAACACGGTTTATAACGGTACTTTTTGATATTTATTGCAGGCCTCCCACAGAGTTAAATATACAGTATATAAACTTGTTTACCTTGACACGCATGATAAACATGAACTGCCATCGGCACAATCAAAAGTGTTGGCTAAGTGAGATAAAGAGATTAAAGAATTCAGTTATGCAACCGGAAAAAAATATTTATCACGCTCTGTTAAGGATCACTGCTCAGCAGAAATTTTAAACATCAATGCAGACGATGTGATCAGTCAACTGCAATAAAACTCATTTTCTAGAGCCGCATGTAAAAGAAAGTCAAATTTATTCAAGCTTAAAAGCAAATGATAAAACATATTCAAGATCGATTTTTGCAGTAAAAAAATCATTCAAAGCCCACGTGCGCCATTAAAAATCATTTCAAATGGCTAAAATATTAAGGGTAAGACATTTCAAGGGAAGTAATTCAAATTTCTTGTAAGCGTTGATCATTGTCCTGTTCCGAACCCTAACCCGGTAATTTCACCATTGAAATGTATTAACGGTACTGTAGTTCAGTATGGTTCCAGACGCTCAGTTACAACAAAGTTAGCCGGTAACCAGCTATCAAAATGGCGTCATACTCGCTGTCAGATCGGACGATTTATGGATATAAAACATGGTTTATCAGCTGGTTTCGATTAAAGTGACTTGTTTGACTTGATGGGCCATGGTATTTACTGCCATTGATTAGTTCTAAACACATTTTAGTCGAGAAATACGGTCATTAACCAGACCGCACATCATCATGTTTGGGAAACTATTGATCACCATTGTGTCAATGGTTGATCGGTGACAAATACGGTCGGCGTTTATAACACGATTCGGTTAACTAACACTGTCCGTTGGCTGGACCCGGAGTTCTGTGTTATAACGAGGTTGAGGTGTACTTTTACTGTTCAGATTAGCAAAGACTGTTATTTGTGATGCCCTTGGTTGGTATTTTGATATTATTGACAGTTTTAAAACCACAGGTTTTGACTGTAACCAAGTATTACATTCACATCAGGTAAAAACATGATGAGAGGCATTACGGTGACATGGCAATAAAGACTGGTCAAAATTGTTCAGTTCTGATATCCAAAGTGGAATTGAGTCAAAGCCTTGGACTTGTTAAAATTATCAATAATCACTTCTGAAATTCAAGATGGCTGTCATGGGCCATTGCAGTAAGCATCTTGAAAATTATCAAACAACATCTGTTTCTTAATGGTAAGGCTGAATGAGCAGAAACTTAGTGAAAAAGGCATTGTGGCAAGATGGAGATTCAGAATTGCTAAAATTGTTTCTTTCTGATATCCAAGATGGCCACCATGGTGGCCATTTTGTGATTCTTACAACCACCATTTTTCCATGGCAGCCATCTTCAAAATTCTTCAAACCTCATAACTGGGGTGACATGGAGATTAAGAATAGCAAAAATCATTGCTTCTGAATATTAACCCTAAAGACGCTGAGGAAAACTACATCTTCAAATGTCGTCTGCTTATGTCGTCTGCTGAATTTTTTGCAAACTTTTTAAAAATATTTTTGCATACAGGCAAACAGTGTGGGCCCAGATCAGACTGCTCCTACAGGAGCAGTCTGATCTGGGTCCTTACTGTTTGCAAAAAATACTTTTAAGGTAACTGGCAGACGGCAAAGCAGATGACAATTGTCCTGATTAGGATTTTATGGGCTGAAAGTGGCCATGGCAGCCATCTTGAAATTCTTCAAGGAATAACTACATCCGGTTCATTGCACAAAACACCACCTTGTCCTATATGCTAAGTCACATTAGGAAAACATGTCCGTAAGAAATAATGGCGTTCAACATGGTGTCAGAAAATGATATATATTAGCAAAAAATGATAACATCTTTATCATTTCTGCTTTCAACATAGAATGTAGGTGCTCGTAAGAACCCGGTTCTCACGAGCACCCACATTCTATGTTTTTGAGCAAAAATCAGGCAGATAATGTATACCCCCCTAAACCCCACTTTTCTCTATAAAAAGTGGGGTTTAGGGGGGTCTTCGTTTCACGGACTTGTTATCGTGATGAGATTGAGCAGTTCATACAGGCCATGAGAATCATATGCCCAGAAGACTATTACAATGTAATGCCAATCCTTATCTTCTCTGAAAAATATTTACAAATGACGTTTGCAAATGTTGTGATTGACAGATTAAGGTTAGAGCTGTTAACCATTTTTGTACCAAATGGAATCTTCCTCCTTATATACTAGGGGTGACAGGTTGTGTTATCTTTAAAATTTATTTGGAAAATAGCTGAACTTTTTGCATATAGTGCAGGCCCTGATGAGACGCCGCGTTCTGCGGCATCTGATCTGGGCCTGCACTGTTTGCCAGGGTACCCGTTTTGGGGTTTCTGGTACAGAATGGGTTAATGATGAGTAAGTAAAGTCAGTACAATGACTTCAGATAAATGTAATCTGAATATGTTGACAGTTATCATAAAAGCGTAACCAAAACTTAGAGTCCATGAATAAAGGTGATGCTTGGCATGGCCTCATCATTGGTGCAAAGATTTACAAAAATGTCATTCCAGAATTTTGATGGCAGGTGACTGTACTATTAGTTAATACTTAATTACGGTTTCACTGCTCAAAAGGTCACATTTTATGTCATCAATGTAACAGTTTTGAAACTTGCTTACAGCTGAACTTTTTGCAAATAGTGTAGGCCCTGATCAGACGCCACATTCTGTGGAATCTGACCTGGGCCTGCACTGTTTGCCAGGGTACCCGTTCGCGGGTTTCCAGTACAGAATGGGTTAATGATGAGTAAGTGAAGTCAGTCCATTTGAATGCATTGACAATTATCCTAAAAGCACGCCCAAAACTAAGAGTTCCAAGATCAAATGTCTTGTTTGGCGTCATCGCCATCTGTGCAAAGATTTACAAAAATGTCATTTGAGAATTTTGATGGGCAGGTGACTGTAATATTAGTTAACACTTAACTATGGATTCACTGCTCAAAAGGTCACATTTTATGTCATCAATGTAACAGTTTTTAAACTTGCTAACCATTTAACCCTTTCACCCCTGAGTTTCAGAAGTGGGCACTTCCATATTTGAATTGCTGCATGTCCATTATCTTAATGCATTACATGCTGGGTATTAATGCATTGCATAGAGGCCTCCATGGTGTAGTGGTTATGCTACTTGACTTGTAAACCAGGGGTCATATGATCGATCCCGGGCTTCTCCAGACTTTCGGATGAGTCTTTAAACCGATGTCCCATCTCCGTATGACCTTAGCTGTTGGTGAGACGTAAAACTCAAACATGCACAGGCAATGCATTGCATGCTGGGTATTTTTTCAGCAGACGACATTTTGAAACATTTTTTTTCATTTTTACGAGAAAACAGGATTTGAGACTTCATGCAAATTGTCTCCATAGTTCAGCTCTCCCCGAAAACAGGATTTGACACTTCATGCAAATTGTCTCCATAGTTAAGTTCTCCCAGAAGACAGGATATGACACTTCATGCAAATTATCTCCATAGTTCAGTTCTCCCAGAAGACAGGATTTGACAGTTCATGCAAATTGTCTCCATAGTTCAGTTCTCCCAGAAAACAGGATTTGACAGTTCATGCAAATTGACTCCATAGTTCAGTTCTCCCAGAAAACAGGATTTGACACTTCATGCAACTAGTCTCCATAGTTCAGTTCTCCCAGAAAACAGGATTTGACACTTCATGCAACTAGACTCCATAGTTCAGTTCTACCAGACAAGAGGGCCCAGAGGGCCCTGGTTCGCTCACCTGATCCAATGTATAACAAGTGGGCCCCGGGCAGGGTCAATTTTGGCCCCAGGGCTATAATTTGAACAATCTTGGTAGAGGTCCACAAGATGAAGCTTCATATCGAATATGAAAGACCTGGGCTTTCTGGTTTCAGAGAAGAAGATTTTAAAGGTTTACCCTGCATATAGAAGTCTATGTAAAACAAGATTTTCCCTATATAAGTCTATGTTAAACCAAAGGGCCCCAGAGCAGGGGCATTTTTGGCCCCAGGGCTATAATTTGAACAATCTTGGTAGAGGTCCACTAGCTGAAGCTTCATAACAAATATCAAAGACCTAAGCCTTGTGTTTCAGAGAAGATGATTTTTAAAGATTTTCCTTATATAAGTCTATGTAAAACCAAAGGGCCACATGGCGGAGGCATTTTTGGTCTCAGGGCTATAATTTGAACAATCTTTATAGAGGTCCACTAGCTGAAGCTTCATAACAAATATCGAAGACCTAAGCCTTGTGGTTTCAAAGAAGATTTTTCCTATATACCTCTATGTAAAACCAAAGGGCCCCGGAGCGGGGGCATTTTTGGCCCCAGGGCTATAATTTGAACAATCTTGGTAGAGGTCCACAAAATGAAGCTTCATACCAAATATCTAAGACCTGGGCCTTGCAGTTTCAGAGAAGAAGATTTTTCAAGATTTTCCCTATATAAGCCCATGTAAAACCAAAGGGCCCCCGTGTGGGGGCATTTTTAGATCCAGCACTATAATTTGAACAATCTTGGTAGGGGTCCACTAGATGAAGCTTCATACCAAATATCAAAGACCTGGGCCTTGCGGTTTCAGAGAAGAAGATTTTTAAAGATTTTCCCTATATAAGCCTATGTAAAACAAAAGGGCCATGGTGCGGAGGCATTTTTGGCCCCAGCACTATAATTTGAACAATCTTGGTAGGGGTCCACTAGATGAAGCTTCATACCAAATATCAAAGACCTGGGCCTTGCGGTTTCAGAGAAGAAGATTTTTCAAGATTTTCCCTATATAAGCCCATGTAAAACCAAAGGGCCCCCGTGCGGGGGCATTTTTAGATCCAGCACTATAATTTGAACAATCTTGGTAGGGGTCCACTAGATAAAGCTTCATACCAAATATCAAAGACCTGGGCCTTGCGGTTTCAGAGAAGAAGATTTTTTAAGATTTTCCCTATATAAGCCCATGTAAAACCAAAGGGCCCCCGTGCGGGGAAATTTTTGGCCCCAGCACTATAATTTGAACAATCTTGGTAGGGGTCCACTAGATGAAGCTTCGTACCAAATATCAAAGTCCTGGGCCTTGTGGTTTCAGAGAAGAAGATTTTTCAAGATTTTCCCTATATAAGCCTATGTAAAACCAAAGGGCCCCTGTGCGGGGGCATTTTTAGCTCCAGCACTATAATTTGAACAATCTTGGTAGGGGTTCACTAGATGAAGCTTCATACCAAATATCAAAGACCTGGGCCTTGCGGTTACAGAGAAGAAGATTTTTAAAGATTTTCCCTATATAAGCCCATGTAAAACCAAAGGGCCCCCATGCGGGGGCATTTTTGGCCCCAGCACTATGATTTGAACAATCTTGGTAGGGGTCCACTAGATGAAGCTTCATACCAAATATCAAAGACCTGGGCCTTGCGGTTTCAGAGAAGAAGATTTTTCAAGATTTTCCCTATATAAGCCTATGTAAAACCAAAGGGCCCCCGTGCGGGGGCATTTTTAGATCCAGCACTATAATTTGAACAATCTTGGTAGGGGTCCACTAGATAAAGCTTCATACCAAATATCAAAGACCTGGGCCTTGCGGTTTCAGAGAAGAAGATTTTTAAAGATTTTCCATATATAAGCCCATGTAAAACCAAAGGGTCCCCGTGCGGGGGCATTTTTGGCCCCAGCACTATAATTTGAACAATCTTGGTAGGGGTCCACTAGATGAAGCTTCGTACCAAATATCAAAGACCTGGGCCTTGCGGTTTCAGAGAAGAAGATTTTTCAAGATTTTCCCTATATAAGCCTATGTAAAACCAAAGGGCCCCTTTGCGGCAGCATTTTTAGCTCCAGCACTATAATTTGAACAATCTTGGTAGGGGTCCACTAGATGAAGCTTCATACCAAATATCAAAGACCTGGGCCTTGTGGTTACAGAGAAGAAGATTTTTAAAGATTTTCCCTATATAAGCCCATGTAAAACCAAAGGGCCCCCGTGCGGGGGCATTTTTGGCCCCAGCACTATAATTTGAACAATCTTGGTAGGGGTCCACTGGATGAAACTTCATACCAAATATCAAAGACCTGGGCCTTGTGGTTTCAGAGAAGAAGATTTTTTAAGTTTGCGGTGAAAAAAATCTATTTTTGGCTACTGTGACCTATATATGCAACAGACCGGAACCATTTGAACAACTTTGAAAGGGGACCACCTAAGGATCATTCCTGTGAAGTTTGGTCAAAATACGATCAGTGGTTTAGGAGGAGATGTCGTTTGAAGAAAAGTTTACGGACGCACGCACGGACGCACGACGGACAAAAAGTGATCCCAAAAGCTCACCTTGTCACTACGTGACAGGTGAGCTAAAAACAGGATTTGACACTTCATGCAAATTGTCTCCATAGTTCAGTTCTCCCAAAAAACAGGATTTGACAGTTCATGCAAATTGTCTCCTATGGAGACAATTTGCATGAAATGTCAAGTCCTGATTTATAGGAGACAATTTGCATGAAATGTCAAGTCCTGATTTATAAGAGACAATTTGCATGAAATGTCAAGTCCTGATTTATAGGAGACAATTTGCATGAAATGTCAAGTCCTGATTTGACAATTATTTGTCCCGTCCTGTTTTATGCCAGTTGTCTCATATACAGATAATTTGCGTGACATGTCAAGTCCTGTTTTCAGAGAAAAATATCG
This sequence comes from Lucinisca nassula, assembly GCA_963580285.1. NCBI lineage: Eukaryota > Metazoa > Mollusca > Bivalvia > Lucinida > Lucinidae > Lucinisca > Lucinisca nassula. The sequence continues at coordinate 102,036,858 of OY757016.1, forward strand.
ACAATTTGTCATCTGCTGATTTAGCCCAAGCAGCGTGGTAAAGATTAAATAGCAGGATTTGCCAGTAATCCAATCACGCTAATAAGTCCATGAAATTAACACCCCCTTACACCCATCTTTATATAGAGAAAACAGGGGTTTATGGGGGTACACATGATTTTCCTTATTTCTGCCCCTAGACATAGGTTGTGGGTACTCGTTAGAAGAGGTTCTAGACATAGGTTGTGGGTACTCATTAGAACCGCCTCAATGAGGCGGTTCTAACGAGCACCCACAACCTATGTTTTGAGTATAAACAGGGATAATGTCACAGATTTTCTTCAGAAAATTGATCATTTTAGGAATGTAAAAAATTGCACTATGATGCACAGGTAACAGGAAGGCAACAAGTGTAGATCCTGATGAGAAGGCTGCTAAGGTATCTGACTGTTTGATTTGAGGTTAAATGCCTCTGCCAACACTATTTAGGTCATTTTGGAGACGTTGCTTCCACTTTTGTGGCACTTGTACCCGAAACTGAGATGCAATGACATCTCAATCCCTGCCACCCAATTAAACCAATAGGGTTTATATGTATTGACGAGCCTACTCGCACCACTTTGCCTGGAATGGATTAGACTTTCTAAGCGGTTTATAGCTCGAGCAATTTGACGAGACTGTTCCTATATTACCATAATTTCTCACCTGATTGAATGCATATATTAATCTTCGCTGTTTTCCGAAGTGATCAATATTGTTATTCAATACATTGAGGTCAGTAAATGGGTTGCCATTCATGAGATGCGGAAAATTCACAAAAAGTTTACGAAAACTGACCTATTAGGTGAAAGCACTAACTAATTTATTCTTTGCATAGAGGTCAGTCTCATGAAAATATGCCCCAGCTGTTTCAGCTCTGCATGGAAGCATCATGCAGCCCAATCTATTTCTCCAAACCCCAATGGGTGGGGGCAACATAGGTATCTGTACCAGTCAACAGGGTGGAAAGGGTTAAATAAACATGGTTATGTGATTAACACATGATAGATAACAAATGTTTTAAGGAGAATAGATACACCTGGCGGATTTTTCCGCTATTTTTCACAGTCAAAGGGAGACAACTTTTGGGACTTCCTATTCGCTTTTCTGTAAACGCTCTCCCACTGAAAAAAGGGGTCTACTCTTAAAGGAAAGAATTTGCTCCTCAGGAGCAAATTCTTTTGCTTTAGAGCCGACACCTATTGACATGGGAGACAAAAATTCTTTTGCAGGAGTTGCCTCCCCTGGAGGTCTGGAGGGCTATCTGTTTCCGTTAACAAATTGTATGCAGGAGACCCCTAAAGAGGTACCTTGGCAAACAGTGCAGGCCCAGATCAGTGCAGGCCCAGATCAGACGCTGCAGAATGCGGCGTCTGATCAGGGCCTGCACTCTTTGCTAACAGAATTTTCCCTCAAAAATAGAACAAGAGGGCCATGATGGCCCTGGATCGCTCACCTGATCCATAGAGTAACAAGTGGGACCTGGGGAGGGCCATTATTAACCCCAGGGCTATAATGTGCATAATGTTCAGAGACGTCTAAAAAGGTGAAGCTTCATACCAAATATCAACAAAGGCTATAATTTGAACAATCTTGGCAAAGGTCCACTAGATATGCTACATACCAAATATCAAAGACCTGGGCCTTGCGGTTTCAGAGAAGATTTTTATTAAAGATATTCCCTACATAAGCCTATATAAAACCAAATGGCTCCAGGGCGGGGGCATTTTTGGCCTCAGGGCTATAATTTAAACCATCTTGATAGAGGTCCACTAGAGGAAGCTTCACACCAAATATCAAAGACCATGGCCTTGCTGTTTCAGAAGAAGATTTTTAAGGAATATCTCTATATAAGTCTATGTAAAACCAAAGGGCCCCTGGTCGGGGGCAGTTTTGGCCCTAGCACTATAATTTGAACAATCTTGGTAGGGGTCCACCAGATGAAGCTTCATACCAAATAGCAAAGACCTGCATGCATGGCCCTTGGGGTTTCGGAGAAGAAGATTTTTAAAGATTTTCCCCATATAAGCCCATGTAAAACCATAGGGCCCCGGGGCGGTGGCATTTTTAGCCCAAGCACTATAATTTGAACAATCTTGGTAGGAGTCCACTAGATGAAGCTTCATACCAAATAGCAAAGACCTGGGCCTTGTGGTTTCAGAGAAGAAGATTTTTAAAGATTTTCACTATATAAGCTCATTTAAAACCAAAGGGCCCCGGAGTGGGGGGGGGGGGGGGGGGGGGGAAGAAGGACCATGGCCGTGTGGGATGAAGCTTCATACCAAATATCAAAGACATGGGCCTTACGGTTTCAGAGAAGAAAATTTTTAAAGGTTTTCCCTATATAAGCCCATGTAAAACCAAAGGGCCCCGGAGCGGGGGCATATTTGACCCCAGCACTATAATTTGAACAATCTTGGTAGGGGTCCCCTAGATAAAGCTTCATACCAAATATCAAAGACCTGGGCCTTACGGTTTCAGAGAAGAAGATTTTTAAAGCTCTTCCCTAGATAAGCCCATGTAAAACCAAAGGGCCCTGGAGCGGGGGCATTTTTTGCCCCAGCACTATAATTTGAACAATCTTGGTAGGGGTCCACTAGATGAAGCTTCATACCAAATATCAAAGACCTGGGCCATGCGGTTTCAGAGAAGAAGATTTTTAAAGATTTTCCCTATATAAGCCCATGTAAAACCAAAGGGCCCCGGAGCGGGGGCATTTTTGGATCCAGCATTATAATTCGAACAATCTTGGTAGGGTTCCACAAGATGAAGCTTCATACCAAATATCAAAGACCTGGGCCTTACGGTTTCAGAGAAGAAGATTTTTAAAGATTTTCCCTATATAAGCCCATGTAAAACCAAAGGGCCCCGGAGCGGGGGCATTTTTGGCCCCAGCACTATAATTTGAACAATCTTGGTAGGGGTCCACCCGATGAAGCTTCATACCAAATATCAAAGACCTGGGCCTTGTGGTTTCAGAGAAGAAGATTTTTAAAGATTTTCCCAATATAAGCCCATTTAAAACCAAAGGGCCCCGGAGTGGGGGTGGGGGGGGGGGGGGAAGAGAAGGACCATGGCCGTGTGGGATGAAGCTTCATACCAAATATCAAAGACATGGGCCTTACGGTTTCAGAGAAGAAAATTTTTAAAGGTTTTCCCAATATAAGCCCATGTAAAACCAAAGGGCCCCGGAGCGGGGGCATATTTGACCCCAGCACTATTATTTGAACAATCTTGGTAGGGGTCCACTAGATGAAGCTTCATACCAAATATCAAAGACCTGGGCCTTGCGGTTTCAGAGAAGAAGATTTTTAAAGATTTTCCCTATATAAGCCCATGTAAAACCAAACGGCCCCGGAGCGGGGGCATTTTGGCTCCAGCACTATAATTTGAACAATTTTGGTAGGGTTCCACTAGATGAAGCTTCATACCAAATATCAAAGACCTGGGCCTTACGGTTTCAGAGAAGAAGATTTTTAAAGATTTTCCCTATATAAGCCCATGTAAAACCAAAGGGCCCCGGAGCGGGGGCATTTTTGGCCCCAGCACTATAATTTGAACAATCTTGGTAGGGGTCCACCAGATGAAGCTTCATACCAAATATCAAAGACCTGGGCCTTGTGGTTTCAGAGAAGAAGATTTTTTAAGTTTTTGGTGAAAAAAATCTGTTTTTGGCTCCTATGACCTAGATGTTCAACGGACCGGAACCATTTGAACAACTTTGAAAGGGGACCACCTAAGGATCATTCCTGTGAAGTTTGGTCAAAATCCGATCAGTGGTTTAGGAGGAGATGTCGTTTAAAGAATTGTTTACGGACGCACGCACGCACGGACGGACGGACGCACGACGGACGACGGACGAAAAGTGATCCCAAAAGCTCACCTCGTCACTACGTGACGGTGAGCTAATAAAAATAGCCATCGGAAGAGATGGCAAATCCCCCGACCAAAAGCCAATATGGCCTTCAGAAGATTGTTCACCAATAGAAAGTGCACCAGAATTAAACCACATATCACAAAAGTATTGCAGTTATGGCCATCGCAAGATTATACTGTCAGGGGAGATAACTAAAAAACCAGGGCACTCAGAAATGTGGTTCTTGCGCATGACACGCCTGCTTAAGCTCATGTAATTCTGCACAAAGTACCATCAATATGTCTCAAAAGGTATTGGAGATATAGTGATCACAAGCTGGTCATACTGTTATATTGGAAGGGTAGATAACTCAAATACCACAGCAACAACAGTTGTGGTTCTTGCACATGACATCCCTTCTGTACCTTGTATACAATTGTGCTAAGTTCCTTCAATATATCTCAAAGGGAGTTGGAGTTATGGCCATCACAAGGTTATATTGCCAGGGGAGATAACTAAAAAACCAGAGCACCCAGAGTTGTAATTCTTGAGCATGACACACCTGCTTAACCTCATGTTCATCTGCATCAAGTACCACCAATATGTCTCAAAGGGTATTGGAGGTACGGTGGTCACAAGGTTGTCATACTGTTATATTGGAAGGGGAGATAACTCAAATATCATAGCACCCAGAGTTGTGGTTCTTAGGCATGAAGCACCATCTCAACGTTGTATACAATTGTGCCAAGTACCATCAATATATCTCAAAGGGTATTTGAGTTATGGCCATCACAAGGTTATATTGTCAGGGGAGATAATTAAAAAACCAGGGCACCCAGAGTTGTGGTTCTTGCACGTGACACACCTGCTTAACCTCATGTACAACTGTACCAAGTATCATCAATATATCTCAAAGAGTGTTGGAGATGTGGCCATCACAAGGTAGTGATTCTATATAGTGGAAGGGGAGATAACTAAAAAACACGGCACGCAGAGTTGTGGTTCTTGTGCATGACACACTGTCTCGGCCTTGTGAACAACTGTGCTAGGTATCATCAATATATCTTAAAGGGTATTGGAATTATGGCCATCACAAGGTTGTCACTCTATTTTATTGGAAGGGGAGATAACTCCAAAACCATGGCAACCAGAGTTGTGGTTCTTGTGCATGACACGCCGTCTCAGCCTTGTGAACAACTGTGCCAGGTACCATCAATATATCTCAAAGGGTATTGGAATTATGGCCATCACAAAGTAGTCATTCTATTTTATTAAAAGGGGAGATAACTAAAAAAGTATGGCATCCAGAGTTCCGGTTCTTTCGCATGACACGCCGTCTCAGCCTTGTGAACAATTGTGCCAATAACCATAAATGAATCTCAAAGGGTATAGGAGTTATGGCCATCACAAGGTTGTCACTCTATTTTAATGGAAGGGGAGATAACTCCAAAACCGTGGCAACCAGAGTTTTGGTTCTTGTGCATGACACGCCGTCTCAGCCTTGTGAACAACTGTGCCAGGTACCATCAGTATATCTCAAAGGGTATTGGAGTTATGGCCATCACAAAGTAGTCATTCTATTTTATTAAAAGGGGAGATAACTAAAAAAGTATGGCATCCAGAGTTCTGTTTCTTGCGCATGACACGTCGTCTCGGCCTTGTGAACAATTGTGCCAAGAACCATCAATGAATCTCAAAGGGTATAGGAGTTATGGCCATCACAAGGTTGCGTCTACGGACGGACGGACGGACAGACGGACGGACGGACGCCAGGCTGATCGCTATATCCCCCGAACCTATTCGGTCGGGGGATAAAAATGAAGAAATAGGCCTGACACCCCTTACATGACAAATGGACTTGTCCAACATATAGCAATGGAAGAGTCCACTAGTATACAATGGGTTAAGGCCTTTTTCTTTCACAGTTTCTTATACATTTCTTTAAACTGGTTTCACAGCCCTTTCAAACTTATCTCATTTATAATGACCTGATCGTTATTCGTTAATTAGAGATGGGGGAAAAAAAGAACATTTCTGTTAAAGTATTTTGAAATCAAGCCATTAGCCTACGTGAAGATGTCATTTTGAAATATGTTCTGAGAAACTCCTTAAAAACTGTAGGAGGAGTTGTGGAGACAAGATTGTCTCTATAGATGGACTGACTGATGGATGGAAGCATGGACCCATTACTATAGTCCCCTTCGACTAACGTTGGGGGACAATTATGGTACCACAAACCTGCTGCTGAAGCTGTTCCTCTTTCTCAGCACCCTCCCTCTGTGCAGCTGTCAGCTGTTCCTGTAACTGGTCAACCTCCTGTCTATTTGATTCTTTTACCTGTAAGTAAATGGATAGACCTGACATATTTTAACCCATAAAATGCCTATCACGACAAGTTCTGCTTTGTCTTCTGCCGATTAGAAGCCTCCGTGGTCGAGTGGTTACGCTACTTGCCTTGTAAACCAGGGGTCACAGGTTTCGATCCCGGGCTTCTCCAGACTTTCGGATGAGTCTTTAAACCGAGGTTTGTCTCCGTATGACCATAGCTGTTGGTGGGACCTAAAACTGAAACACTCACTCTTCTGCCGATTACTTTAAAAGTCTTTGCTGCAAACAGTGTGACCCAGATCAGACTGCTCCTTTAGGAGCAGGAGCAGTCTGATCATGGTCCACACTGTTTGCCTTAAACCCATATCAGACTTTTAGGAACAGTCTGATCAGGGTCCACAGTCTTTGCCTGTTTGCAAAAAAATATTTTTGAAAAATTTACAGACAATATAAACAGTTGACATTTTCAGATGCTGTTTTTCTGTGCATCTTAACATCTGAAGGGTTAAGCCAATTTTACATTGGAGACAGCCGGCTTCAAAAGGGATCTTCCATATAATTGGCCCCCGCCCACAGGGGCTTGAAGAAATATATGGGCTGCATGATGCTTCCACGCAGAGCTGAATCCGGCCCACACACTAGTACTGGTAAACCGCTTAGAGAATCTAAGCCTGTCCAGGAACTGCGGTGGGAGGCGGACTGTCCATGCTGATAAACCCTATTGGTTTCATTAGGTGACAGGGCTTGAGATGTCATTCCATCTCAATGCCGGGTAAAAGTCCCACAAAATTGGAAGCAACGTCTCCAAAATGACCTTTACAGTGTTGACGGGGACGTTAAACCTCAAATCAAACAAACAAAATCTTCCCTATAACAGAGGGTTTTTTTTTCCTTTTTTTAATGCATAAGTTAGGCACAAATATGTTTTCAAAAGAGTTGACTCCCCTCTAAGCATGATTTTGGAGCAATTTCGATGGGAGACAAATTTCATAAACAGGCCAATCATCACGTGAACAAGTAATGAACACCCCACTAAACCCCACTTTATATAGAGAAAACTGGGGCTTATATGGGTATATATTATTTTTCTTATTTCTGCTCCAAGACTTTGGTTGCGAGTACCCATAACATATGTTTTCTTGCAGCAAATAAGAAAAATATCAGTACTTGTCCAATGAAAGACGAACCTTCATGGTGCACTTTTTGTAGGTTGTGTTGGTACAGAGCCATCAAGAAAACAAGCCTATATAAATTTGACCCCATTGAACCCCACTTTTATATAGTAAAACTTGGGTTTAGTGGGGTATACATTATTTTTCTTATTTCTGCTCCAAAACAAAGATTGTGGGTACTCGATAGAACCGCCTCGTCGAGGCGGTTCTATCGAGTCCCAACAATCTATGTTTTGAGCAGAAATAAGAAAAGTATCACAATTTTTCATCTTAAAATTTTTAATTTTTGGCCGAAAAATTGGCATTGTATTTGTTTAGGTGTGTTTTCGTAATGACTGAGAAAACTGCCAGTGAAAACTTGCATTCAATGCATTAAAACTAAAAGCATTTTAAGATTCAACACATTCCACATTTTTTGTCTATTTGTTTTTGTTTTATCTCCACTTCTGTGTTTCATGAAAATATATTTACATGAGCTGCCTTTGCCATGGCAACAAAACAACAAACAGGCAACAAGTGATCAAATTTAATGATAGAAATAACTGTGAAGATAATGGATAAATCAAAAAGACAAAGTTGTTAAATGTTTAAGAAAAAGAATCTTTTACTTGTAGGGATTCAAGATTTTTATAAAGCTCAGGATGCCCAGGTCATCAGGGCCCAGTTGTTCAAAGCATCGTTAGCTTAACGAGCTCGTTAGTCATATTGTTAACTGTTCTAGAAAGTTTAATATGGTAAATTTTGCTATTTTTGCTGAAAAAATGTGAGCAGCTTTTGCTGCTCACATTTTATCAGCAAAAATATTAGCATATTTGCCATAATAAACTAGAGAGGGTGACCAGTGGGTCACGTATACCCTGGGCCAGTGCCACCCTCTGATATAACTTTGGAGCTTGTATGTAACATGAATGAAGAAGTCAAGAAGCTATAAGAATCTATAATGTGCTTATAAAATCTAAACCAAACATAATAATTCAAAATGGACCAAGGGAGTGTGAGCATCAATGTTACTGAAGCAGCAGGGTGGGGTATGCATCAATGAAATCTTTGAACTGGTATGCAACATTGATGTAAGTATCAATTGAATATGTCTTAGAGTTAAGAACATTATGCAACAGGCATCTATAAACTTTGTCATAAAACTTTAACCAAATGTAAACTTTCTAAGTCCATGACCTTGAGGTCTAGGTCACTGTGGGTGGGGAAGGGGCATACATCTCGAAATCTTTGGACTTGTATGCAACATTGACACAAGTATCAACTGAATCTGTCTTATGTGTTTAGAACAAACAGGCATCTATAAACTTTGTCATAAAACTTTAACCAAACATAAAATTTCTAAGTCTGTGACCTTGACCTCAAGGTCATTGTGGGGGATGGGACATGCATCAATGAAATCTTTATACCAGTATGTAACTTCAGTGTAAGTACCAACTAAATCTATCCAAGGATTCAGAAGATACAATCTCTTTTAAACTTTAACGCAAAACTTTAACGAACGGACGGAAGGACGGACGGACGTTCTCACGGATGTATACTTATGTGGCTATTTTTGGCAGGATTGATACTTAAGTGGCTACTTTTAGCCACAGAAAAGAAGTATTTTCAGTGTCTAACGGAATAAATCCCATAGACTTACATTGATTCTGTCCATTTACATAGCCAACTAACTATACATTTGTTGGTGCGGAAACACGGATGGACGGACGAACGGCAGGACAAAAACTATATACCCCCATAGCATACTTCGTATGCCAGGGGTATAATGATCAAAATTTTAACGATATGTTAACTAACGACGTCGTTGGTTTTGAAAAACTGGCCCCAGTTCATCACGTGAACAAGTCTGTGAAATTAACACCCCTCTAAACCTCACTTTATAGAGAGAAAACCGGGTTTACAGGGGTGTACATTATTGTTCATATTTCTGCTCCAAAACGTAGGTTATGGGTACTCGTTAGGACCGACACATTTTAAGCCAAAATGTATGCAAGAAAAAGAATCTGCCATATATACATGTCTCTTTGGTACTTGTAGACCAGTGACCTGCATCAGGTTAACAAATCCATGTAAAGAATACCCTTGTTAACCCACTTTAAACAGGAAAAAGTGGGGTTTATAATTTTTATTTTTCTGAATTCTGTTCCAAAAGATAGAAATGCCTGCATCACGAAAACACGCCTATATAATTTTGACCCCCTTGAACCCCCACTTTTATATAGAAAAACTAAAGTATAGATTGTGGGTACTCGTTAGAACCGCCTCGATGAGGCGGTTCTAACGAGTGCCCACAATCTATATTTTAAGCAGAAATAAGAACAAGAGTACCGCATGCGGGTGCCAACGCTCGTCTGCAGTTTCTTTTAGAAAACCAAAGTTCTAAGTCAAACAAGAGCAATCAAATTGCAAGATGGAGTTATAAAACTTGTAGGGAATGTAGCTCTTGTGATGGTGAGTATGTGTATGACGTTTCATGAAGGTAGGCCAAATACTTTTGGAAATATGGTCAAGGTTAAGGTTTTCGGTTAAGGACGACGCCAGACGACAACGAAGACGCCGGAGTGATGACAATAGCTCGAAAGTTTTTTTTCAAAAAACAGACGAGCTAAAAATATCACAATTTTTCATCTTAAAATCTTCATTTTTTTCGGCGATAAAAGTGACAATGTATTTGTATAGGCGTGTTTGCGTAATGGATACTCATTAGAATCACCTGGAGGCAGTTCTAACATTAAACAAGCACCTACAACCTTGTTTCCGGGCAGAAAAATGAAAATATATCAAACATTTCATCTGAGAAATGCTAGATCTGCAATTATAAAAGGCTTCATTACAGCGCACAGGATTATTATCCTAATGACGTGTGCAGGATAGATATTTGTAGCTAAGCCCATTGAATACTAGTGGACTCTTCCATTGCCATATGTTGGATAAGTCCATCGTAATTTAAGGGGTGTAAGGCCTGTTTTTTCATTTTTATTCTATTTTCTAATGGAAAATCCTGTCAGAAAATAGCCCAGACCCTGTTCAGATGCCACAGAATAGATGTGGCATCTGATCTGGAACGTCACTGTTTGCCAGGGTATCCCTTTAGGGGTTTCCCGCCTAAAATGGTTTAGAAACCTGCCCTTTACTTTGGAATCACTGTTCAGCAATACTCAGCATGTATTATGATTCTAAAAATAGATTCTCAGGCCAAGGCTTTCCATTATATTTCATGTCTGTAAGATTATTCTTATATTCCTACTTGTTCCAGTGTGTTTTCTGTTTCAGATAACCTTATCTGAGTCTCTTCCAACTGCCGTCTGCTTTGGTCCAGTGACGTCTGACATTCATCCCGTGATCTTGTCATCGTCTCCAACTCTTCTGTCTGTAAATATACCAATAAAAGATAGAATAGAATAGAAAAGAATATGTTTATTAAACCAATCATGGGCAATCTCTGGCATTCAAAAAATATACAAATCAATGTACAAAGTAGAATAGACATTAACAGTTAATTTACAAAGTACATATTATATAACACATTCATTATGAACACACATTTCACACATGCAATAACCATACTGATCCTAAAACTTGGGACATCAGCTCAGACAAAATGACACTTAAGGTACAAAATCCCCAGACGTAAAATATAAACCTACAAAAGTTTTGGTGTTCGCATATGAAGCCAAAAAATTTTTATGTTTTTTGTTGTTGTTTTTTGTGTGTGTGTCTGTTTCTGTTGCTGTTTTTTTTATTCCATTACATCACGAAAACACGCCTATATAATTTTGACCCCCTTGAACCCCATTTTTATATAGTAAAACTGGGGGTCCGGGGGTATACCTTATTTTTCTTATTTCTGCTCTAAAATATAGATTGTGGGTACTTGTTAGAACCGCCTCGATGAGGCGGTTCTAACAAGTGCCCACAATCTATATTTTGGGCAAAAATAAGAAAAGAATCACAATTTTTCATCATAAAATTTTCATTTTTTTCGGGGATATAGGTGGCAATGTATTTGTATAGGCCTGTTTTCGTAATGAGGTTTTTGTTTCCTTTGAATCATGACTGGTGAAGTCTTACTAGAGTTACAAAGTTCATTACAAAAACACACCAGTGCCACATAGTGCATTTCTCACATTTCCAAAATGGCTACTTTTCTGACGAAAATCTGTGATATTTTCTTATTTATACTGCAAACATAGGTTGTGGGTTCTCGTTAGAACCACCTCAATGAGGCGGTTCTAACAAGTACTTACAACCTATGTCTTGGACCAGAGATAAGAAATATAATGCATGCCCCCGTAAACCCCCGTTTTCTCTATATAAAGTGGGGTTAAGGGGGTGTTCATTCCACGGACTTGTTCACGCGATGTTTCAGTGACAAATACTCTAAATCTTTTAGCTGCTTAATTAACCTTTACCATTCTCAGGGATAATTCTGTGGACAACAAATTCTTGATATTTTTCTTTTTTTCCCAGAAAAAAAAAGGATCTCACAACTTATTCAAATTGTCTCCTATGGGCAGTAGGGCTTGAGATGTCATTTCATTTCAATTATGGGTAAATGTCCAATAAAATTGGAAGCAATGTCTTAAAAATGACCTAAATAGTGCTGACATGGACATAAAACCTCAACACAAAAAACATGAACAACAAATAAAGGGGCTTTTACCCTCAGTAACTCCAAGAAACAAATGTTGTGGATGTTTTTTAGAATTGCATCTCATTTACTCCAAGAAACAAATGATGTGGACGTTTGTTAGAATTGTCTTGCCAAGGTGATTCTAACAAATACCTACAGCATTTGTTTTTTGGCATAGCAATAATTACAATATTCTTAAGTACCTCCATTAACCCCTCCCACCTTGAGCTATTGAAATTGTACATAGCATCACGTGAACAGGTCCGTGAAATAGACATCCCTCTAAACCCCACTTTATATAGAGAAACCTGGGGCTTACGGGGGTAACCATTATTTTTCTTATTTCTGCTCCTAGACATAGGTTGTGGTTACTCATTAGAACCGCTTCACTGAAACTTAGCTATTTTCGAGATTTGAAAAATGCACTGGTCTCACGGGTGTGTTGTCGTAATGGAGCAAGCTTTGTTGTTATTTGAAATGTTGTTATAACTAGACTTGTTTTCTGAGAAACCAGATGTCCCCCTGGCCCCCACCACATATCCCTTTCAAAACAAGCTTTATTTAACAGCACAACTGTGCCCTTGAAAATGAGGTCAAGGTCATGAAAACCTAATCAGCTCTTCATCCTGAACAAATGTTATATCCATGCAAATTTGATTACAATCCACCCTGTAGTTCATGAGATACACTGCTGTGACCTTGAAAATAAGTCCAAGGTCACCAAAACCTAATCAATTATTCATCCTATCCCAATGTTATATCAATGCAAATTGACTGAAATCCAACTAGTAGTTCATGTCACAGAGATATTTTGCACACAGATGCATATGCCTACTCATATGCTGATGCTATCTGCACCAAAAACAGAAAGTTCCCCTCCCCTTCTGTGCATATCCATGCAAATTTGATTAAAATCCACCCTGTAGTTCATGAGATACACTGCTGTGACCTTGAAAATAAGACCAAGGTCACCAAAACCTAATCAATTATTCATCCTATCCCAATGTTATATCAATGCAAATTGACTGAAATCCAACTAGTAGTTCATGTCACAGAGATATTTTGCACACAGATGCATATGCCTACTCATATGCTGATGCTATCTGCACCAAAAACAGAAAGTTCCCCTCCCCTTCGGTGGGGGGATGCAAATAGGGTTATGAGTATGTGGCCAAATTAGAAGACGAGTAAACTTCAAAAATTCAGGGCTGAAAAGATTAACCCATATGATGCCAGTTATAACACATGTTGTCTGCTTTGTCGTCTGCTTGTACTTTTAAAAGTCATTTTTGCAAAGTGTCACTGTGTGGATGTAGATCGGACTGCTCTCCTAGGAGCAGTCTGATCAGGGTCCACACTGTTTGCCTATATGCATAAAAAATGTTTGAAATGTTGGACTGAAGATGCAGCAGACGACATAAACAGATGATGCTTTCTGATGCAGCTTTTCATGGCATCTTAAGGGGAATGGATACACCTTCATTGGAGGAAACTCCTGCAAAAGTATTTTTGTTTCCCATGTCAACAGGGGTCAACTCTTATAGGAAATAATTTGCTCCTGAGGAGCGAATTCTTTCCTTTTAGAGTAGAACCCTTTTTCAGTGGGACAGGGCTTATACAAAAGCATGGCCCCCGCCCATCAGGGCTTGAAGAAATAGATGGGCTGCATGATGCTTCCACACAGAGCTGAAACTGACTGAACACGAGACCTGGATAACCGCTTAGAGGATATAAGCCTGCCCAGGCAAAGCGGTGCAAGTCGGACCGTCCATGCTTATAAACCATATTGGTTTCATTGGGCGACAGGGCTTGAGATGTCATTTCATCTCAATGTCGGGTAAAAGTCCCACAAAATTGGAAGAAACGTCTCCAAAATTACCTATACAGAGTTGATGGGGACGTGAAACCTCAAATCAAACATTATAGAAAAGCAAACAGGAAGTCCCAAAAGCTGTCCACCTTTGAAAAATCTCGGAAAAATCTGCCAGGTGTTCACATTCCCCATAAGGGTTAAGATATGCATCAATGAACATCTTGTTGCTGACAAACCTTGCTACTAAGTTGTTGGTTGCTTGTTTTGAGCTGGTTATTCAACTTGTCAATCATTTCTTTTTGTGTCTTACTCTCTGATTGGCTGGATTCTTCAAGCTGAAAAGGGATGAAACATTCTGTGAATTTTTCTGCTCTCAGACAGATGAAACCAAACACAACAGTCAACTGGTTACTGTTGATCACTTGTCCATCTCAGTGATTGCATATAATTTTAGCAGATCCAATCCTTTCAACAAGAACTCGGCATCATATGATCCTTGATAGTATTTATATTATAAGAATCTGATATGGGGTTCTGCTGTAGATGGGCGTTTCCAGGGATGACCATGCTGAGCCGAACCGAGGCTATGCTCAGCATGGTCATCCCAAAGGTTGGAAATGCCCATCTACAACAGAACACCATATTGGATTCTTTTTCTGGCACAACACCTCCTAAACATTTCATTACTATTTTGTAGCAAATAGCAGAACTACAGACAGTATTTCTTTTCTTCTTTTTAAGATTTCATACAAAAGTCCTTTATTCAGTGTCCTTTAACAATAAATGAGTCAAATAATTATCATTCTTATTGATTTTTTTTATTTCCTTTTACTTTTGACAGCTCGCACATGTATATTGTTTACAAAATAAAAGTAGTGCAGAAGTTGAATAGAATTGAAGAGCACTTATGTTAGTTGCCTGGGTCGGAACACCAGGGTCAGAACATAAATTTCTATCCCAGGGTAAAATCAGGGATTTCCTTGTCTGGTGTGCAAGAATATAAGAATCTGATATGGGGTTCTGTTGTAGATGAGCGTTTCCAACCCGAGCGATGACCGTGCTGAGCGGAACCCAGGGTACGCCGAGGTTCCGCTCAACACTGTCATCCCGAGGGTTGGAAACGCCAATATTGGATTCTTTTTCTTGCACAACACCTCAGGTTAGTTTTGACAGCTGGCACATGTATATTGTTTACAAAATAAAAGTAGTGCGGAAGTAGTTCCGGCAGTTGAATAGAATTGAAGCGCATTTATGTTAGTTGCCAGGGTCGGAACACCAGGGTCAGAACATAAATTTCTATCCCAGGGTAAAATCAGGGATTTCCTTGTCTGGTGTGCAAGAAAGATCGTTTTATGATGGTTAACATTTCTACCAAGTAATTTTAAAATCCACCCAGAAATAAGAAATTAATAACAGTGTTCAGGATTCGGACCCTTTGTTTGACCTCTAAGTACGATCCTGACCTTGGAGGTACAGACCTGGGTTTTGAGCGTGACACATCATCTCATGATGGTTAACATATCTTCAAAGCAATTTCAAAAGCCATCCAGAAATTAGAAGTTATTGACTGCGTTTAAGTTTTGGACTGACGAATCAACAGATGGATGGACAAGCAGACAGGGGCAACGCTATATGCCCTTAAACCATTCTTCCAATGGCGGGGGCATAAAAATATAAATTTATATAAGACATGTGATAATTATGATATTTACGATTTAAATTTAAACAAATCTTACATTGGAATGTTGTTGTTGTAGCTGCACCAGGGCAAGTTTTGTGTCTTCTGCTGTTTTCTGCGTCTGCTCCAGGGATTTTGTCGTCTGCTCAAGGTCCTGTTGGCTCTTCTCCAATTCTGCTAACTGTAGTGAAACAATAAAATTGGTTTACCCTTAAGATGCCAAGAAATATTGTGTCTGAAAATGTCGTCTGCTGCATCTTCTTGCAAACTAAAGAAAAAGGGCATGTAAGCAAACAGTGTGGACCCCAATCAGACTGCTCCTAGAGGAGCAGACTGATCTGGGTCCATACTGTTTGAAACAATGACTGAAAATAACAAGCAGATGACCAAGCAGACGATAATTGTTGTGACTGGCATCTTGAAGGTTGACCAATGGACAATGAAATAACATTAAACAGCAATTACCATACTGTATTCCACACGAGTACTGGTAAACCCCTTGATGGACTAAGCATGCCAAGGCAAAGTGGTGTGAGTCAGACCATCCAATGCATTAAGCCTTTTGGTTTCACTGGGTGGCAGGGCTGGAGATGTCATTTCATCTCAATGTCAGCTAAAAGTCCCGCAAAATTGGAAGTAACATCTCCAAAATGACCTAAACTGAGTTGACGGGGTTGTTAAACCTCATTTCAAACAAAACCATAATGTTTGACCAATTAAGTGAATTGTAACAGGTTTCACAACATATGTGTTTATGGACAAATAAGAAAATTAACCAGTACTTCAGCTGAAGTGCACGACCCGCCAGATGCTTTTAGCTTTATGAGTGTTACCATATATGGGTATGGCGGCCATTTTGGTCATGTGACCTGGACCTAAAACAGTTCCCCCAATAAATGCGCCTTATCATAAGGAGCAAAAATATATCTTATACTTTAGGACTGTAGTCTGAATCGTTTGCAGGATAAAATGCATTCTCACTTTTGCAATACAAAAGCATATGTGTCAAAGTTTGACCTAGGCACAAAGAAGGTCAAGGTCAACCCAGGGTCACCATTTTAGCACTTTATGATGGGCCTACGTCCCAGATGCTATTTATCAAGTTTCGTGGAAATCTGCCCAGTGGTTCTGGAGAAAACTATTTTTGAAGGGTTTTTACCATATATGGCTTGGCGGCCATTTTGGTCATGTGACCTGGACCCCATGAGCAAATTTTGGTTTCCCCCATCCCATAGAGGCTCCATATGAAATTTGACTTCAATTGGCCCAACGGTTTCCGAGGAGAAGCAGTTAGAAAATTTTCACATTTTTCGCCTCGGCAAGGCTATACTAAATGGAATGTAATATTTCACAAGTTTATTGGTTAGATCTCATTGATATCTATCAGTATGCCAAAAATTGTTTAAATATTCCAAGCGGTTAAGTCACTATCACCAATTTTCACAAACGGGTTACGGACGGACAGACAGACAGACCATATATGGCTTGGCAGCCATTTTGGTCATGTGACCAGGACCCCATAAGCAAATTTTTATTTCCCCCATCCCATTGAGGCTCCATATGAAATTTGACTTCAATCGGCCCAACGGTTTCCGAGAAGAAGCAGTTCGAAACTTTTCACATTTTTCGCCTCGGCGAGGCTATACTAAATGGAATGTAATATTTCGCAAGTTCATTGGTTAGATCTCATTGATATCTATCAGTATGCCAAAAATTGTTTAAATATTCCAAGCGGTTAAGTCACTATCACCAATTTTCACAAACGGGTTACGGACAGACAGACAGACTGACAGAATGACCGAATGACAGAATGACACGGTGATTTTAGGGCACTCTTAGAAAATCAACCAACTTCAGTCGGTAGCTTTTTCTGCGGGTCTTGCAATCCTCATTATGCCTCAATGTGTTAAGTACACCACAACCTCGTTATACATGGTTTCAAGATGGATCCCAAAAATGTGTAGTCATTTTTCTATATAATCTAAACATTTTTGTTTGGATATAACACGGTTGTTTAACTAACACAGTTTCTGCTTTGGACCCGATTAATAGTGTTATAAAGCAGTTGTGGTGTATACATGTTTTAGTGATAAAATCTGTGTAAACATTACATCATTTTCTCTTTTTTTTCTTAACTTGCCTCAAACTTTGACAAACACAGGGTAGCATCCAAAGATAACATGTACACTTAACATATTTTATTCTTTCATATCTCATGGACATTTTTCTTATGAAAAATTACCATATTCTACATACCAATACCATCAAAGATTGGTTTTGGATACTCATTAGAACCACCTAATTGAATAAGTTCTAACAAGTACCCACAACTTATGTCCTGGAGTAGCAATGGCAAAAAGCCCCCGCCCATAGGGGTTTGAAGAAATATATGGGCTGCATGATGCTTCCACGCAGAGCTGAATCCGGCCCGCACACTAGTACTGGTAAACCGCTTAGAGGATCTAAGCCTGTCCAGGAACCGCGGTGCGAGGCTGACCGTCCATGCTAATAAACCCTATTGGTTTTATTGGGCGACAAGGCTTGAGATGTCATTTTATCTCAATGTCGGGTAAAAGTCCCACAAAATTGGAAGCAACGTCTCCAAAATGACCTTTACAGTGTTGACGGGGACGTTAAACCTCAAATCAAACAAAAACAAACAAACAAAAGCAATGGTAAAACTAATGTATACCTTTGTAAACTCCAGTTTTCTTGCACACCAGACAAGGATTTTACCCTGGGATAGAAATTTATATTCTGACCCTGGTGTTCCGACCCAAAATCGAATATAATCGCTTGTTTGATAAATGCACTGGTTGATTACGACCTAGTATGCGCCGTCGTTAAGGTTGACGTCACAGCAATGTCACTAAATATTCCTGCAGTGTCATCATAATATGGCGGACGTTGGTAACCGAACTGACTGCAGCATTAAAAATACGCTTTAATAAATGGAAGGTATGCAAGAAAAAGAATCCAATATAGGTGTGAGGAGTGGATAGAAAAATCCGTCCCTCGGGATCACTGTTCAACATCACTCGGCAAGCCTTGTGATGCCGGACAGTGACCCTCGGGACGGATTTTTCCATCCACCCCTCACACCCATATAAGATTCTTATATTCTCTATATAAAGTGGGGTTTACCAGGTGGTCATTTCACATGTATGTTAACTTGATGTCTGTATAATTTCTTGACCTTGATTTTGGCTTTCTGGCAGAAAGTCAACTAAGCAACATTCCTACTACTGTTTTAGCTATTTTCGTAGAGGTTCACCTATGCAACATTCATTTGAAGTTTGAATGTTAATGGGCCATGGGCACAGGAGTTATCATTTAAAGATTTTTATCTTTTTTTTTAGCTTCAGTGGCCATCTTTTTCATTGGAGCAGAATGATTTTAGCTATTTGGGTAGGGAGCTCCTGTGAAATTTGAATGAAATTGGCCCAAGAGCTTAGGAGTTGGCATTTAAAGCAAATTGGTGGTGGTGGACAATGCACGAGAGACACTGACAGATCACAATAGCTCACCACAAGCACTTTGTACACAGGTGAGCTAAAAAGAGGTAATAATATATGCTGACAGAAAGTTGCTAGTTGGAATTTTTTTCATACCTTTTCTTTGAACTGTCTGTCAAGAGCAGTATATTTCTGTGTCTGTTCATTAAGTTTGTCTGTCTGTTCTTTATTGGCTGTTTCTTGTTCTTTTATTCTGGCCTTTCTTTTTGTTATCTCTTCCTGGAACTGTAAGAAATAATACACAATGTAACAATATTATAATGTTATTCATCACGTGAACAAGTCTGTGAAATAAAGACCCCACTAAACCCCACTTAATATAGGGAAAACTGGGGTTTATGGGGGTAAACATTATTTCCCTTATTTCTGGCCTAAGACATAGGTTGTGTGTACTCGTTAAGCCGCCTCAATGAGGCGGTTCTAACGAGCACCCAAAACCTATGTTATGAGTTTAAATAAAAAAAATATCAAAAATTTTCGTAAGAAAAATTACCTTTTTTGAGATTTGAAAAATTCACTATGCCACACGGATTTGTTATCGTAATGAATCAAGTAATTTCATATTGGCCCAGTTACAGGTCTGAGGTCTGCTGTATTGGCCCGAGGCTGAAGGCCGAGGCAAATACAGCTGACCGAGGACCTTTAACTTGGCCAATACAAAATCACTTGATTTAAGACAATTTTATAAATTGATGCAATTAAAAAATATGATTTATGAGGTTGACCTCCGGTTAATATTGGCTGACCTGGTGTAATAAAGGATAGTCATTTAATAAATGTGTATTTCATGAATAAATCCAATACAACCCTGTACTTTTCATATTAATTGTAGGAGGGCAATTTTCAGTTTTCTGGCCAAAGAATGTGCACTGTACTGGTTAACAACTTTTCTACAGCTTATAAAAGCCTGCCCAGGAAGTGTGGCTAAATACGAGCTACATAATGTTGACCAAAACAAACAAAGAAAATAAATTCATCTTCATCACGAAAACACGCCTATATAAGTTTTATCCCCTTAAACCCCACTTTTATATAGTAAAACTGCCATTTACAGGGGTAAACCTTATTTTTTCTTATTTCTGCTCTAAAATATAGATTGTGGGTATTCGTTAGAACCGCCTCACCGAGGCGGTTCTAACGAATACCCGCAATCTATATTTTGAGCAGAAATAAGAAAAATATCACAAGTTTTCATCTGAAAATTTTGATTTTTGGGAGGTAAAGTTCGCAATGTATTTGTAAAGGCGTGGTTTCGTAATGATAATATTTTTATTGTTTTTTTTTTTTGTGTGTGTTTTTTTTTGTTTAATGCCCCTTTAAGAAGATTACAATTCCTGGGGCCAGTTTGCTCAAAATAATGATGCTGTTTCATATTGTTAAAACTTTTATTATTTTAATCAGCATATAAGCTAATATTTTTCATCATTACGAAAACAAGACTATTCAAATACTTTGTAAATTTTACATCCCCCCACTACCCCACCCCCCCACCTCAAAAAAAAAGGAGAAAAATTTTAACTCTTATCATGCTGTTCACGACAACCCAAATCTTTGGAAACAGTGTAGATCCAGATCAGATGGCTTCTGAAGAAGCCATCAGATCAGGATCTACACTGTTTGACATGAAGTTTATGGATTTGTAAGAATAAATTGCATGAAGTAATCTGATTGGTTCAAAGTCAGAAATGGGTGTGGCTAAACTGAATATTCAGCAAGATAAGGGATACCTGTTCTAGTTGTTTCTGCAATCTAGCTATTTCTGCCTTCTTTTCCTCCACACTAGCTTGAGCTGTTTTTATATGGTCCTCTAGATCAGCTCGTTGACTTGCCTTCTCTGCTTCAGAGGCCAACAGTAACTCATTCTGTAAAAAGCAGAAGCCAAATCAACAATAGGGACAGTTGAGTTGACATCATCAGCCACCATTCTGACTTTTTTCCGACGGTACTTGCTTCGGTTTTTATCATTATAATTTAACCCTTATCTTGCTGTTCACGACAACCCCTATCTTTGCAAACAGTGTAGATCCAGATCAGATGGCTTCTGAAGAAGCCATCTGATCAGGATCTACACTGTTTGGCATTCCGTTTAAGAATTTGTAGCAATAAATTACATCAAGTAATTTGATTGGTTGATAGACAGAAATGGTTGTGGCTTAAATGAATATTCAGCAAGATAAGGGTTAATTATTTTAATCATTTTAACCGAAAGCTAGTAAGCTGCTAACACATCAAGAAAACACTCCTATATAATTTTGACCCCCCTTGAACCCCATTTTTATATAGTAAAACTGGGGTTTACAGGGGTAAGCTTCATTTTTCTTATTTCTGCTAGGAAATATAGATTGTGGGTACTCGTTAGAATGCGGTTCTAACTTGTACCCACAATCTATATTTTGAGCAGAAATAAGGAAGATATCACACTTTTTCATCTTAAAATTTTCATTTTTTCGGCGATAAAGGTTACAATGTATTTGTATAGGCATGTTTTCGTAATGAACAAAGACTGAGGCTATTACCTCCATTATTCAGCACTAGAAGGTGCTGTAGATTACATTTTTCAGCAAAAGTACCCCTGTATTACATATTTAACTTGCTAGAACAATTAACAATTTCACCACAAACAAGCTTGTTAAGCTAACAATGCTTTGAACAACTGGGCCCAGGTCTTACAGACATCCCTCTTGGCACAGAATTAGCTACAAGCATACAGACTTTAATTTGGATCTTAGACTGGTGAGTGAGTGAGTGTTTGAGTTTTACGTCCCACCAACAGCTAAGGTCATACAGAGATGGTACCTAGGTTTAAAGACTCATCCTAGAGACTGGAGAAGCCCGGGATCGATCCTGCGATCCCTGGTTTTCAAGGCGAGTAGCGTAACCACTACACCACGAAGGCTTCTAATCTTAGACTGGTTCCAGTTATCTTGTGAGAACTGCATACAGATTTAGATAATACCAGGCTAACTTTCCCTATGGACTGCTTTTCCAGTCTTCATGATGTCAATAAGTCCATATATAAAAATCCTCCTAAACCCCACATTATGTGGATACACAGGGGGTTTACAGGTGTATACACTACATTCCTTTTTTTCGCATGAAAACATTTGATGGTACTCGTAATAGTTGTCTCAATGAGGCAGCTCTAAGAAGCACACACAATATATGTTCAGAGCTGAAATGAGGAAAATATGAAAAATTTTAATCAGAAAATGGTAGTTCTTCAGTAATGAAAGAGGACATAATAGCTCATGGGTGTGTTATTAAAATGTGTAGTTTGTAAGAACTGAACGTAGCTGCAAGACTGACTTTTCATACCCTGGAGACTAGGTTTGTTCTATTTTTAGCAGTGCAAGGAAACTCCGTCTCACCCATTGGCTTAGATAGCTCACACAGGATGTTAACCCTTAAGATGCCAATCAAAATAAGTGTCATCTGCTTTGTTGTCTGATGGTCACTTTATAAGACATTGTTGCAAACACTGTGGACCCAGATCAGACTGCTCGGAGCAGTCTGATCAGGGTCCACACTTTTTTGCATATTTGCATAAACGCCAAAACAGGTTTGAAAAGTTTGCAAGAAAACCAGCAGATGACATAAACAGCTAATATTTTCAGATGTAGTTTTTCTTGGCAACTTAACCCTTGTCCTGCTGAGCCCGGATATGTCTTAACTTTCAAACAATGAAGATCCAGTTCAGATGGCAACTGAAGAAGCCATCTGATCAGGATTTTCATTGTTTGTCATTCAGTTTATGAATTTGCTGATAAACATCAAGAAATCTGATTGGTTGTTAATCAGTGGTGGGTGTGGCATATTCAAATATTCAGCGGGTCAAGAGTTAAGGGTAAAAATGACATCAGTATTCCTATTGTAGTGCTTTCCCCAAACAATACTTATGCCTCTGCACATAAAACACTGAATATTGTATGAAGAAAGCAATACAAAAAGTTCTTGGTAACACAAATTAGCAAACATACACCAACTATGTAGACTGAGAAATTCAAACCCTCAAGTCGACGGATAAAGTCAGAAACTCAGTAAATCCTGACTTTATCGGATTTGGATTTCTCTATCATGTTAGCAAGTCTGTGGAATGAACACCCTTCTTAACCCCAATTTATATAAAGTGGGGTTTACAGGGTATACATTATTATCCTTTTATTTTGGCTCAAAAACATATGTGGGTACTTGCTAGAACTGCCTCATTGAGGTAGTTCTAAGGAGCAACCACGTTCTATGTTTGGACTAGCCGTTAGAAAAAAAATCTCCAAAAAATGCTAGTTCTGGACATATGAAAGACACCATTGTTGCACAAGGATGTGTTATCTTAACCCATTGTATGCTAGTGGACTCTTCCATTGCTATATGTTGGGCAAGTCCATTTGTCGTTTAAGGGATATTAGGCCTATTTTTTTCATTTTTATTCTATTTTTGAAGAAAAATTATGTTAGAAAATAGTGCAGGCCCTGATCAGATGCCTTGTAATGCGGCGTTTGATCTGGGCCTGCACTGTTTGCCAAGGTACCACTTTAGGGGTTTCCCGCATACAATGGGTTAAAATTGTCAGCATTGGAGATGGCATAGTACTCATTAGAAGCGCCTCTGAGTACTCACAACATGTTTTTGTGCAGAAATATGAAAAATATCAATACTTTTCTGATGAAAAGAGCTATGAGATGTATGTTTCATTCTATTTTTACCTTGGATTTCAGACTGGTTTCCAACTCTTGTATCTTGAGAGAGTTGGCTGCAAGCTTCTCCTTCTTCTTGGTCACACTAGCCTGCAGTTTGCTGCAGCTGGCCTCTGATGTCTCCAGCTGACCTTTCACCTCATTTAGCTGTCGATACAGCTCTTCCACAGTTTTAGTGTTTTCATCGGTCTGAGTCTGAAGAGTGCCTTCAAGGGCAGATAACTTCTCTTTTAGTTGTTCCTGTAAAATGTACGTGTAACCAGCTTTGTCATAAGTAGGTACAGGAGGCTAAAATGCCTTCTCTTCATGCAAAGCTTTTTACTTTTTGTCTTTTAAAGGGCAGGGCAAAGTAAAATAGAAGTGAAGGCAATGATCAGGAATCGATCCAATTAACCCACAGCTTCCATTAGAGACACCAAAGGGAAAGAAGCACAAACATGAAACAACTAGACTCTAATGGAACCATCAATATCGGAAAGCCAAAAGGACAGTTACTGTCTGCTCTGAAATATAGATTGTAGGTACTCATTAGAATTGCCCCATCGGTTCTAATGTGTACCCACAATCTATATTTTGAGCAGAAATTAGAAAGATATCACACTTTTTCAACTTAAAATTTTCATTTACACAAACTAGAAATGGGTCCATAGGACACAGATGCTCCCGCCTGAAAATATGGTAAGGACCTTGGTTTTTGTGAGGCAGATTGTCTCATGATGGCTAACATTTCTGCCAAGTAATTTCAAAATCCATTCAGAGATAAGAAAGTTATTGACTGCATTTAAGTTACGGACCATTTTTTTTACCTTTGACCTATAAGTATGACATTGACCTTGGAGATATGGATCTGGGTTTGCACTCGACACATTGTCTCATGATGATTAACATTTCTTCAAAGTAATTTCAAAATCCATCCAGAAATAAGAAAGTTATTGACTGCGTTTAAGTTTCGGACCCTTTTTTTTACGTCTGACCTCTAAGTATGACCTTGACTTTGAAGGTATGGACCTGGTTTTTGCACGTGACACATCGTCTCATGATAGTTAACATTTCTACAAAGTAATTTCAAAATCCATCCAGAAATAAGAAAGTTATTGACTGCGTTTAAGTTTCGGACTCTTATTTTGACCCTTGACCATTAAGTATGACCTTGACCTTGGAGGTACGGACCTGGGTTTTGCACGTGACACATCGTCTCATGATGGTTAACATTTCTGCTGAGTAATTTTAAAATCCATCAAGAAATAAGAAAGTTATTGACTGCGTTTAAGTTTCCGACGCACGGACGGACGAACGGACAGGGGCAAAGCTATATGCCCTTTACACCATTCTTCCAATGGCGGGGGCATAAAAAAATGTTGCTAAGTGCTGAGCAGATCAAATTTGCAACCACCTCTTATCACACGTCAGATGTAGATCAGACTGAACCACCAAGGCTAGCAGCACATGATGGGGAGGAGCAGGATTGATTGTCTTGGGAGTATAATGACACCTTAACCATTGTGGATTTGGGTTTTTTTTTTTTTTTTCTTTTTTTTATTTTTGGTTTTGTTTTTACGGCCCTTTCCAGATTATTTCACTCATATCGAGCCGATCATTAATCAGAGGTGGGTGAAAATGGGGTACCCATAGAAAAACCACCTGACCTTCCATTGTAGAACTTGGCGTCCCACATGTGACCCGAGCCAGGCTCAAACCACAGTGGTGAGAGACCTAATGATTACGAGTAAGCGCTCTTATCCACTAGGCCACAGAGGCCCTTAACAACCAACCATTGTGGGTCATTTTGTGTTGTCTCCTAAAGAAAGGGAGTTGGACACCCCTCATGACACCATTTTCTCACCCAGCCACCCCTTTGGCAGGAGCAGAAAAACATTTAGTGCAATGGGATAAAAACTGCAAGCAAGCCTTTCTTTGGGGGTTAAGACCCAAACCACCCTGTTCAGCTAATCAGAGTCATAGCAAGAAATAAGGTGTGTATTTTGTGATAATTGAAGGATAGTTTTCCTTATTTCTGCATATAAACCTATGTGGTGGGTATTCATTATTAATTATACATTAATGAATACCCACAACATAGATTTTTATGGAGAATTGACAAAAACTATCCTTCTGTTATCATAAAATACTGACCTTATCAATGAATTTAAGATATAGAAACTAAGGATATTGTTTCCGTCCAGTAGCAAATATAAAGGTGCTGATCAGACAGAGAGGATGTGCAGGTTTATCTGTGTCTTTGCTTATTGACAATGCCATAAAACAGGTTTTCCCTTGAACAGCTCATGTAACTTACCTTTTCTTGTTTCATCTGATTAATGGCTGTTTCCACTCCCTCACCAGCCTCTATCTGGAATGCATAACATTTCAATTTTTGACAATCTTAAATCAGTGACCATTTCATGTGAAATTTATGAAGCAAGCCTCTGGAGATTTTCATAACTCATAGCAACAAATAAGGCTGGTATGTTATGATAACTGAAGCATAGTTTTTGTCAATTCTCCGTATAAACCTATGTAGTGAATATTCATTAGAACCGCCTCGACGAGGCGGTTCTAATGAATATCAACAACACAGGTTTATATGCAGAAATAAGGAAAACTATCCTTCAATTATCACAAAATATGCACCTTATCTGTTGCTATGATAAATTTCACACGAACTGGCCATAGGTGTAAGATTCCGTTTCATATATAAAAATTAAATCAAATTTTATTGTGGAACAAGTTCCACAGAGTAACAGCAGAAAATACATTGTCATGGACAGTGTCATAATATTACAGGGCAGTTACCATAGGGATTACTCATGATTTTTAATGCATTAACCTTTGCCTTGTCCTGCGGAAGATGTTTGAACACAAGCCACTAGGCCCAGAGCTCAGATAACTTCAAAGGGACCCAGCGAATGTTACTGCAATGAAACAACCATGGACGATTGTTGTTCTTGTACAACTTATGATTGCAGGGGCAAATTGTGACAAAAATGCCCCCAAAACCCTTCAAATGCTACCATGAAACCAACATGAGGGCCAGTTTAGAATGTTGTTAACAATGATGTCAATTCCGCAATGATGTTCTGACATAATAAAATTTTAAAATCCTACATTCAAGGCAACATTACGTTGTGCAAGGTAACGTAAACAAAACAAGAGTCCAGCTTGTGATATCAAAAGTTCTAAACCCATTTTCATGATTTAAAAATAGGTTTTGTTGTTTGAATATTGCTTCTTGCCCATTCAAGAATAGCTTCAAACAGCTATGTTCATTTAAGAAATGAAGTTTATTTTTCTGCAGTTCATGGAAGTATGAACGCAGTGGGTCGCGTGCAAAGTAAATGAACCCCAAAGGGGTTCATGTAAACTTTGCTAGCGACCCACTGCTGTTCATAATTTCATGAAAAGCAGAAAAATTAAGTTTATTTTTTATATCTACATTATTTGCCCCTCATCCCTGGGCGAAAAAAATGCTTGTAGGGCAAACTTTTAAAGCTGAAAAATATTTACAAGCTGTTTTTCTACAAAGAGCGGAGCAGCGTTGACGTCATCAACGCCCGTAGAGAACAATGTTTTAGAATGACGTCACTTGACGTCAGTAAAAATCATGTGATTCGATGCGTTCATGGAAGTATGAACGCAATTGTTTTCTATAGGTTTACATTAGACTTTACACTGGAAATGTAAATATTTCTGTTTTTATACAAGAACATGATTGTGTTACTATATGTGTGGTCATAGCACTTTATTATGACATGACTTGGTGAGGCAACTCCTGCAAAATTATATTTTTCTCCCGTGTCAATAGGGGTCAACTCTTAAAGGAAATAATTTGCTCCTGAGGAGCAAATTCTTTCCTTTAATAGTAGACCCCTTTTTCAGAGGGACAGGGATTATAGAAAAGCGATCAGTAAGTCCCGAAAGTTATCTCCCTTTGAAAAATGGCGGACAAATCTGCCAGGTGTTCCCATTCCCCTTAATCCACTATATCAGCGATGTTATAAGATTCACCCTTATTCTGCTGAATATCTGAATTAGCCACTACCATTTCTAACTTTTGGCCAATCAGATTACATGAAATAATGTTTTCATTGAAATACACAAACTTAATGGCAGTGTAGATCCTGATCAGATGGCTTCTTCAGAGGCCATCTGATCTGGATCTATGCTGTTTGCAAAGGTAGGGGTTGTCGTGAACAGCAGGATAAGGGTTTAGAAAATTCTCACTACTGTGCATTTAAGGGGAATGGGAACACCTGTCAGATTTTTCGGCCATTTTTCAAAGGGAGACAATTTTAGGGACTCTATAAGCCCTGTCCCACTGAAAAAGGAGTCAACTCTTAAAGGAAAGAATTTGCTCATCAGGAGCAAATTCTTTCCTTTAAGAGTTGACCCCTATTGACATGGCAGACAAAAATACTTTTGCAGGAGTTGTCTCCCTTGAAGGAGTTCCCATTACCCTTAAGCCTGGCTTTCCTAAGATGTGAGATTCCAAGTACTGCAATGTCTGTTTTTGAGTTCTGCATCCAACCAATAACTGAGGTCATA
Organism: Lucinisca nassula; assembly: GCA_963580285.1. Lineage (NCBI taxonomy): Eukaryota > Metazoa > Mollusca > Bivalvia > Lucinida > Lucinidae > Lucinisca > Lucinisca nassula. Next base: position 102,065,104 of record OY757016.1, read on the forward strand.
TGGAGATTGGACCTCAGGTTAAAGAATCATCCAAAGTCTGGAGAGGCCAGGAATCAAACCAATGACCATGTTCATGAGGCAAGAAGCTTAATCACTGCACCACAGAGGCTTCTGGCAAAAACGAAGTAGCCAGGAATAGAACCCATGACCCCTGACGAATAAGGTGAGTAGCTTAACCACTACACAACAGAGGCTTCTGGCAAAAAGGGTTACCTCTTATAATACAATACATGTACGATGAAATTCCGCTATCAAGACCACCTAAAATTAAGACAAAATATGCTTTTAAAATCATATTTAGAAGGTTTAAGGTACAGTTTCTTTGTGTTTTCTACATCCAGTGTGCTGTAGTGGGAGACCACCTCTGGCACTGTTCAAAAGTGGTCTTAAAGACCACTTTTGAACAGTCCCAAAGGTGGTCTTGAAATAGAAACTTAACTGTACCTTAGCTATGAGATCTGTTCTTTCATTGCCAAGTTGTTGAATGTCCTCTTTAGCAGACGACAGCTGATTTTCGAGATCTTGCAGACGTTCCTCTCTGAAACAAGACATAACATACTGCTGATAATGTATACACAGCAACAGAGAAGGTTGGTATTCTGTGATAATTTAAGGACAGTTTTCCTTATTTCTCCATATATTATAAACCTATGTTGTGAGCATTCATTAGGATTGCCTCAATGAGGCAGTCCTAATGAATACCCACAACATTGGTTATTATGGAGAATTGACAAAAACTATCCTGCAGTTGTCACAAAATACCAACCTTCTCTGTTGCTATGTGAATATGATCTACACAATCAAGAACTGTCTAAAAGCCAGGGTCAATTTGTTCAAAGCATTGTTAGCTTAACCCTTTTTGTACCAGGATGCCATTTAAAAATTTAGGATTGTCAGGTTGTGTTTTCTTCAAAATTTATTTGGAAAATGGCTGAACTTTTTGCAAACAATGTAGGCCCCGATCAGACGCGGCGTTCTATGGCGTCTGATCTGGGCCTGCACTGTTTGCCAAGTACCCGTTTTGGGATCTCTGGTACAAAAAGGGTTAAGGAGCTTCTTGGTGGCCAAAATGTTAACTATTGTTGCAAGTACAGTATCTTTATACTCTGGTATTTTTTGCTGAAAAAAATGTGAGTAGGTACTCTTACACATTTTTGCAGCAAAAATATCAAAACAAAAAGAATAAAAAAACCAGGGTTTAGTTGTTCAAAACATTGTTTGATGAAGGAACTTCTTGGTGTTGAAGGGTTACACATTAAGTTTCTTACCAATAAATAATGATATATGTTGAAGACAGACTCCAGACTGTCAAGTAGAAAGAGTGGACATGCAAGACAGGACTGAGAAAAAGATATACAGGTGAGCTGGAGATATTGCCTTCCTGGAAAACCCGGATTAATAAAGGTTTCTTGTAAACAGGACTTACTAGAAAGAATAACAAGAGCACCGCATGCCGGTGTCAACGCTCAGCTGCAAAAATCTTAAGTCGAAAAAGGGGCATAACTGTGCCAACAATATTTTGAGGACTACCTCACTTATTGGTATGAGTTCCCCTTTTCATAATGAACGACAAGTCCGAGTTTCAAGTAAATATGTTCAGTAATGACAGAAATATTACAAAATGTCCAAGATTTTGCATGACGACGACGCAAAAATTCGAAGTGGAAAAAGGGGCATAACTGTGCCAAAAATATTTTGAGGGTTACCTCACTTATTGGTATGAGTTCCCCTTTTCATAATGAACAACTAGTCCGAGTTTCAAGTAAATATGCTCAGGAATGACAGAGATATTACAAAATGTCCAAGTTTTTGCATGACGACGCAGACAACGCCAGAGCTATGACAATACCTTGTTGTTTTCTTCGAAAACAGCCGAGCTAAAAATTACAGATTTAAAAACAAAGGTTTCTTACCACTGTAAGGTTCGACTTCACTCAGGTCAAAAGTGAAATAATGAGTTATGCAATGAAAGGTGTTGTGCCTTTTCCCGTGATACTCAACTTTTTGCATACATTTGATCAATGGCCAGTCTGATATAAGTAAAGTAATCTTTAGAGGGATGGAAAATGCAAATAAAGAAATGAACTAGTTGGCTACCTGAGTTTTGCTTTTCTTATTTCCTCTTCTAACTCAGCTGATTTTTCTCTCAGTTTCACTTTGATCTCATCTCCTCCCTCAACCTACAGGCATAAAAACATATACAAATTAAGTCAAACTTCAATGGCTCAGATATATAGCAACAAATAAAGTATGTACAGTGAAATTCCACTATTAAGACCACCTAAAATTAAGATTAAATTTGCTTTTAGAAGCTTATTTCATAGGTTGCAGTTATTCTTTCTTTGTATTTTCCGCATACAGTCCTCTGGTCAGAGACCACCTTTGGGACTGTTCAAAAGTGGTTTAAAGACCACTTTTGAACAGTCCCAAAGGTGGTCTTAATATAGGAATTTTACTGTATTTTGTGATAACTGCAGGATAGTTTTCTTTATTTCTCCATATAAGAATTGACAAAAACTATCCTTCAATTATCACAAAGTACCCACCCCATCTGTTGCTATGCTCAGACACCATTGGGATCATGAAAATTTGTTCAGACAGGTAGTTTGAGCCACTGAGGGCCAATCATAGAGCCAGACCCAGAGACATAGCAAGGAATCTTTTTCATTTTCTTTGAAAATAAGGGTATGTCATGTGCACTCATTAGAATCTCCTCATTGAGGTGACTCTAATGAGTATACAGAACATAAATTTTCAAGATGAAATAAAAAAAACTCTCCCTAAACTATCTCAAATATATTAATATATGCAATTGAGAAAAAATTTCCTAGGGACACAAGAAATAGTTCAAAAAAGCCGTGGTAAATGTGTCATTTGTGCCTGAGGTCACAAAGCCTCACTGTATCAGAATTTACATTTTCAGTTCACTTTTGGGTCACATAGCAACAGATATGGTAAATATTTTGTGATAATTGAAGGATAGTTTTTGTCAATTCTCCATAAAAACCTATGTTATGGGTATTCATTAGATCCACCTCCCCGAAGCAGTTCTAATGCAGTTTTATGGTCGCAAATTTTGTTTTACTACAACGCATGAGGGGAGCCCTAAAATGGAATTTGCAACCGTAAAACCGGCGATTTACCTCCCCAAATGACCATTTGCCGTACTGTTATCCCCATTCTAATGCACTTATTCTGTTGTTTTGTTAAAAATTGTACTACAGTCGAACTTCAATGGCTCGAACACCTTTGGGACCTTGAAAATCTGTTCGAGACAGGGATAGTTCGAGCCAATGAGGGTTACTGTCAGGAGGCATAACAAGATACTTTTAGATATCTTTTTGGTGTTCTATAATGAAAATGTATGCTGTGTGTACTCATTAGAATCGCCTCATCGAGGCGATTCTAATGAGTACACACAGCATACATTTGCTAGATAAAACACTAACATCTCCTTAATTATCCCCCACTATTTCTTATGTAGAGGATTTCGAAAGGGGCTCAAGAATGAGTTCGATACATCCATGGTAAACGAGCCATCGGTGTTCGAGCCATCGAAGTTCTACTGTATTTTGCATGAAGCCGCAGGCTCTGTGAGCTGCGTAAAACCAAAGGCTACCCAATCAAAATTGACATTATGAGGTCACCTTGGATTTCTGACAGTATATCGCAGAATATACTGTCGCAAATGTTTGACATTATCCAATCAGACATCATTTTACATACTGGCCCCGATAGCTCAGTTGGTAGAGTGTCCCCTCCAGGAACAGGAGGTCACGGGTTTGATCCCAGGCTGCGACATACCAAAGTCGGTAAAAATGGTACTAGCTGTTCCTCGATTGGCACTCGGATTTATGGGGTAGAGCAAGGACTGGTCAACCCAGTGTCAGGATAATGTGACTGGGCGTGGTATCATGTAATGTGTCTGGGACATGATACTTCAGTGAAGCAGCACTATAAAAGTGAGTGTTGAGCTCCCTGTCGCAACCAGACACCATCGTGATATGACTGAAAAATTGTTGAAAGCGACGTTAAACCCGTATTCACACACACACCCACATCATTTTACATATGCTAGTGCATTAGAATGTAAACTGTTCATCCAGTTTTACAAACCAATATCCCTAAATTTTTAAATGGACCCCTACTGTATGTAAGATGGAAGTTTAGAACAGAAATTGGTGAAAACACTTACCTCAGCCTGGTAGTGCTGGTTTACATCTGCTAGTTGTTGTGTGAGGTCTGTAACCGCTGCTATCTGGGTTTCTAGCTCACTTGAAATCTAGGAAAGATACAAGGTAATTGATTGATTGTCCTGGGGTTTAGTGACATGTCAGCCCTTGAGGGTTAACTTGTGTCATCTCCCACAGCATCACGCAAACACGCCTATACAAATACATTGCCACTTTTATCGCCGAAAAAATGAAGATTTTAAGATGAACTAGAAATGTGTCCAGACGACACAGATGCCCCCGCAAAGGGCCCCGCCTCACCCCGAAAATCCATGTTGCAACAAAATTTTCGAAGTGTGTGACCTTGTCATCAGGAACATTTGTGAGAAGTTATATTGAAACAGGTGAAAAAATGTAAGCGCTAGAGCAATGACAACGTTTTTCTAAAAATAGTCAAAGTGACCTTGACCTTGAAAGTCGAACTCGCTCAAGGTATTGTCATAAGGAACATTTGTGTGAAGTTATATAGAAATCAGTGAAGTAATGTAGTCGCTAGAGCGATGACAAAGTTTTTCTAAAAATAGCCAAAGTGACCTTGACCTTGAAAGTCGAAATCGCTCGAGATATTGTCATAAGGAACATTTGTGTGAAGTTATATTGAAATCGGTGCAGAAATGAAAGTGCTAGAGCGATGACAAAGTTTTTCTAAAAACAGCCACAGTGACCTTGACCTTGAAAGTCGAACTTGCTAGAGATATTGTCATAAGGAACATTTGTGTGAAGTAATATTGAAATTGGTGAAAAAATGTAAGCGCTAGAGCAATGACAAAGTTTTTCTAAAAATAGCCACAGTGACCTTGACCTTGAAAGTCAAACTCGTTCGAGGTATTGTCATAAGGAACATCTGTGTGAAGTTATGTTGAAATCGTTGAAAAAATGTAAGCGCTAGAGCGATGACAAAGTTTTTCTAAAAATAGCCACAGTGACCTTGACCTTGAAAATGGAACTCGCTAAAGATATTGTCATAAGGAACATTTGTGTGAAGTTATATTGAAATCGGTGAAGAAATGTAAGCGCTAGAGCGATGACAAAGTTTTTCTAAAAATAGCCACAGTGACCTTGACCTTGAAAATGGAACTCGCTAAAGATATTGTCATAAGGAACATTTGTGTGAAGTTATATTGAAATCGGTGAAGAAATGTAAGCGCTAGAGCGATGACAAAGTTTTTCTAAAAATAGCCACAGTGACCTTGACCTTGAGGCCATGACCTTGAAAGTTGAAATTGCTTGAGCTATTTTCATAAGGAATATTTGTGTGAAGTTATATTGAAATTTGTGAAGAAATGTAAGCGCTAGAGTGATGACAAAGTTTTTCTAAAAATAGCCACAGTGACCTTGACCTCGAAGTCATGACCTTGAAAGACGAACTCCCTCGAGATATTGTCATAAGTAACATTTGTGTGAAGTTATATTGAAATCAGTGAAGAAATGTAGGCACTAGAGCGATGACAAAGTTTTTCTAAGAATAGCCACAGTGACCTTGACCTTGAGGCCATGACCTTGAAAGTCGAACTCGCTCGAGATATTTTTATAAGGAACATTTGTGTGAAGTTATATTGAAATTGGTGAAGAAATGTAGGCGCTAGAGCGATGACAAAGTTTTTCTAAAAATAGCCACAGTGACCTTGACCTTGAGGTCATGACCTTGAAAGTCAAACTCGCTCGAGATATTGTCATAAGGAACATTTGTGTGAAGTTATATTAAATTAATGAAGAAATATAGACACTAGAGCTATGTTGTGCGAGGGGATAATTAAAAATTTTTAAGTCTGTGACCTTGACCTTAAGCTCATGGGCATGGGTGGGGGGTATCGCTGAATATAATGGACAAGTATCTAACATCATACCAAATATCAACTCAATCCATCGCACGATTTGGAAAATATAAACTCTTAAAATATCTAATTAAAAATTTCTAAGTATGTGACCTTGACCTTGAGGTCATAGGCATGGGGGGGGGGTATTGCTGAATAAAACATTGTACCTATATCTATCATCATATGAACCAAAGCCATCATAAAAGTTCAGGTTCTACCAGGTACAAATACCTTAACTGGAGTCTTTAACATGTAAAATTTCTAAGTCCATGACCTTGACCTTGAGGCCATGGGCATGGGTGGGGGTATCGCTGAATGAAATTTTGGACCTATATCTATAATGATACCAAATATGAACCAATTCCATCAAATGGTTTGGAAAATATGAGTTCTAAAATGTTCAAGTCTACCTGTTACAAAAACCTTAACCTGAGTCTTTAACATTGAAAATTTCTAAGTCTGTGACCTTGACCTTGAGGTCACAGGCATGGGTGGGGGTATTGCTTAATTAAACTTTGGACCTATATCTATCATCATACCAAAGATGAACCAGTTCTATCGAATGGTTAGGAAAATATGAGTTCTAAAAGTTCAGGCTCTACCTGTTACAAAAACTTTAACCTGAGGTTACAGGATCACGTACGTACGTACGTACGTACGTACACACACACGTACAGACGGACGTACACATGTACGCACGTACACACATACGCACGTACGGAAAACCGAAAAACTATATGCCCCAGGCATCATATGATGCGGGGGCATAATAAAAATTGTGATTTTTTCTTATTTCTGCTCAAAATATAGATTGTTGGCACTCGTTAGAACCGCCTCATCGAGGCGGTTCTAACGAGTACCCACAATCTATATTTTAGAGCAGAAATAAGAAAAATAAGGTATAACCCCTGAAACCCCAGTTTTACTATATAAAAGTGGGGTTCAAGGGGGTCAAAAGTATATAGGCATGTTTTCGTGATGGAAAGAGAGAAAAGAGATAGAAAGAGTGGCCAGGGGAGAAAGTGAATGAAAATAGACAGAAGGAGAAAGAAAGAAAATGACAGGGTAAATGGTGGAGAAATACAGAGCATGAAAATACATGCATTTCACTAGGGGCTCAAAAATGGGTTCGACACATCCATGGTAATTGAGCCATCGGTGTTCGAGCCATCGAAGTTCTACTGTATACTCATCTAAATTTGCGAACTGAATGACAAACAGTGTAGTTCTTAACTAGATGGCTTGAAGAAGACATCTGACCTGGATATAAAATGATAGGGTATTTAGTGTTCAGCAGGATAAGGGTTGAGCCAAAAAAAAACATTTTGTGTGTAAAAGCTGGATCAGAATCCTGTTTCCTTTATGCACATGTTCAATGCATGTCTGAACTGTGTTGCACGTTTCAAGGCCCTGCGTCAAATACTGTAGGAGGTGTTGCAGAGACAAGAATAGTCCTACAAAGTGTGACGTACAGACAGACGTACGTACAGAAAAGAGCAAACCTATATGGCCCTCCCAACTTCATGACGGGGGCATTAAAACTTCATATTTAACCCATTTACTGCTTAACTTTTTCAAAACTGCACTTATAAAACTTCAAGGGAATATGTGGTGGCTGTAAATGTCTCCCTGCCATTCATCATAGTGTGTGTGTGTTGACAAGCCCCGTGATGCCGGACAGTGACCCTCGGGATGGATTTTAACATCCATCCCTCACACCCATATAGGATTCTTATATTCTGACATGGCGCTAGGAATAACACTCAAATACCTGCTAGTTCCTAGTCTGAAGGTTAGCAGTATTGGGAAAACAGGTAACCGAAAAGGTCAGTGGGGTCTGGTTACCTGTTTCCCAATACTGATAATGTGTAAGCTAGGAGCCAGCAAATAATGCAAAATGGTGAGTTCAAACTATCCCAGTCTCAAACAAATGTTCCGAGTCCTAAAGGTGTTTCAGCCTTTGAAGTTTCACTGTAGGTTTAATGGTATAAACTGAAAGAAGACATTTTCTCTATAATATTTAAGTCTTAAATACAGAGATGAAACCGACCTAATACAGTAATGGTAAACTGTTTAGACAGCCTAAGCCTGCCCAGGCTAAGTGTTGTGAGTCCGACAGTCCTTGCATATGAACACTAGCAGTTTCTTTGGGTGGTTGGGCTTGAGTTGTCATTTCATCTGTATGACGATTTAAAGGTGCATTATTGAGCTAAGGGTCTCAATTTTTTTTTCTGTTTTTTATCTTTAATGCATACTTCTTTGTCATGCGTACACTTTTGGAGCCAAATACAGCTTCAGAACTTTGTGAAAATGGTCGTTTTCATTCGTGTTTACCCTTCGCTCTGAACATGTGTTCGGAATTTCTGTTCTAAAAATAAATATGTCAATCCGATTCAGGCATGGCCTAAGCAAACAAGGCCAAAAATGAACGTCGCATAACGTCATATATGGGGATTCTATTTTTGTTACGAACTAAAAATAGATCTAACTAGTGTTCTAATCCTAGTTAGGGAATCCCTCTCAAATTCGTTTTCCTGTCATCATTATTGTTCGCATTTTTGCATAAAATGCATTCATTTGTATTGTTTTAAAGAAAAATACCGGCTATATGTATTTTATTTTTGGAAGCATTTTTTTCCGGATAGCTCGATAATGCACCTTTAAAGTCCCACAAAACTGGTAGCAATGTCTCCAAAAAGACCTCAATAGTGTTGATGGGCATGTAAAACCTCAAACAAACAAACAAACAAACACTTGTGACACATTTAGTCCAGCCTTAGATAGACAGTTTGTTTGTTGGATTTAGGGTTTAACGTCCCTGTCAACACTGTAAAGGTCATTTTGGAGATGCTGCTTCCAATTTTGACGGACTTTTACCCGACTTAGGCAGACAGTACTGCCACATAGTGAAACTTACTTTTTCAGCCTCCAACTTTGAAGAGGCAATCTGCTGGTCCTTTGCCCTTAGCTGACCTTGGCAGTCCGACCTTATATCCTGCTTCTCCTTCTCAAGGTCATTTATTCTCTTCTCCCTCTCATCTACTGCCTGCTGAAGCTGGAAGATACAATTAAGGGGAATTGGAACACCTTCAGAAGAGGCAACTCCTGCAGGAGTATTTTTGTCTCCAATGTCAACAGGGGTCAACTCTTAAAAGAAAGAATTTGCTCCAGAGGAGCAAATTCTTTCTTTTAAGAGTAGACCCCTGTTTCAGTGGGACAGGGCTTATAGAAAAGCAAACAGGAAGTCCCAAAAGTTGTCTCTCTTAGAAATATAGCAGAAAAATCAGCTTGGTGTAACCATTCCCTTAAACCAGCTGAATAAATCAACCAAGCCACACCAATTGCTGACTGTCAACCAACCAAAATACTTGATAAAATGTTTCATTAAAATTCTCAAACTAATTGACAAATAGTGTAGGTCCTGATCAGATGGCTTCAGAAGAAGCCATCTCAAACTGCTTCAACCCAATTTTTTCTGAATGGAATCTTCCATCTAATGCATGAGAGGATTCCATTTAAAAATTTAGGAATATGAGATTAACTTAAAATCAGAAACTTGATTTAAAAATTGTTGAACTTTCTGAAAACAGCGAAGGCCCTGATCAGATGCCACATTCTGTGACATCTGATCTGGGCCTGAACTGTTTGCAAATGACTCATTTGGGGGTTCCAGTATTAAATGGATTAACCCTTTTTTTACCAAATGGAATCTTCCTCCTTATATATGCCACGAGTCAATATCGAAATTTAGGGGTGACTGGTTGTGTTTTCTTCAAAAACTATTCAGAAAATAGGTGAACTTTTTGGGAACAGTGTAGGCATTCTGCGGTGTCTGATCTGGGCCTGCACTGTTTGCCAGGGTACCTGTTTTAGGGTTTCTGGTACTAAATGGGTTAAATTTCATTTGTCCAAATTCCGTATAGGCATTTTACACAGACCTCTACCTTTGAATAACAGCCAACTGTAATAATCAAAACTGTATAAATGGTTAACTCTGAAAAACAGTCGACGTATAAAGGAAAGCTGACCAAATGCCACATATGCATTTTACACAAACCACTTGTTTTGAATAACAGCAAATTTTTATAATCAAACCTCTATTAATGGTCACCTCAAAAAACAGCCAAACTACTTAAAAGTCCAGCTGACCAAATTGAAATTATGCATTTTACACAGATCTCTACCTTGATCAAAGAGAAGCCTCCGTGGTGCAGTGGTTACGCTACTCGCCTTGTAAACCAGGGATCGCAGGATCGATCCCGGGCTTCTCCAGACTTTCGGATGAGTCTTTAAACCGAGGTCCCATCTCCGTATGACCTTAGCTGTTGGTGGGACGTAAAACTAAAACTCACTCACCTTGATCAAAGGCTGCACTGCCAAATTCCCAATGTGACTCTGTAGAACGTCTCAGCATTGTCATGTGATTAACAAAGGGGCTTGGGTTATGGCCCTTTCAAGATAATTTCCCCACTTCGGTACCCAGAGGTAAAACATCTGACCTTCTTTTGCAGAACTTGGTGGCTCACATGTTCACATGATGTGACCTGAGCAAGGCTCGAAGGTGAGAGACTAAGTGATTAAGAGACAGTGCTCTTGCCTACTAGTCCTGTAGACAGAGGCCAATTTTGAGCTGATAATTAATCAGAGGTGGGCAAAAACTGGAGTATCCTGAGAAAAAACATCTGACGTTGCATTGCAGAACTTGATGGCTCACATGTTCATGTGACCTGAGCAAGGCTTGAACCCACAGGGGTGAACACCTTGAGAACTCCTGTAATTCTCTAAAAGTTTAAGCAATTTGTCTCATGTTCCAGGAAGGAGCCAAAAAGGGCAGACAGAATGGCAAGTGGTGTAGATCCTGATCAGATTGCTCAGTGTCTGCACTGTTTACTTAGGCCTGTCTGTCCCAATATGTAGGATCACTAGGGTACTTACACTACCGATCTCTGACTGCAACTCATCTCTAGTGGTATTCCCCTCCTCTACTTGTTGTTTGAGTGAAGCAGTTTCACCAGTCAGACTGTCTAATGTCGTAGTGAGTTCACTGATTCTCGCTGACTTCTCTTGAAGTTGCTGGTACACAGAATCACTCTTCTCTAGCCCCTTAAAAAGGAAATTGAAATGAATGGTCAGGGGAGTCAACTCTAACAATTTTATCTCCTATGCAAACATGGTCTATGCAGAGGTAGGGATGGAGGTAAAGTTGAGGTGGGAAGTGGGGTGAAGTAAATCAATAATGTCAGCAAGCAGAAGGAGTCTGTGAGACAAAAACATCTGTGGTCAGTTGTTCAAAGCATAGTTTGCTTAACCCATTGTATGCTAGTGAACTCTTTCATTGCTATATGTTGGACAAGTCCATTATGTCATATAAGGTATGTCAGAACTATTTTTTCCTTTTTATTCCATTTTTGACGGAAACTTCTGTTAGCAAATAATGCAGGCCCTGATCAGATGCTGCGTTCTGCAGAGAATGATCTGGGCCTGCACTGTTTGTCAAGGTACCCCTTTAGCGGTTTCCCGCATGCAATGGGATAACCAGCTCATTTGTGGTCAAATGTTAACTATTCTAGTGAGCAAAATATCGAAGATTCCGGTATTTCTGTTGATAAATTTGAAAAGCTGCTCACATTTTGCCAGCAAAAATATTAGTATATTGGCCATATTAAATGATTAAAGTTTTTTATTGATTTGTTGACTAATGATGCCCTTAGTCTTGAACAACAGGCCGCCTGACCTTCTGTTAAACAATTTGGCATCTCATTTGTGAACCAAACAAGGCCAAACCCACAGTGGTAAAATATTTTGGCCCAGTTGTTCAAAGCATTGTTAGCTAAATGAGCTTGTTAGTGGTTCTAGCAAGTACAATATCTAAAATTTTGTTATTTTTGCTGAAAAAAATGTGAGCCGCTTTTGCAGATGCAAAAGCTGCTAAGCTGCTCATATTTTTATATTTTTTCAGCAAAAATAGCATATTAACCATATTAAATGATTAAAGTTTTAACAAATTGTTAACTAAAAACATCATTAGTTTTGACCAAATTGCTGCTTATGTTCACAAGTCAGCACTTTTAACCACTTAACCAGTAGGATCTAGTCTTAAATAAAAGTCTCTCTGCTTAAGTTACCAATTATTTTACTTCTGTTCAGATGATTCACATGGCATGTCAAACTTTATATTCTCAGCAAATGCCCCCCCCCCCCCCCCCCCCATCAGGGCTTGAAGAAATAGATGGGCTGCATGATGTTTTCATGCAGAGCTGAAACCGTCCAGCACACGAGTACTGGTAAACCGCTTAGAGGATCTAAGCCTGCCCAGGCAAAGCGTTGTGAGTCAGCCCGTCCATGCTTATAAACCCTATTGGTTTCATTGGGCGGCAGAGATTGAGATGTCATTTCATCTCAATGTCAGGTAAAAGTCCCACAAAATTGGAAGCAATGTCTCCAAAATGACCTATACTGTGTTGACGGGGACATTAAACCTCAAATCAAACAAACAAACAAATATTCTCAGAAAAAAAAACAAGAGCACCGCATGCGGGTGCCAACGCTCGTCTGCAGTTTCTTTTAGAAAACCAAAGTTCTAAGTAAAATAAGGGCAATCAAATTGCAAGATGGAGTTATAAAACTTGTAGGGAATGTAGCTCTTGTGATGGTGAGTATGTGTATGAAGTTTCATGAAGGTAGGCCAAATACTTTTGGAAATATGGTCAAGGTTAAGGTTTTCGGTTAAATTTTCGAAAAATAGGTCAAAGTTCAAAGGTCAAGGTCACAGATCAAAAAGTGTGGTATCACTGACAAGGTCTTGTCCCAAGGAACATTCATGTGAAGTTTGAAGGCTCTGTTGTGAATAGTATTAAAATGAGAGCAAAAAATGTGTTTCAGAAAAAAATTGGAAAAGGAGAGATAATTCAGCCAAAATCAACAATGTTGTTATGGTCCTTGGTCAAAATGTAGCTTTTGTGATGATGAGTGTGTGTATGAAGTTTCATGAGGCTAGGTCTAATACTTTTTAAGTTATAGCCAAGGTTAAGTTTTTTTGGAACGACGCAGGACGACGCCAGACGACAACGCAGACGCCGGAGTGATGACAATAGCTCGAAAGTTTTTTTTCAAAAAACAGACGAGCTAACAACAAAATAAAACTGACATCAGCAAATATCAAGATTGGCAGTTTAAGGCTTGAACTACTGACACTTTTATCTGCAAAAACGTTAACATTGTGATAACTCATCTGTGGGACTTTGTGCACTTTTTTCACATCTCCAAAATGGCTATATTTCTATTGAAAACCTCTCATATTTTTTCTTATTTTTACTGCAAACATAGGTTGTGGGTGCTCGTTAGAAATAAGAACCAGAATTAAGAAAAATAATGCATATCCCTGTAAATCCAAGTTTGCTCTTTTTCAAGTGGGGTTTAGAGGGGTGTTCATTACACGGGACTTGATAATGTGGACTTTTTGACATACTGAATGGCTGAGGTTTTAAAATAAAATTAGCTAACAAATTTTGTTAGCTTTGGACAAATAGATCTTGAATTACATTAACTTTACCAATTGTATGCGGGAAACCCCTCAAGGGTTACCTTGGCAAACAGTGCAGGCCCAGATCAGACACCGCAGAACTGCTAACAGAATTTTCCATCAAAAATAGAACAAAAACAAAAAAAAATAGGCCTGACACCCCTCATATGACAAATGGACTTGTCCAACACATAGCAATGGAAGAGTCCACTAGCATACAATGGGTTAAGCTCTACTATACAGCTACCTTCTGCATATTTTCCTGAGTTTGTACAAGTTGTTCCTCCTTAACAACCAGCTGCCCCTGTAACTGCTTCAGGTCTAGACCAGCTTGGTTAAGCTCTCCCTCTAGCTGAGAGATTTTAGTCTCCTTCTCAGACATCTCAGACTGCAGGGCTTTTATCTCATTGTCTTTATTACTCAGTTTACTGGAAAAAAGATAAAATATGAGATAATTTTAGCTCATGGCATTTTAGGAACATTTTTGCTGCTTGTGAACATAGCTCCAGAGAAGGTGCTTTTTTCATCAGAGAAGTAATAATATTCTTCTTATTTCTGCACAGAAACATGTTCATTATATTTTTTTTTATTTCTGCACTAAAAAAAGGTTGTGGGTACTCATTAGAAGCCCAGCAAGCTGAGGGGCTTCTTATGAGTATCCACAACATGTTTTTGTGCTCACTGAGGCCCTTCTAATGAGTACCCACAACATGTTTTGTGCAGAAGTAAGAAAAATCCCCTCTTATCTGTGGCTATGTGTGAATTACCAGAATCATTGCCAGTCTCACTAGCTCAGTACGATACATATCTGATTGGTGGTCAGTAGGTCCCAGGTTTGATACCTGGCAGGTCGGCAAGAAACTCTTTCATGGAGATCGTGAAACCTTTTCCACTGTCATTCTCTCCCTTCGGCTTATTCAAGAAGGGCAGTTGTCAGTTTCTGGTGAAAACATGCACACTATACTGGTTAACTGCTCCTGTATAAGCCTGCCCAGGAAGTTTGGTTAGGTAAACTGACAGGCTTAATATGACCTAAGCAGTGCTGACTGGGACGTTAAATTCCAAACAAACAAAAACAGAAGCATCTTGGGACAAACATTTACAGTGTTATGCAGCAAAATATAATGCCTTAGTAGTCAGGGTCTTTCAATATTCTTTCATGGAGATTGATCATGAAATATTTTGTATGATCATTTTCTCGCTACCTCAATACCCTTCCTTATCTAAAGCTATGAATATCTAATGCAGATGCAGTAACCATAGTAACATATACCTTTCAAGTGCCTTCTTCTCATTTGCTGATTTCTCTAAATCTTGCTCTAATCTACTAATAGCAGCCTCTTTTTCTTTCACCTGCTTTTGTGTCGAGTTCAGTGATTGGCTGATTCCTTCTTCCTTTGACTGCAAATCTTTAATTTTATTGGCCAGTTGTTCCTTTTCAGCTTTGATTTTGTTATTCTGTCTGTCTTTTTCTTCAATTCTCCTTTCAGCTTCGTTCATTCTTTGTAATGATTCTTTTTCTTTAGTAGAATGTTGAGCTTGCTGTAGTCTAAGTTCATTAACAGATTTTTCTAGGCTTGACCTAAGTTTGGAAATATCACCATCTTTTTCTTGCAATGATCTGAGCATGTCTTCTACTTTCTGTGTTAACTACAATCAAAAAGAAAACATGTTAATGTTGTTATACAGGTTATTTTATTACTTTCTCAAATAAATTATGATTAACCCTTCCACCTGTGTAGCTGATATGAATACTATATGACTTCATGTTAATAATACATAAATTTAACTCACTTTATACCAACATTCAATTTAACGACAGACCTTGCTTTAAGTACAACTCAAATGGAACAAATCCTTAGATCCAGAGGAAATGGATGCTAAGAGAAATTCAAGAAGGGGTGACTGTGAATACGAAGAAAAAAAACAACAGAAAAGCTGAGCAGAAACATTCTAAGCAGAAAGCCAATGCTAGGGCTTTCTTCGTCAGGCTTCTCTTGCTGTATCTGCAGCAGGCATTTTAGAGCTAAGATTGATCTCATAGCCATCTTAGAATACTTCATGCATTTGATTAAAACTGGTCATTGTCAGTAATGATACACAAGCTATTAAAACCCTGGGCCAAATTGTTCAAAACTAACGACATCATTAGTTAACATTGTTAAACTTCAATCATTTAATATGGTAAATTATACTAAAAATTTTGCTGAAAAAATGTGAGTATTTGCAAAAGCTACTCACATTTTTCCTGCACAAATACCAGAGTAATAAATATTGTATTTGCTAGAACAGTTAACAATTTGACCACTAACATGCTCATTAAGCTAAATGTCAAACTTCATAGGCAAAAATACATTTTGAACCATAAAAATATGTCTGAATAAGGGGTACATCAAGCAACTGAGAGCTTATAGTACCATATCAGTATGCACTGGCGATAATGTTACTATCTTCTAACCTGAATTCTCTAGGGACTAAAAAGCAAGTTTAAATTAACCATGGTTAATGTATTCACACACCACAAGAGAAAACCTTTTTTTTTTTTTTTGGCAATTTGAAACAAGAATTCCGCCAAAGGCTATGTTGTGCCTGTCAAGGTGCAAAGTCATTGAACCATAAAATAAAGATATGCCCATGTGTACTAATTAGAATTGCATAACCTTTTCAATTTAAAATAAGATAAAACTCTCAAAAAGTATCCTAACTGTAAGGATATCTGGATAACCATGAAATGTAGGTCAAGGTCAAATAAGGGTGCTTGCATTAAGACTGTCATCACTAATGCAAGTATGTTTGAAGTATCATTAATGAAATTCTTAAAGTTCTTGAGTAGGGTGAATGCTAGGGTAGTCGCAAAAGTTCCCCAAGTCAGTGAACATGAAATATAGGTCAAGATCTTGGATGCTTGCATTAAAGTTGTCATCGTTAGATGCAAGTTCAAACAAAGTATCATTTATGAAGCTCTTGTAGTTGTTGATTTGTTTTGTTTGAGGTTTAACGTCCCCATCAACACTTGGTCATTTTGGTGATGTTGCTTCCAATTTTGTGGGACTTTACCCGACATTGAGATAAAATGAGATCTCAATCCCTGACACACAATGAAACCAATAGGGTTTATATGCATGGACGGGCTGACTTGCACAACTTTGCCTGGGCAGGCTGACCTTCTAAGTAGTATACCAGTACTTACGTGCAGTCAGTTTCAGCTCTGCGTGGAATCATCATGCAGCCCAATCTATTTCTCCAAGCTCTGTTGGGCAGGGGCAGTTGTAGTTGTTGAGAAATGGACTTGAAAATTAGGGTGAATGCTAGGGTGGACACAAATGTTGACGGCTTGACAAATGGACGGACAAATGGATGGAAATTTCAACTCCTACATCATGCCAAGCTTAAAGCAGGCGCTACAAGAAAGGGGTGCAGTTCAGCACCTTAGTGTCAGCTACTTTAGGGCCCAGTTGTTCAGTGATGAAAGTATAACAAACTCATTAGTGGTCAAATTATTAACTGTTCTAGCAAGTATAAAATCTGATACTCAGGTACTTTTGCTGGAAAAATGTGTGCAGCTTTTGCATTTGCATAAGCTGCTCACATTGTTTTTGCAAAAGTATCAGTGTTTTTGCCATATTAAATGATCTAAGTTTTAATGATACAGTAACTAATGATCTCGTTATCTCTGTATATAAAATTTAAACACTCCTGATAGTCTTAAAAGCTGAGCAAACCTGTTTGTGTCTCACCTGGGGCCAGTTGTTCAAAACTAATGACATCGAAAGTTACCAAATTTTTAAAACTTTGATCGTCTGATATTGCAAAACTACTGTTCAAAGCATCTTTAGTTTAACTAGCTCATTAGTCATCAAATTGTAAACTGTTCTGGCATGTCCAATATCTAAAATTATTTTTGCTGAAGCTGCTCACATTTTTTCAGCAAAAATTTTAGCATATTGTCCATATTAAATAATCTGTTTTAACGATTTGTTAACTAATGGCGTCGTTAGTTTTGATCAACTGGACCCTGATATTTTTTTCAGCAAAAAATACCACTGTATTAGGTATTGTACTTACTAGAAAAGTAAACAATTACACAAAAAACAAGCTTGTTAAGCTAACAATGCTTTGAACAACTGGACCGAGGTCACAAACTCGAAAGACATGTTTTCTTGTAAATTCTAACAATTTTGGATCATTCAACTCAATTATAGCAGTCAATCCTCTTTGTACTGACATTAGATATAACCACAAAACTCTTTATGACAATTTATAGAAAGATTTGAAGGGTTAATGGAGGTATTCAAGAATAAATGAGGTGGAAAAAAAAATCCCCAAATTATCCATTATTCTTTTCCTTATTCGGGATTCATCTTTATAATGGTAAAGTGTCAGGGAACAATTACTGTAAAGAACCTTAGTATTCGTACAAATAGGCCTAAGCAAACAGTGCAGATCAATATCACTCTATCTGCAACTTTTGAACTCCTTGCTGGATTGTGGAACGGAGAATTATAGCAAGTCGTCAAGGAGTCCGAATTTTTAAGATTTTTGCAGCACTGTTGTCAAAATTATTATTAACCCATTGTATGCGGAAAACCCCTAAAGGGGTACCTTGGCAAACAGTGCAGGCCCAGATCAGACGCCGCATTCTAGACACCGCCGCAGAATGCGGCGTCTGAGCAGGACCTGCACTGTTTGGTAACAGAATTTTCCTTCAAAAATAGAATAAAAACAAAAAAATAGGTCTGACACTCCTTATATGACAAATGGACTTGTCCAACATAACTATAGCAATGGAAGAGTCCACTAGCATACAATGGGTTAATGAGGTTCCCCTGTACGTACCTGCCCATGTTTCTCCATGAGACCTTTGACCTCTGTGTCCTTGTCACTGGTCTGTGCCTGATACATCTGTAGCTGGTTCTCAGCTTGTGAGAGTGACGTCTGCAATCTTTCAATATCAAACAGATTAGAGGACATGACAACTGACATGAATGATTTGTGCACTAACATTCTGTTAAAATGTGATAAGAAAACAGGACAGAACAAGATTAAACTTGAGGAGAAGTATGGTAAAGGTCTACATTGGTGCCATTCCATGATGTAAAACTTTTAACACTTTAACTGCCAATCACAACAGTTGATGTCTGCTTTCTAGTCTGCTGCTTACTTTAAAAGTCATTGTTGCAAACAGTGTGGACCAAGATCAGACTGCTCCTTCAGGAGTAGTCTGATCTTGATCTACACTTTTTGCCTGCATGCATAAACATGTTTTAAAAGTTTGCAAAAAGATGCAGCAGGAAGACATAATCAGACAACATTTTCAGATACAGTTTTTCTTGGCATTGGCCATCAGGGTTAACCCATTTTGTACTGGAAACCCCAAAACGGGTACCCTGGCAAACGGTGCAGGCCCAGATCAGACGCCGCAAAATGCGGTGTCTGATCTGGGCCTCCACTGTTTAGTTTATACTAATTTATTTTCGTTTGATTGCGATGGAAGCTTCAAGCTTATTTAATCGCTCTTGAACACTCATTCCGGATGTTTTCACGCACGCGAGAGAGAGGCAGTGACTATTACACCACAGCTACCCATTTACACCTGGCTGGACTGTTTGCATACAGTTCAGCCAATTTCCAACTTAAATTTCAAGTAAACAAAACCTGATACCCCTAAATTTTGAAATGGACTCATGCTATATATAAGGTAGAAGATTCCATTTGGTACAGAAAAGGTTAAAGTGTGTGTGTGTAGCTGATGGCAATGCCAAACCCAATAACTTTCATTTGGGCATGCTAATAAATACCATACTTGCCTTAACAAGGGCACAGTGCACTTAACTATCTCATTCTAATCATAAAAGCAAGCCCTTGTAAGACCAATTAACCCTTTTTGTACCAAATGGAATCTTCCTCCTTATATAAAGCAGGAGTCTATTTCGAAATTTAGGGGTGTCAGGTTGTTTTCTTCAAAATTTATTCGGGAAATGGCTTAACTTTTTGCAGATAGGGTTGGCCCTGATCAGACGCCGCATTTTGTAGCGTCAGTTCTGGGCCTGCACTGTTTGCCAAATACCTCTATTGGGGTTTGGAAACAGTGCAAACCCAGATCAGACTGCTCTTTAAATGAGTAGTCTGATCCGGGTCTACACGGTTTGCCATTCCGGATGCACATTTTGGACTCTTTGCTGGATCACAAAACAAATTTGTTAAAATTTTAGGAGAATTATATTAAATCCTCAAGGTGTCTGATTTTTAGGATTTTTACGATATTTGTGTATGTTTTGTACAGCATGTGTGCTTATTTGGGGAAATAAGGTATTTCTTTATCCGCTTCTTTGAATACCTCTCCATTTATTAGCCTTTAAATGAAGTTTGACATTCTCTTATTTCATATTTTTAATTATTTTTGAAGGAAATTAAGTTTTGACATTTCATGTGAATCATGTAGTAGATGATTTGTATGTTCATATGAAATATCGAGACTTATTTTCTTTCATTAAAAAAAAAAAAAAGAGAGAGTGCAGCAAGTTCGGTGTTATATGCCCTTGGCAAGTAATCAGCTGTAACACATACATGTATACTGGCAAATAGTAGGAGGGGTTAGCCCAAAAAGAAAAGTTCATGGAAGGACAGATGGATATGATTCTACTAATAATTGGTGGACTGTATGCGCTGCTTCATATAATGGTCTAACTATAATTCACCTTTCAGCAAACTATAGGACAATTAACTGGAAATGAGAAGTGACAGGGGAATAACTCTGCGAAATATTTGGTGGATTGTAACCTCAAAATGGAATGTGCTGCTCCAAATCAGGGTGTAACTTTTTACAATTTTCAGCTTAATCCAATGTAAGCTATAGGAAGAGCTAGCTTACCAATTTTTAAAGGCTATTACTGCTGATATTTGGTGGACTGTAACTTCAAGACAATATAATATGTGTAAGTTTCAGCTTTATCAGATGTAAATTGTAGGAGTTAGCTGGAAACGAAAAGTTTACAGAAGTTTTCAAAGAAGCATAACTCTGCTAATGTTTGGTGAACTGCATACTTGGAACGATATGCACTGCTTCACATCATGGTCTAACTATAAATCAAAGTTCAGCCGGATGGGATGTAAACTGTAGGAAAGGTTAGCTTGAAACGAAGTTTCCACCAATTTTCAAATGGGCAATGCTAATATTTGGTAGACTGTAACCTAGAAATAATATGCACTGCTCAATATCATGGTGTCACTTTTTATAAAGTCTCAGTTTAGTCTGATGTACACTAGGAGTTAGCCAGGAACAAACAACAAGAGGGCCATGATGGCCCTGGATCGCTCACCTGATCCATAGAGTAACAAGTGGGCCCTGGGGAGGGCCATTATTGACCCCAAGGTTATAATGTGTATAATGTTGAGGGAGGTCTAAAAAGGTGAAGCTTCATACCAAATATCAATAAAGGCTTGATTGTCCACTAGATGAAGCTCCATACCAAATATCAAAGACATGGGTCTTGCAGTTTCAGAGAAGAAGATTTGTTAAAGATTTTCCTATATAAGTATATGTAAAACCAAAGGGTCTTGGGGCGGGGGCATTTTGGGCCCAAGGGCTATAATTTGAACAATCTTGATAGAAGTCCACTAGATGAAATTTCACACCAAATATCGAAGACCTAGGCCTTGTGGTTTCACAGAAGAAACTTTTTAAAGATTTTCCCTATATAAGTCTATGTAAAACCAAAGGGCCCGAGGCGGGGGCATTTTTGGCCTCAGGGCTATAATTTGAACAATCTTGGTAAAGGTCCACTAGCTGAAGCTCCATACCAAATATCAAAGACCTAGGCCTTGTGGTTTCAGAGAAGAAGATTTTTCAAGATTTTCCCTTTATAAGTCTATGTAAAACCAAAGGGCCCCGGAGGGGGTGGGGGGGGGGGGGGCATTTTGGTCCCAGGGCTATAATTTGAACAATCTTGGTAGAGGTCCACCAGATGAAGCTTCATACCAAATATCAAAGACCTTGGCCTTGCAGTTTCAGAGAAGATGTTTAAAGATTTTCCCTACATAGCCTATGTAAAACCAAAGGGCCCCGGGGCGGGGGCATTTTTGGCCCCAGCACCATAATTTGAACAATCTTGGTAGGGGTCCACTAGATGAAGCTTCATACCAAATAGCAAAGACCTGGGCCTTGCAGTTTCAGAGAAGAAGATTTTTAAAGATTTTCCCTATATAAGCCCATGTAAAACCAAAGGGCCCCGGGGCGGGGGCATTTTTGGCCCAAGCAAAATAATTTGAACAATCTTGGTAGGGGTCCACTAGATGAAGCTTCATATCAAATATCAAAGACCTCGGCCTTGCGGTTTCAGAGAAGGAGATTTTTACAGATTTTCTCTATATAAGCCAAAGTAAAACCAAAGGGCCCCCGGGCGGTGGCATTTTTGGCCCCAGGGCTATAATTTGAACAATCTTGGTAGAGATCCACTAGGTGAAGCTTCACACAAAATATCAAAGACCTGGGCCTTGGGGTTTCACAGAAGAAGATTTTTAAAGATTTTCCCTATATAAGCCTATGTAAATCCATAGGCCTCTGGGGCGGGGGCATTTTTGGCCCCAGGGCTATAATTTGAACAATCTTGAAAGAGGTCCATTAGATGAAGCTTCATACCAAATATCCAAGATCTGGGCCTTGCGGTTCCAGAGAAGAAGATTTTTAAAGATTTTCCCTATATAAGCCTATGTAAAACCAAAGGCCCCTGGGGCGGGGGCGGTTTTGGCCCCAGGGCTATAATTTGAACAATCTTGAAAGGGGTCCACTAGATGAAGCTTCACACCAAATATCCAAGATCTGGGTCTTGCGGTTCCAGAGAAGAAGATTTTTAAAGATTTTCCCTATATAAGCATATGTAAAACCAAAGGCCCCCGGGGCGGGGGCATTTCTGGCCCCAGGGCTACAATTTGAACAATCTTGGTAGGGGTCCACTAGGTGAAGCTTCACACCAAATATCAAAGACCTGGGCCTTGCGGTTTCAGAGAAGAAGATTTTTAAAGATTTTCCCTATATAAGCCTATGTAAAACCAAAGGACCCCGGGGCGGGGACAATTTTCGACCCAGGACTATAATTTGAACAATCTTGGTTGAGGTCCACTAGATGAAGCTTCATGCAAAATATCGAAGACCTGGGCCTTGCGGTTTCAGAGAAGAAGATTTTTAAAGTTTTCATTTAAAAAATCTATTTTTAGCTCCTGTGACCTAGATGTGCAACAGACCGGAACCATTTGAACAACGTTGAAAGGGGACCACCTAAGGATCATTCCTGTGAAGTTTGGTCAAAATCCGATCAGTGGTTTAGGAGGAGATGTTGTTTGAAGAAAAGTTTACGCACACACGCACGCACACACGCACACACGCACGATGGACGACGGACAAAAAGTGATCACAAAAGCTCACCTCGTCACTACGTGACAGGTGAGCTAAAAACAAATGTTCAAAGTGACATAATTCTGCTAACATTTGGTGGGCTGTAACCTAGAAATAATATGCACTGCTCCACATCATTAAGTGCTAGCAACACTATTTTTAAAGTCTCAGCTTAGCCTGATGTATACTATAGGAGGAGTTAGCCAGAAACAAAATAATAACACAAATACAGTCGACTTGCTATCTCAAACTCCAAGGGGCTGGAATATTTGGTTTGAGATTAGTTTAACTTAAACCATTGTTTGAGATATCAGAGTTTGAGACAATGAGAGTCCACTGTAATAATAACAATGCATAACCATATGATCCTGACTAGAATTACCCTTTATAAGATGCTGAACATGATATAGCACTGAACCATTGTTCTACAATAAACCTTGTATATGTGTAGTCTTGTTTATTTGTCTTGGTTCAAATTATGGAAGATTGTGGACACCAGGCGGATAAATACACAGGAGGGGCACTGTGCTGATCTATCTTCCTTTGCACGCACCAAACAATGCTTCGCAAAAGCATCCATACATTCCTTGCAAAGCATTCCATTTTATGCATTCCATTCCAGATTATGCATTAAAATAATCCAAATTACTAATCCATCCCATAATTTGAAACAAATTCTAAAAATCCATGAGGTGCCACAAAAACATGCTCCATATCCGCACGTGTTAGGACAAACCTCTCTTATAAAAGTTATCCTGTAATGGCATTTGGTGCGTGCAAAACGTTTGCAATAACTTACAAATTTAAGATTTTAAATTCAATGACCTGGAAAATGTCCTATTGCCAGGTTCTGGTTGGAAGTCAGCAGTCAATGGAGGGGCATCTTGCTGGTATGTCAATCTGTTAAGATTATAAAACTTTGATACCTCAAAGCTGGCTTGCAAATACTTGCGACCAGGAATGGGGATCAAGTTGTTCTTTTGGCCAAATGGGAGAGGTCCCCTGTCATGGAGGTGGTGCTCATTGACCAGAACCTTTCAACGGGACATCTCCTAAGTCATTAAATTTAAAATCTTAAATTTTTAAGTTATTGCAAATGCTAATACTTGTCAAACATATAGCAATGGAAGAGCCCACTAGTATACAATGGGATAAATTACTTTTGCCACACCCATTTTGCCTTTCAAAATGATGTAGTTTATTTCTATAAAATCACCAACTAATAACAAACAGTAAACATCCAGAGATAAGGGGCCAGTTGATCATAACTAAGTACAGTAGAACTTCGACGTCTCGAACACCGATGGCTCGTTTCCCATGGCTTGGTCGAACTCGTACTTGAGCCCCTAGGGAAATCCTCAAGATAAGAAATGGTGGGTGAGGATAAAGGAGATTTTAGTCTTTTATCTTGCAAATGTGTGCTGTGTGTACTCATTAGAATCGCCTTGGTGAGGCGATTCTAATGAGTACACACAGCAAACATTTTCATTATCTAACATCGAAAGATGTTCAAAAGTATCTCGTTATGCCTCGTGGCAGTGACCTTCAGTGGCTCGAACTACCGCTGTCTCGAATAAAATTTCATGGTCCCAAAGGGGTTCGAGCCATCAAAGTTCGACTGTATGTCCTTAGTTAACTTTGATCATTTGATATGGCAAATATGCTAATATTTTTGCTGAAAAAAATGTGAGCAGCTTTTGAAGATGCAAAAGCTGCTCTCATTTTTTCAGCAAAAACAACATTAGATCTTTGAACTTGCTAGAACAATTACAGTTTGACTACTAACATGCTCTTTAGGCTGACGATGCTTTGAACAACTGGCCCCAGATGGCTTCAGAGATGGCTTCTGCAGAAGCCAGAAGCCATCTGATCTGTTCTAAAGAAGCCATTTGATCTAGTTATTCACTATTCTCCAGAAGCCATCTGATCTATTTCTTCACTGTTTTACAAAGGTTGAGCATATCCTCGTTTAGCAGGACAAGGGTTATTTTAACAGTCAACCATACACATGTAAAGCAAAACTAGCCTAATTTACCTGGGCCCAGTTGTTCAAAGCATCTCGTTAGCTTAATGAGCTCGTTAGTGGTCATATTGTTAGCTGTTCTAGCAAGTGCAATATCTTAAATTTTGGTATTTTTGCTGAAAAAAATGTAAGCAGCTTTTGCATTTGAAAACAAAGCTGCTCACATTTTTTTCAGCAAAAATATTAGCATACTTCCCATATTAAATGATCAAAGTTTTAACCCTTGTTCTGCGGGTCCCGGAATAATCCGGTCTCACAGGCCCAGGCCGTATGGCGGCTCCCGGAATAATCCGGATTCACCGGTACCGGCTTATACCTGCATATATCCTTCAACCAATGAAACGCCGCCTACTATTGACGCTTCGGTTGGTTGCTCTGAACATCAGAAATAACGTTTCCGCATATCGGACAATATTATTGGTTTTTACAGGTAAGTCACGTCCAATTAGAATTCGGAAGCGTACCTGAATTAAAGATGGCGACATACTCGACACAAATGTGTCATTTTTCCCCGATTTAAATGTGAATTCCGACAGCGGGTTGGAAATGAAGGCTTTTAATCGGCCAAAATAAATAGTGACAGAGAAGACCGTTATTCCGGGGATGAAGACTCCGTCGATATGGGCTGAAGGAGATGCCCAACCATTACGGTTGCATTCACAGGTGTGCATGGCATTTCCGAGGCTACGGGGCTGCCAGATGACCCCAGTATTGCCGACTTAGTCCATAAATGTGAAAAAACAAGTTGGCTTCTTTAAAAAGAATCCAAAGGATGGGTCTGCTGGCTCGCACAGTGAAAAACTACCATTCTGAAAAATTCAATGAGCACACCTGTGTGTATTTCCTTTGATGTTCCTTTGATGTTTTACCGAACATTCATACCTGAGTAACTTTATGAGTGTGAAAATTTTAAGAAAAGACAGTATTTATATTTTCACAATGATACCAGGCCTTTGAAGGAAAAAAAACTAACTTTCACAGGTATTTTGTTGTTTTTTCAAATTTTATCATACCTTTACCTTAATTAATTAATTCTACAGGTAAAAGGTCTCCGCATACATGCTGATATCAAAATAGGACTGTTAACAATTTTGCATCACATGTACATGAGGTTTTACCTTATTAGTGGTTCATTGCAGGATACAATTGCTCTTTTCCATATGCAGATGTCTTATATTTTGGGAAAAAAAAACTTAACTTACCTGTACTTTTAACCTTTGATGCTAGACTTTCTCGTCACACCTGAGAACCCGAATTTTTTTCTACAGGCCACAAAATCAAAGGGGCACAAAATATCACAAAACAGCATGGTATTGAAAGAAATAACACAGGTTTTACAGCATTTTATTGCATTTTATTACTTTTTATTACCTTTACCTTAATTAACTAATTAATATTTTACAGGTAAGTGGACATTAATGAAAAAAATATAAAAATTCTCAAAGTACAATATAATACCTTTACAATGATATATAACATGTCAACATCCAAACATCAAATATTGTCAACAATCTTATCTAAAACATAATACCCACATTTTACAAGATTACCAAAAAATACTCAGCCAGGAGCACTAGAACTATATAGTAAATTCAGCAGAACAAGGGTTAAGAATATGTTTAACGACGATGTTGTTAGTTTTCAACAACTGGCATCTGGTATACATTGCAAAGGCATGGTAACATTCCATGTGACCTTCAGCTTGCTTATACTGACCTGGTTACTGCATGTAACAATCTCTGTGGCCGAAAGTTTTAACACTTTTATTATTACAGTTTAAATTAATCATAACCTTTCTTTTTTATCTGTGACACTGATTTTTCATGATCAAGCCTAGCTGTTTTGTTTGAGTTAAGGTTTTACCTTCCCATCAACTATACTCACTTAGGTGAAATAATATTTAGGTCATTTTGGTAACATTGCTTCTGATTTTGTGGGATTTTTACCCAGCACTGAAATAAAATGACCCAGAGTTCTCGGAAACCCCGAATCCGGCGTATTTTTACGCCTGTTTTTGCTTTTGTACGCGTAAAATTTCCTGTCGTGGATTCTTAATTACGCCAATTTTTTTTTCGTCTGACGCGTCCGTAATCCAGTGTAAAAATGACCTCAATCACATCAAAAGATGACAGCGGGTGTCCAATTGATCTCTAAATTTAGCTACGGCTTTCGGATCAAAAGTTTACCGTTAATCGTCGCCGCCAGGCTTGTTCAAGCATTACCTGGCGAGGACAGTTGTCTGTATTACTCTCTCGGCCAATCAGAGCGTCACGGCTAGAAGATTGGCAGGTCAGATGCAGCAATCTCGTGGCTGATTAACATTAATTGATTGTTTTGTTTCCGGATACTTGTATACACAGTTGGATTATCGGTAATTTGATTGTTGAAAAAATGTCGGAGGCATAATTAAAGGATGCGATAATCTAGTGTATAAATCGTCTTTATTACGATTAAAGAAAATTATGACTCGAGTTTGTCGCATTATCAAGTTACCTTGATTAGGCCTATTTGAATGAAAGAAATTAATTATCAAGTGTTGAACTGCCTGCTAAAAGTGGAGGTTCGGAACAGACACCTGTGGCATCTGATCTGGGCCTACACTGTTGGTGTTTTTTTTGGTCCCCACGTGGGGCTATTGTAATGGTCTTTATCGAACGTCCGTCCGTCTTACCGGATAACTTCTAGACGGTGATAGATAGAAACTTGAAACTTTGGGAACTGACAGATCTTTGATCTGGGGAGTGCATGACGCTTTCGGAATTTTGATCACCTCTAGGGGTGGGCCCAGGGGGGGGGGGGGTAGGGCCCGCGGGGGTCAAAAATCAAAATTTCCAGGACATGGTCGTGTAACATATCAAAGAATCCAAAAGTTACATTATGCCATTTTATGTACTAGGATGTAGTGCATGGCCTGAACAGACCTGTCCTGTTGGTGCAGCCTGATCAGAGCCTGTACTACTGTTAACTGCTCACACTCAATTTAAACCCATATCCTGATGAATAAATTAATATACCCAGTCCACTCCTGACTTTCAAAGCCTAATGTAATTTACACATTCAAATTTACAATCTGAGGGACAATGTAATTTCCTGATTAGATGGTAGCCATCTGATCTTGATCTCCACTGCAAGAAAAGGGTTTGTCATGTTAAGCAGAATAAGGGTTCAAGCCCCAAAGTCTTTTGGAGTCACACTCTACAGCCGTATGCATTTAGCCATAATTGACACACGTTTTTAGTGTCAAACTCCAACTTTCCAACATTTGACTCCAACTTTTCAGATTTGAATCCAACTTTTTCCATGGATGGATTCTTAAACTCCTGTTTTCAAAATCCTAGTGAGAACTCTGATGACCTCTCAAGCCCTACCACCCAAAGATACCCCTAGGGTCTGGCTCGCACTACTCTGCCTGGGCAGGCTTATACCTTCTAAGTGGTTTACCAGTAGTCATGTTCGGTTGGTTTCAGCTCTGTGGAAGCATCATGCATCCCTATCTATTTCTCCAAGTCCGATGGCCAAACCTGACAGTATGTTGACACCCAAAACCTTTTATCATATCTACCATATGTATTCAGACTGATAGGCCCAAGCAAACAGTGTATACCCTGATCAGATGCTGCAGTCTACAGTGTCTCATCAGGGTCTACACTGTTTGCCACTCATTCAGCAATTGGTATACACAATATCAGGTAATTGATTGTCCTTGTTCAAATTTTAAAGCCGTATGGTAAGGAGTTGAGGTGTGAATATTTAGGGTAAATACAGTATGCCGTGTTCTCTGTAAATTAACATTTGAGCACTGTCATGAGAAAACGACCCAAACCTGCCAACTTAAACCCCTGTCACACCAGGGCCACGTTTTCACGGCGTCCAAGAAAAATGCAGAACGCCGAGGTGCGCGCAGTACGATCGTGAACATCGCCGTAGCAATGCACTGGCATCGCCAGCAGGCGCGTTGGGATCACATAGAACGTCAAGCAACGGCGCTCATTTTGAGCATGCTCAAAACAAATGCCGTCGCTCGGCGTTCTGATAAGAGCGCAGTGAGGTCGCCTTAAGGTTGCCATAGCAGCGCAGTAAGGTCTCCTACAACGCTACAGGAGCTCGGCAGGGGCGCACAAAGGTCTCCTACAACGCCTTATAAGCTCCGCTTGTATACATGATTAATTGATCGATTTATTTGAGGTTTAACGTCCCCGTCAACACTGTATAGGTCATTTTGGAAACGTTGCTTCCAATTTTGTGGGACTTTCACCCGCCATTGAGATAAAATGACATCGCAAGCCCTGTCGCCCAATGAAACCAATAGAGTTTATAAGCATGGGCGGTCCGTCTCGCACTGCTTTGCCTGGGCAGGCTTAGAACCTCTTAGCGGTTCACCAGTACTCGTTTGCAGTCGGTTTCAGCTCTCCGTGGAAGCATCATGCAGTCCATCTATTTCTTTCAGTCCCGATGGGCGGGGAGCGCCAGAGTAGACTGTGGAACGTAAAGTTTGATTGAGTACTGTATTCTGTGGTGACTCATCCCAGGATTGATAAGGTAATGGCGGTAGACTTGCTCCTGCTTGCGGTGATGGCGGTGGACTTGCTTCAGATGGCACACGAGTAAACCGCTCAGGAAGGCTAAACTTGCCCAGGCTAAGCGGTGCGAGTCGGACAGTCCATGCTTACTAACCCTATTGGTTTCATTAGGTGACAGGGATTGAGACGTCATTTCATCTCAATGTCAGGTAAAATTCCCACAAAATTGGAAGCAATGTCTCTAAAATGACCTATACTGTGTTGATGGGGATATTAAACCTCAAATCAAACAAAACTGTTTGACTGATGAAGATGTCTGTTTACGCATTGCTTTATAGTGCAAACAAACGTCTTAAACATGCCGTCAGCGTAGCGTGAGCGCCGTAAAAGCGCAGTGCACGCCGTGTTAGCGCCGTGTAAGCACAGTGGATGTGCCGTGAGAGCGCATACAATCGCCATCAAGAACACCTTAGGATCGCGATAGATCGCCATGTAAGCTCTGTAGCAACGTCTTGGTCGCTGTAAGGACGCCATGACAGGTCCATGTTCACGAAAAATATCCAGTATTTCTTGCGATCTCGGGGCGTTCTTGAAAATTAAACAACACCGTTCCATCACAGTGGAAACGTGGCATAGTGTGACAGGGGATAACACAGACCAGCAAGAGTCTTGGATTTTTACCGGTCATCACGAAAACACACCTATATAATTTTGATCCCCATGAACCCCAATTTTATATGGAAAAACTAAGGTTTACAGGAGTAAACCTATTTTTTCTTATTTCTGCTCTAAAATATAGATTGTGGGTACTCCTTAGAACTGCCGTGGTTGTAACAAGTAGAACCGCAGTGGTTCTAACAAGTACCCACAATCTATATTTTGTGCAGAAGTAAGAAAAATATCACACATTAAAATTTTCTTTTTTCGGCAGTAAAGTTTACAATGCAATTATATAGGAGCATTTTCGTAATGACACACTAGAGATACTATCCAAGCAGTCTGATCTGCATCTTTGTTGTTTGCAAATGACAAGGATTCTGCCTGAGGCTACCGCACCTGTGGAGTCCCAAAGTCACCAAACTATGAAATGTAGGTCAAGATTAAACATGGGTGCTTGCATAGAAGTTGCTATTCCTAGACGCAAGTTTGTACAAAGGATCATTAATGATGCACTTAAAGTTCTTGAGGAACGGACTTGAACATCAGTGTAAAGTAGAGTTGTCACAAATGTAGATGGCTTGACAAACAAATGAATGAACGGACAGACAGACAGACTAGCGTACAGACATTTGGACTCCTATAGCAAGACAGGCTTAAAAAGGCGCGACAAAACCAGGTTCTCTCATGACGTGGCTCATTTATCATATGACGGAGCATCAAATGTTCGTGAACTAACTCAATATATGAGGACATTGTAAAAATGTAAAAAAGAAAGTTGACATATTTTCTATAGTTTTTGCACAATAAGATGGTTGCCAAGGTGCCTATAAAAAGCTGCTCTTCATGCTAAAATCAGCAAAGCATGAGAAACTGAGAAGCTCATTAATAGCAGGGACCAGTTATTCAAAACTAATGATTCCATTAACCCGTTGTATGCTGGTGGACTCTTCCATTGCTAAATGTTGGACAAATCCATTTGTCATATAAGGGATGTCAGGCTTATTTATTTTTTATTCTACTTTTGACAGAAAATTCTGTCAGCAAATAGTGCAGGTCCTGATTAGATGCCACATTCTGTGGCATCTGATCTGGACCTGCCCTGTTTGCCAAGGTACCCCTTCAGGGGTTTCCCACATACAATGGGTTAACTAAGGTATTATCAAAACATTGGCCATTAATAGGGCAAATATGCTAATATTTTTGTAGCGAAAATACCACTGTATGAGTTTTGTACTTTTTAGAACAGTTAACCACTGCTTAAAATTTTGAATTTACTAGAACAATTAACATTTTGGCCACTAACGAGCTTATGCTAATGAGGTTTTGAACAACTTGTCCCAGAATAAACCAAATGATGAGCAGACATCACGAAAACACACCCACATAATTTTTACCCCCTTATACCCCATCAACACTGTATAGGTCATTTTGGAGATGTTGCTTCCAATTTTGTGGGACTTTTACCCGACATTGAGATGAAATGACATCTCAAGCCCTATCACCCAATGAAACCAACAGGGTTTATATGCATGGACAGCCCGACTCGCACCGGTTTGCCTGGGCAGGCTTAGATCCTCAGTATTTGTGTGCTGTCGGATTCAGCTCTGCGTGGAAGCATCTTGCAGCCAATATATTTCTTCAAGCCCCGACGAGCGGGAGCGGCCTTATTAATGCTCCATAGGTTGTGGGTACTCATTAGAACAGCCTCAATGAGGCGATTCTAAGGAGCACCCACAAACTATCTTTGGAGTATAAACAAGAAAAATATCAGAAGTTTTATCTGAAAATTTTCATATTCTTAGGTGGTAAAATTTTCAATGCATTAATTTTTGTATAGGGGAGTTTTCGTAATGATCAATCTCATTTTTTACTGATCTGAGCGTAAAAAAATATAATCAAGCAAATTGCCACTATGGTTATAAAACATTAAACATGTTCAGCACACTTAAGCATGAAATTTGTACAACTCATAAATTTTAAAATGCCAACAATTGTTGGCATTTTAAAATTTAAGAGCAGGATAAGTAGCATGCTCTGCTAATATGAGCAGGAAAACTGATTTATTATCATTTTAATATTTATGAGCAGGACAGGTTTTATGCTCAAATGAGTTGAGCATGAGAACAATTTTTTTATAACCTCTGGCCCTGATTTTTTATGCTAGGTCTGTGGAGGAAGTGGGAATTAACCCTTTTTGTACCAAACAGAATCTTCCTCCTTATATGTAGCAGTAGTCCATTTCAAAATTTAGGGGTTCCCGGTTGTGGTTCCTTCAAAATTTGTTTGGAAAATGGCTATACTTTTTGCCAACAGTGTAGGCCCTGATCAGACACCGCATTCTTTTGGGGTTTCCGGTACTAAATGGGTTCAATCTCTGAGAATAGAAAGTAATAGGATATTATGTTAATTACTCTGGAAATTAGGATATCATGGTCTTTTTGTTGTTTTTGATGATGTGGATTTTTTTTTTCTTTTTGTTTGGATGATTCACTTTAGAGAGTGGATCTTAAATCTGAGGTGGGCAAAAACTAGAGCACCTTGAGATAAGACACTTGATCTTCCATTCAGTCACATGTCACCAAAAGTAATCTCAAATCCATAGCAGTTAGAGATCTAATTTTTAAGAGTTACTGCTGGGCCTCATAGGCCTGTTTTGTTTGTTTGTTTGATTTGAGGTTTAACGTTCCCGTAAACACTATTTAGGTCATCTTGGAGACGTTGCTTCTAATTTTGTGGGACTTTTACAGGATGTTGAGATGAAATGACATCTCAATCCCTGCCGCACGATGAAACCAATAGGGTTTACATGCATGGACTGGCTGACTTGCACAACTCTGCCTGGGCAGGCTTAGACCTTCTAAGCTGTTTACCAGTACTTGTCTGCGGTCTGTTTCAGCTCTGGGTGGAAGCATCATTCAGCCCAAACTATTTCTCCAAAGCCTGATGCGCGGGGGCCAAACCCAGGCCTGTTACTGCAACTTTAAAAGAGATAACTTTGCACCCCGACAACATGACAAAACAGTGCTGTTGAAATGGTCTACAATAATGCAATTATGACCTGTACCAGTTTTCTCTGATCTGACAGCTGTATTTAATTATCTGCATGCTGTTTTTTGTTTGTTTGTTGTTTTTTTTCACAGCAGACGACATTTAGAAATATTTTTCTAATTTTCCCACAAAACAGGATTTGACGCTCCATGCAAATTGTCTCACAGGATTTGACATCTCATGCAAATTATCTCCTATGAGATGTCAAATCCTGTTTTCTTGAAAAAATAAGAAAAATAGCAACAATTTGTCATCTGCTGAATTAGCCTAGAGCATGGTAAAGGTTAAATAATCCTTGTCATGGTCAACACCGTCTGCACAGAAACTGCTTTCCAAATATAAATTATGAACTTCATCAGAGTAATTCTGAGAGAATATTGGGATACTTTTACCATTTATACCCTATGTATTTGGACAGACAGGCCTGAGCAAACAGTATAGACCCTGATGATACATCACAGAAAGCGGCATCTTATCTCATCAGTATCTACACTGTTTGCCCCTCATCCAGCTGTTTTTTCAGATGATATGCCACAGAAAGTGGCATCTCATCAACATCTACACTGTTTGCACCTCATCCAGCGATTTTTTTTTGACACAACATAACATGGTAAATTGTACTTGTTCTAATTTTAGAACAAGTATGATAAGGAGTTAACCTATTTTAGACTGGAAACCCCTAAATGGGTACCATGGCAAAGAGTACAGGCCCAGATCAGACGCCGCAGAATGCGGCGTCTGATCAGGGCCTAGACTGTTTACAAAAAGTTCAGCCAATTTCCAAATAGATTATGAAGAAAACACAACCTGACACCCAAAAAATTTTGAATGGACTCCTGCTATATATAAGAAGGAAGATTCCATTTGGTACAAAAAAGGTTAAAGTGTCAGAATATTTAGGGTAAATATGGCACTAGCTGCAGAAATTGTAAAAGCTTGGCTATTGATGCTGGAAAAACTAGCTGTGGTCTAAAGATGAGCCATTTTCCAGGGCAGGGCTGTTTTGAACAGGCAGACCGGGGAAATGCCATCTGATGGCAAAGTTCTGCATACTGGATACACTGCTAGGTACAGTAGAACTTTGAAGGCTAGAACACGGATGGCTTGTTTACAATGGCTGAGTGGAACCAATTTTTGAGTCCCTAGGTACGTCCTCTGCATAAGAGGTAGTGCGGGATAATTATGGGGATTTTCGACTTTATGCTGTGTGTGCTCATTAGAATAGCCTCATCGAGGCGATTCTAATGAGTACACACAACATACATTTTCATCATAGAACACCGAAAATAGCAAAATTAACCCTGTCATGCCTGCTGGATGTAACCCTCAGTGGCTCAAACTACCCGTGTCTCGAACAGATTTTCGTGGTCCGAAAGGTGTTCGAGCCATTGAAGTTCGACTGTATGTAGCAAAAGTACTAATTTCAGCAGGGAAGGGTTTATGATGGGATACCTGCCAAATATCAGTACCTGTAGTGTTCGAAATATTGAATTAGTTCACGAACTTTTTGGTACCCCATTGTATACCTGGTTAATTCCTCTTGAGTTGGAGCCCTTGATAGTTCTTCCTTTAGTCTCTTTATTTCATCTTCTGATCTATAAATAGATATAGCCAACAGAGTCCTTCTTAAGGGGTATAAATGAAGACGACATATTTAGCAATTTCATCATGTTAACAAGTCTGTGTCATTATGATAACACATCCGTGTGATATAGGGCATTTTTCATACCTCAAAAAAAGGTCTTTTTCTGATGAAACTTTGTGATATTTTTCTTAGTTATACTCTGCGCATAGGTTTTGGGTGCTCGTTAGAACCACCTCAATGAGGCAATTCTAACGAGTACCCACAACCTATGTCTTGGAGCAGAAATAAGGAAAATGATTTTTACCCCCCTAAATTCCAGTTTTCACTATATAAAGAGGGGTTTAGGGGGTCTTTATTTCTCGGACTTGTTTACGTGATGATTTTGTTTGTTTGATTTGAGGTTTAATGTCCCCGTCAACAATGTATAGGTCAGTTTGTAGACATTGCTTCCAATTTTGTGGGACTTTTACCCGACACTGAGATGACATCTCAAGCCCTGTTGCCCGATGAAACCAATAGGGTTTATAATCATGGACGGACCGACTTGCACCGCTTTGCCTGTTCAGACTTAGGTCCTCTACACCATTTACCAGTTCTCATGTGCGGTGGATTTCAGCTCTGCATGAAAGCATCATGCAGCCCATATATTTCTTCAAGCCCCAATACACACATGCAGTTGTTATTTAGGGTTAAATCACGGAAATTCTAACAAATATCCAAAATATACAGTTTCCATAATATTCATACTGTATTTATCAAACATCATGAAAACATACCTATCTAAGTTTCACCCAATTAAACCCCACTTTTATATAGTAAAACTGGAGTTTCCAGAGGTTTACATTATTTTACATATTTCTTCTCAAAAACATAGATTTTGGCTGTTCAAAAACATAGATTGTGAGAACTTGTTCTAACGAGTTCCCACAATCTATATTTTGAGCAGAAATATGAATAATATTGGAAAAGTTTTTCTGAAATTTTTCAGGGTGTTTTATGGTAAAATTTTCAACATATTTGAATACATCACGAAAACACGCCTATATAGTTTTGACCCCCTTGAACCCCACTTTTATACAGTAAAACTGGGGTTTACAGAGGTCCTTATTTTTCTTATTTCTGCTCTAAAATATAGATTGTGGGTACTCGTTAGAACCGCCTCGAGGAGGCAGTTCTAACGAGTACCCACGATCTATATTTTGAGCAGAAATAAGAAAAATATCACAATTTTTTGTCTTAAAAGTTTCATTTTTTCAGCGATAAAGGTTACCATGTATTTGTATAGGCGTGTTTTCGTAATGAGGTGTGTTTTCATAATGAAGTATTTAGACACCTCACAATTTTACTGTACTTGCTCTAACATTTGAATAAGTACAATCTACTACCTTTAAAATAGCTTGATAAGTGTCAAACAGTATAGACCCTGATGAGAAGCCAAATTCTGTGGCATGTCATCTGAATCTACACTGTTTACTCAGGCCCATCTGTCCAAATACATGCAGTAAATATGGTAAAATAGTTTTTCAGCTCTCAGTGTGACCCAGTTCAATTCTAAGTACAGCTTCTAGACCCCTTCAAATACAGTAAAATTCTGCTATTAAGACCCCTAAAAATTAAGACTAATTCTGTTATGAAAAAGCTTATTAGTGGATTGCACTTACTGTTTCTTTGTGTGTTCTGCATACAGTGTCCTCTGGTCTGAGACCACCTTTGGGACTGTTCAAAAGTGGTCTTTTGAACAGTTCGAAAGGTGGTCTTAATATAGGAATTTTACTGTATCAAATCTAGTACCACTAAATGGCTTAATTTTCTTTTGATGCTTCTGGTATTTTTTATGACTTAAAAAGCAATAGTCACACATTTCAAAACTTTACCCCCATCCAAATCCCGGTTTGTTTCAGTTTCATGTCCCACCAACAGCTAAGGTCATGGGACCATGGCCTAACACTTTCACTGCTAAATAGGTTGGTATTTGAATTTTCCGTTCACTGTCAAACATCACTCTAGTCAAAATATCAGTTTATATTGGCTTATAACAGTCCATAGATCATGTTTAAAGGGACTTAACTCCCAAAACATTATTTTCAGCACAAAAAAAATCTTTCTAACAATAAAGTGTGTATGTGGAGATACTCCGTATTTTACCATTATAAAAGCTGTATAAACATTACAACTGAAGTAGATTTTTGGTGTGGAAACAAAGCATGATCGACACCTAGATATTGATTGTTTGAGGCTTATGGCAATGAAAATGGCAGAGATGCATCCGAAAGTTTGAACCAGAGATTCAACTTCGGTGTTGTTGGTGTCGCACTTGCTCCCCACCTGCCCAACACAAAAAAATAAAAGTTTATTTAAGGCAGAAGAAATGAATATAGGGCTTTGAGAAGAATCCATAGCCTATATATGTGAGGTAAAAAACTGACTAAGTTCACAATGTGGAAAAAGTGATAAAAATTGATCCCAAGATAAAGTCCAAACCACATGCACATCCTCATACCATAGCAAAAACACACACAAAGTTTCAAAATGATCAATATAAAACTGTAAGAGGAGTTGCGATGACAAGAGGTACCTATTGTATATCAACTGAAGCTTAAAATTGCCTATTGTATATCAACTGAAGCTTAAAATTGGCGAAGTTCACAATGTGCAACAAGAGGGCCATGATGGCCCTGGATCGCTCACCTGATCCATAAAGTAACAAGTGGGCCCTGGGGAGGGCCATTATTGACCCCAGGGTTACAATGTGCATTATGTTGAGGGAGGTCTAAAAAGGTGAAGCTTCATACCAAATATCAACAAAGGCTATAATTTGAACAATATTGGCAAAGGTCCAATAGATGAAGCTACATACCAAATATCAAAGACCTGTGCCTTGCGGTTCAGAGAAGATTTTTTTAAAGATATTTCCAACATAAGCCTGTGTAAAACCAAATGGCCCCAGGGCTGGGCATTTTTGGCCTCAGGGCTATAATTTAAACAATCTTGATAGAGGTCCACTAGATGAGGCTTCAACATGAATATTGTACGACAGACTGCATGCATGGTAGTTAACCCAATCACGGTTGGCAACTTTGCTTCCCTCTTTAATTGCACGCCGGTGGGTCAGGCCTCAGATTCTATGACGGCTCCAACGTAAAGGCTTATTGAAAATTAGAGAGATAATGTCGGTTGGTGCCTGATGCTCTGTCTCTGGTCGGGCTCATCGGAGTCTAACTGTTGGTTTTCTTTTGCTCCAGCATTTCAGTGGTTTCTTGCTGTCGAGTCCTCACCGTTGTCTCACCTCTGTGGTTCTTTGATTTTTGTGTTCACGGAGATGTTGCACTGATGAGTTAGGAGACCTTCATGCGGACTTAACAAATTATTTGTCTAAATCGCGACGGAAGTAAGGGCGAGGATTGTGGCCACGTAAAATCGATTTAAGCCCCCCAGTGGAAATCTTCCACTGACCGTTCCAAGGCGGCTCTTCTGTGGCGATTTATTTATGTTGTTGTTTGTTACTTACTGTGTGTATCACTTGTGTCTTTTGGTTTTGGATGGCCATTTTGTGGGAAAGTAACTGTCCTTATGGCCTTCCTTTGTTTAGGTTTCCATTATGGTCTGGTCGCTTAATGTTTGTACTTCTTTCCCTTTGGTGTCTTTTATGGGTGGAGTAAGTTAATTGTATCAATTCCTGATCTTTGTTTTACTTCTACTTTTCACACCAAATATCAAAGACCTGGGCCTTGCTGTTTCAGAGAAGAAGCTTTTCAAAGATTATTTCAATATAAGTCTATGTAAAGCCAAAGGGTCTCGGGGTGGGGGCATTTTTGGCCCCAGGGCTATAATTTGAACAATCTTGATAGAGGTCCACTAGATGAAATTTCACACCAAATATCAAAGACCTAAGCCTTGTGGTTTCATAGAAGAAGATTTTTAAACAAGATAAGTACAAAGTCCCTTTATAAGTCTATGTAAAACCAAAGGGCCATGAGGCGGGGGCATTTTTGGTCTCAGGGCTACAATTTGAACAAACTTGGTAGAGATCCACTAGCTGAAGCTTCATACTAAATATCAAAGACCTAGGCCTTGTGGTTTCAGCGAAGAAGATTTTTCAAGATATTCCCTATATAAGTTTATGTAAAACCAAAGGGCCCCGGAGCGGGGGCATTTTTGGCTTCAGGGCAATTATTTGAACAATCTTGGTAGAGGTCCATTAGATGAAGCTTCATACCAAATATCAAAGACCTGGGCCTTGCAGTTTCTGAGAAGAAGATTTTTAAAGATTTTCCCTATATAAGCCTATGTAAAACCAAAGGGCCCCGGGGCGGGGGCATTTTTGGCCCCAGCACTATAATTTGAACAACCTTGGTAGGGGTCCACTAGATGAAGCTTCATACCAAATAGCAAAGACCGAGGCCATGCAGTTTCAGAGTAGAAGATTTTTAAAGATTTTCCCTATATAAGCCCATGTAAAACCAAAGGGTCCGGGGCGGGGGCATTTTTGGCCATAGCACTATAATTTGAACAATCTTGGTAGGGGTTCACTAGATGAAGCTTCATCCCAAATACCAAAGACCTGGGCCTTGTGGTTTCAGAGAAGAAGATTTTTAAAGATTTTCCCGATAAAAACCCATGTAAAACCAAAGGGCCCCGGGGTGGGGGCATTTTTGGCCCCAGCACTATAATTTGAACAATCTTGGTAGGGGTCCACTAGATGAAGCTTCATACCATATATCAAAGACCTGGGTATTGCGGTTTCAGAGAAGAAGATTTTTTAAGTTTTTGGTGAAAAAAATCTATTTTTGGCTCCTGTGACCTAGATGTGCAACGAACCCGAACCATTTGAACAACTTTGAAAGGGGTCCACATAAGGATCATTCCTGTGAAGTTTGGTCAAAATCCGATCAGTGGTTTAGGAGGAGATGTCGTTTGAAGAAATTGTTTACGCACGGATGACAGACAAAAAGTGATCCTAATATTAATCACAAGAGGGCCCAGAGGGCCCTGAATCGCTCACCTGAGAATCAGTGTCTCTAGTACATTCTTGGCCCAAGGGCTATACTAGGTGAAGCTTCTTACCAAATATCAAAGACCTGAGCCTTGTGGTTCAGAGATGAAGATTTTTAAATATTTTCCCTATATAAGCCTATGAAAAACCAAAGGGACCCGGGGATGGGGGCATTTTTGGCCCCAGGGCTATAATTTGAACAATCTTGGTAGAGGTTCACTAGATGAAGCTTCACACCAAATATCAAAGATCTGAGCCTTGCGGTTTCAGAGAAGAAGATTTTTAAAGATTTTACCTGTATAAGCCTATATAAAACCAAAGGCCCCCGGGGCGGGGGCATTTTTGGCCCTAGGGCTATAATTTTAACAATCTTGGTAGCGGTCCACTAGATGAAGCTTCACACCAAATATCAAAGACCTGGGCCTTGTGGTTTTAAAGAAGAAAATTTTTAAAGATTTTCCCTATATAAGCCTATGTAAACCCAAAGGCCCCCGGGGCGGGGACATTTCTGGCCCAAGGGCCATAATTTGAACAATCTTGGTAGAGGTTCACTAGATGAAGCTTCATACCAAATATCGAAGACCTGAGCCTTGTGGTTTCAGAGAAGAATATTTTTAAAGATTTTCCCTGTATAAGCCTATGCAAAACCAAAGGCCCCTGAGGCGGGGGCATTTTTGGCCCTAGGGCTATAATTTGATCAATCTTGGTAAAGGTCCCCTAGGTGAAGCTTCACACCAAATATCAAAGACCTGGGCCTTGTGATGTCAGAGAAGCAAATTTTTAAAGATTTTCCCTTTATAAGCCTATGTAAACCCAAAGGCCCCCGGGGCGGGGGCATTTTTGACCCTAGGGCTATAATTTGAACAATCTTG
The DNA here is from genome assembly GCA_963580285.1 of Lucinisca nassula. Taxonomy (NCBI): domain Eukaryota; kingdom Metazoa; phylum Mollusca; class Bivalvia; order Lucinida; family Lucinidae; genus Lucinisca; species Lucinisca nassula. The sequence goes on from OY757016.1 coordinate 102,105,767, forward strand.
GTAGAGGTCCACTAGATGAAGCTTCACACCAAATATCAAAGATCTGTGCCTTGTGGTTTCAGAGAAGAAGATTTTTAAAGATTTCCCCTGTATATGCCTATGTAAAACCAAAGGCCCCGGGGGCGGGGGCATTTTTAGCCCCAGGGCTATATTTTGAACAAACTTGGTAGAGGTCCACTAGGTGAAGCTTCACACCAAATATCAAAGACCTGGGCCTTGTGGTTTCAGAGAAGAAGATTTTTAAAGATTTTCCCTATATAAGCCTATGTATACACAAAGGCCCCCGGGGTGGGGGCATTTCTGGCCCAAGGGCCATAATTTGAACAATCTTGGTAGAGGGTCCACTAGATGAAGCTTCATACCAAATATCAAAGACCTGGGCCTTTCGGTTTCAGAGAAGAAGATTTTTAAAGATTTTCCTGTATAAGCCTATGTAAACCCAAAGGCCCCCGGGGCAGGGGCATTTTTGGCCCTAGGGCTATAATTTTAACAATCTTGGTAGAGGTCCACTGGGTGAAGCTTCACACCAAATATCAAAGACCTGGGCCTTGTGGTTTCAGAGAAGAAGATTTTTAAAGATTTTCCCTATATAAGCCTATGTAAACCCAAAGGCCCCCGGGGCGGGGGCATTTCTAGCCCAAGGGCCATAATTTGAACAATCTTGATAAAGGTCCACTAGATGAAGCTTCATACCAAATATCAAAGACCTGGGCCTTGCGGTTTCAGAGAAGAAGATTTTTAAAGTTTTCATTTTAAAAATCTATTTTTAGCTCCTGTGACCTAGATGTGCAATGGACCGGAACCATTTGAACAACTTTGAAAGGGGATCACCTAAGGATCATTCCTGTGAAGTTTGGTTAAAATCCAATCAGTGGTTTAGGAGGAGATGTCATTTGAAGAAAAAGTTTACGCACGCACACACGCACACACGCACATACGCACACACGCACACACGCACGACGGACGACGGACAAAAAGTGATCCCAAAAGCTCACCTCGTCACTACGTGACAGGTGAGCTAAAAAGTGAAAAAAAAATACTCTGAGAATTATGTCGAAACCACATGCACAACCTCATACCATGGTGAAAGCACACGCAAAGTTTCAAAATGATCGGTATAAAAATGCAAGAGGAGTTGCGATGACAAGAGGTACCTATCATATATCAATTGAAGGTTAAAAATGACTAAGTTCACAATGTGAAAAAAGTAACAAAAAATTATCCAAAGATAAAGTCCAAACCACATGCACATCCTCATACCATGGCAAAAACACACACAAAGTTTCAAAATAATCGTTATGAAACTGCAGGAGGAGTTGCGATGACAAGAGGTACCTATCGTATATCAAATGAAGCTTAAAAATGGCTAAGTTCATAATGTGCAAAAAGTGAAAAAAAAATATTCTGAGAATTATGTCGAAAACACATGCACATCCTCATACCATGGCAAAAATACACACAAAATTTCAAAATAATCGGTATGAAACTGCAGGAGGAGTTGCGATGACAAGAGGTACCTATCGTATATCAAATGAAGCTTAAAAATGGCCAAGTTCATAATGTGCAAAAAGTGAGAAAAAAATATTCTGAGAATTATGTCGAAACCACATGCACATCCTCATACCATGGCGAAAGCACATGCAAAGTTTCAAAATATCAGTATAAAACTGCAAGAGGAGTTGCAATGACAAGAGTTACCAATCATATATCAATTGAAAGTTAAAAATGACTAAGTTCACAATGTGAAACAAGATGTGTTTGTGAAACACGAACATGTCCCCGGGCATAGTCATTTTTTTATTCAAAGTTGCTCACAGTTCAAGATTTTTGTTTGTGTGGGAAGCCTTTGACACAAGAAACTTACATGCCAAATATGAAAGCTCTATCTTAAATGGTTCAAAAGTTATGAACAATAATATTTTTTCTTTAAAGTAGGTCAAGGTCACAGGTCAAAAAAATTTGCATGAATGTAAAGCTATTGTCACAAGGAACCTACATGCCAAATATAAAGGCTCTATCTTAAATGGTTCAAAAGTTATGAACAATTTTATTTTTTTCTTTTAAGTAGGTCAAAAGTCAAGGTCATGGTCCAAACATTTTGCATGTATGAAAAGCTCTAATCACAGGGAACTTAAATGCCAAATATGAAAGCTCTATCCCAAACGGTTGGAAAGTTATGACCAAAAATGTTTATTTTTTTAAGTAGGTCAAAGGTCAAGGTCAAAGGTCAAAATTTTGCATGAATGTAAAGCGTTTGCCACAAGGAACCTACATGCTAAATATGAAGGCTGTATCTCAAACGGTTCAAAAGTTATGACAAATGTTACATTTTTCTTTTATGTAGGTCAAAGGTCAAGGTCACAGGTCAAAATTTTTTGTGTGAATGTAAAGCTCTTGTCACAAGGAACCTACATGCAAAATATGAAGGCTCTATCTCAAACCATTCATAAGTTATGACCAAAAAGTTATTTTTTATTTTAAGTAGGTCAAAGGTCAAGGTCACAGTTAAAAATTTTTGACATGAATGAAAAGCTTTTGTCACAAGGAACATACATGCTGAATATGAAGGCTGTATCTCAAACAATTCAAAAGTTATGACCAATGTTAACTTTTTCTTTTATGTAGGTCAAAGGTCAAGGTCACAGGTCAAAATTTTTTGTGTGAATGTAAAGCTCTTGTCACAAGGAAGCTACATGTAAAATATGAAGGCTCTATCTCAAACGGTTCAAAAGTTATGACCAAAATGTTATTTTTTTGTTTTAAGTAGGTCAAAGGTCAAGGTCACAGGTGAAATTTTTTTGCATGAATGTAAAGCTTTTGCCGCAAGGAACATACATGCAAAATATGAAGGCTGTATCTCAAGTGGTTCAAAAGTTATGACCAATGTTATTTTTTTCTTTTAAGTAGGTCAAAGGTCAAGGTCAAGGTCATAGGTCAAATTTTTTTGCATGAATGTGAAGGTCTTGTCACAAGGAACCTTCAGGCCAAATATGAAAGCTCTATCTCAAACGGTTCAAAAGTTATGGCCAACGTTAAAGTTGTCCACGTACAAACCAACAAACCAACAAACCCACAAACAGACAGGGCAAAAACAATATGTCCCCGCTATCGCTACTGGGGACATAAAAAGTGATAAAAAAATGATCTGACGATAAAGTCCAAATCACATGCGCATCCTCATACCATGGCAAAAACAGTATGAAACTGTAGGAGGAGTTGCGATGACAAGACATCCAGTGTAAAATGTTGACGGAAAGACGGATGGTCAACCGGACGGACAACCGGACGGACGGAAACTTGCACGCCTATGTCTTCCTGCAAAAGCAGGTGCGACAAAAAGCCTGTGATCAAACCCACAGCCCCTTGTTTATAAGGCAATACCTTAGCCACTGCATCAAGGAGGTTTCTGTTCTCAGACTTAGATAACTCGCACATCTTCCGTTCCATGATATTTTATTCGAAACAGGGGTAGTTCGTGTTATTGAGGGTTACTGATACTACTAGCTGAGACATAACAGGGATGACCTAAGGATATATTGTCGACTTCTTATAAAATAAATGTATGCTGTGTGTACTCATTAGAATCGCCTCAATGAGGTGATTCTAATGAGTACACACAACATCCTTTTTAAGGGCCCCTGCCTATAGGGGCTTGAAGAAATATATGGGCTGCATGATGCTTCCACGCAGAGCTGAATCCGGGCCGCACACTAGTACTGGTAAACCGCTTAGACCCTATTGGTTTCATTGGGCGACAGGGCTTGAGATGTCATTTCATCTCAATGCCAGGTAAAAGTCCCACAAAATTCGAAGCAACGTCTCCAAAATGACCTTTACAGTGTTGACGGGGACGTTAAACCTCAAATCAACCAACCAACCAACATCCTTTTCAAAGCTTAAATGAAACAAAGCTCCATAAACTGACCTAAACGCAGAGGTTTCTGGGGCAATAGCAACAATTCTCAAGGGATCCAAGAGTGAGTTCGAATTAGCCATTGTAAATGAATTATCCGTATTCGAATTATCGAAGGTTCACTGTACCTGGCTAAATCTTCGGGTCTCGGGGCTTCAGCAAGCTGGGCTTCTAGCTTAGCAATCTCCTCCTCAGACCTGAAAGTAGATTTGTTTGATTTGAGGTTTAACGTCCCTGTCAACACTGTAAAGGTCATTTTGAGACGTTGCTTCCAATTTTGTGGGACTTTTACCCGACAATGAGATGAAATGACATCTCAAGCCCTGTCGCCCAATGAAACCAATAGGGTTTATTAGCACCGCCGTTCCTGGACAGGCTTAGCTCCTCTAAGCGGTTTACCTGGAAGTAGAATACATGGACAAGGGCTTAGATGTTTAACCCTTTTTGTTCCAAATGGAATCTTCCTTCTCATATATAGCAGGAGTCCATTTCGAAATTTAGGGGTGTCAGGTTGTGTTTTCTTCAAAATTTAGCAGGAAAATGGCTGAACTTTTAGCAAACAGTGGAGGCCCTGATCAGACGCCGGGTTCTGCGGCGTCTGATCTGGGCCTGCACTGTTTGCCCTGGTACCCATTTTGGGGTTTCTGGTACAAAATGGGTTAAACCCTGCTTTATATAGAGAAAACCAAGATTTACAGGGGTAGACTTTACTTTCCTTATTTGTACTTCAACACACAGGTTGTGGGTACTCATTAGAACCACCTCGATGAGATGGTTCTAATGAGCACCCTCAACCTATTTTTGTTGTAAAAATAAGAAAATTATCATAAATTTTCATGTGAAAAACACCCGTTTTGGAGATATGATAACATGCAATGTGTCACACGGATGTGGTATCATAATGCACATCATGCGGAAATTTCCATTAACATGCATAAAAAAAAAGTTTATGTTTGAAGACAATGGTCTGTCCAAACAGGAAAATACACCCATTCTTTGGCAACAAAATCTATTTAGAATCATTATATGAAAAACTGATTCTTACACTTCTGATCATGAAATAACCCATATGAAAGATCCTCTATATGTGATTTGTACAGAAAAAGCAACAGATTCCGTACTAAATGGGTTAAAGCATCATGAGCTTAACAAGCTCTTTAATGTTCAAGTCTTCAAGTCAAAATGCTAAGTGTTCTAGTAAATACAATATCTAACACAGTGGTATTTTTACTGAAACAATGCATTTGCAAAAGGTACTCACATTTTTCAGTAAAAAATGTTAGTGTCCCTAATAGAACATTTTTATATCAATATAACATCAGAACACACTCCCAATACACTAACCCAACAAATGCCAATCACGACAATTGTCATCTGCTTTGCCGTCTGCCTGTTACCTTAAATTAATTTTCTGCAAACAGTGTGGACCCAGATCAGACTGCTCCTGTAGGAGCAGTCTGATCTGGGCCCACAATGTGTGCCTGTATGCAAAAATATTTTTAAAAAGTTTGCAAAAAAATTCAGCAGACGACATAAGCAGATGACATTTTCAGATGTAGTTTTCTCTGTGTCTTAAAGGTGCATTATTGAGCTACCGGGTCTCAATTTTTTTTTCTGGTTTTTATCATCAATGCATAGTCCTTTGTCATGTGTACACTTTCGAGCCAAATACAGCTTCAGAACTTTGTGAAAAAGGTTGTTTTCATTCGTGTTTACCCTTTTCTCTGAACATGTGCTCGGAATTTCTGTTCTAAAAATAAATCTGTCACTTTACACATACATGGCGCGAGTATCGTCTCTGAGTGTTGTTACTTATGACATGGTATTCAGCGTCATATTTTTTTCCGATTCAGGCATGGCCTAAGCAAACAAGGCCAAAAATGAACGTCGCATAACGTCATATATGGGGATTCTATTTTTGTCAAGAACTAAAAATAGATCTAACTAGTGTTCGAAAACTAGTTAGGGAATCCCTCTCAAACTCGTTTACCTGTCATCATAATTGTTCTTATTTTTGCATAAAATGCATTCATTTGTATTGTTTTAAAGCTATATGTATTTTATTTTTGGAAGCATTTGTTCCAGATAGCTCAATAATGCACCTTTAAGGGTTTATAGAAGTGTTATATTTATATTTTTTAGGATTGTAGAGTCTGATATGAATTCTGTTGAAAAGTTGCACTGAAGCCAGGCCTACCTTGCATAAGGAATGTCACATCTGTCACCTTCCTTGAAAAAACAAAATCAAAGAAAACACTAAGGCCAAAAAAAAAATACCCATGTTTCCTATTACATGGCAAGAAAAAATAGGGTCGGTATGTAGGCATTTCTTTTTTTTTTTTTTTTTTTCATAGACTAAGATTAAACTGATCTTGAAAGAGCATTCTGTTCAGGGTTTATATTGTTTGTTATCCTCCCTCTAATCTCAGCACAGTCAGAATCAGAGATTTTTGCCTTCTTACATTCCCTTCTTCTGCCTGACCAAAAGCGCACAAGGTCGTCCCCTTTTATGGTTCCAGATGAAATTGCAGCCAAATGTTGCGCATAGAAAGCGTATGGGTATAAAAGTTGTTTGTTTGTTTGATTTGAGGTTTAACGGCCCAGTCAACACTGTATAGGTCATTTTGGATACGTTGCTTCCAATTTTGTGGGACTTTTACCCGACATTGAGATGAAATGACATTTCAAGCCCTGTCACCCAATGAAACCAATAGGGTATATAAGCATGGACGGTCCGACTCGCACCGCTTAGCCTGGGCAGGCTTAGATCCTCTAAGGGGTTTACCAGTATTTGTGAGCGGTCGGTTTCAGCTCTGCGTGGAAGCATCATGCTTCCTACCTATTTCTTTAAGACCCGATGGGCGGGGGCCAGTATACAAGTTGTATCTTATCAAGTCCCATCAATATATCTCAAACTCAAGGAGTATTGCAGTTAATGCAATCACAAGATTATATTGTCAGGGGAGATAACTAAAATACCATGACACCTAGAGTTGAAGTTCTTGCACATAACAGACCTTCTTAACCTTGGGTACAACTGTGCCAAGTTAAATCAATACAGCTCAAGGGGTTTTGGCAATCACAAGATTATATTGTCAGGGAAGATAACCAAAATACCTGTGCACCCAGAGTTGTGGTTCTTGCTCATGACATGTCTTAATGACCTCATGTACAACTATATCAAGTACCATCAATATATCTCAAAGGGTATTCGAATTATGGCGAGGCATGTCGCATGTCACAAGGTTGTGACTGCGGATGGACTGACAGAGGCCAGGCTGACTGCTACATCATCCAAACCTTTTTGGTCCGGGTATAAAAATGCTAGTGAAATACCACACCATATTTTTTATTTTTATGTAATCAAAGATTGATGTACCCATCAAGTATGTTATTTCTGTCCATATTTTAACTGCGTAATATGGTTGTTAGCAGGTGTCCTTTGAAACGCATGATAAACATGAGCTTGCAAAGATCAAAAGTGTCAGCTTATTATGGCCAGTACCAAGTTTTTTTCTTTGACCTGGGCTAATTTCAGCACAATGTTTGAAAATCTAATTTATTTTATCTTCTTGTTTTTTTTTTTTTTTTTTTTTGTTGTTTTTTTTTTTGGGGGGGGGGGGGGGTGGTATTTCTTACTCATGATTAGGCTGCTCATGTCAGCAGCCTGATCAGTTTCTTCACTGTAGGCACCCTAATTGTTTTGAACAGTAAAGACTGATCCATCTGCGCATTCGGTGTAGTACTCGGGAGGCATTTTCAAATGAAAGTTGAACAGTGTGACCCTAGCACTCATTGGCTTAGGCGAACACAGAAGTGGCTCCATATACAAGAAGTTAAAATGTTCTTATATATTTACATGCAAATGAGCCGGCGCCCAGCTAAAAACGTTTCCTTCTAATGAAGGATCAGATCAGCCTGTGAATCTAGTGAACGTGGCCAAATTCTTTGCTTGCTAGTCTTTTGAAATGCTAAAGGCCATAGAAGGTGTGTGTAAAGAGCAAAGGCTGATCAGACTGTGCAAGCTGATCTGCATTTTACCAGTGCACAGATTGTGTTTTTCCTTCAAGTTGCATGCAAAAAACCGCTGGAATGTTTGCTCTGACTGCCACAGCAGCACATGCTAAAAATGATGGCTGGAAATACGATGAATGCTAGAAAAAATGTGCGACCAGTAAAGACATTGATCAGCATGCGCATCAGTCTGCCTTAGTCGTCTGCGTTATTTAGGATTATTGAAGCATGGACAAACAACAGCGTACATATGTCTAACTGCCGCAGCAGGTGTGAAAACAAGTTTTGGATAATTTTTGTTGTCACAATAGACTTCAAAGGAAACTAATTTGATCACAGATAGTAGTCGCACAGCGGCAGGGGTTGGCTATGTTAGTCCGTTACATTCTGTTGCCATCCTCACGGCCAGCCACGCTGCGAAGAATCCCGAAATTACCAAAATAACCGAAAGTGCCCAAAGTTATTTTTGCGGCCACGGAAACCCAGAAAACAAGATTGGGGTCGCCTGTAAAAAATTAGGGCCGGTCGGGTTAACAGAAACACAGGTATTTTTTTTTTTTTTGGCCTGATGGCTTAACGAACTCCAAAACAAACAAAAAATTCCTCTAAGGTACATAGCTTTTTTCATGCTCAACTAGTTCAATTTTTTGTGCTCAACACCTTTAAGCATGAAATTAGTAATCTCATAAAAACTAAACAGGTGATTTTCATGATTAGATCAACAGAGAAAGCAATTTGTCTTGCACATAAATTTTAAATATGCCAACAAATGCTGACATTCTAACATGATGAGGACTAAGTAAAATTCATGTTCAAGTTAGTTGAGGCCAAAATACTTCTTCAATCTGAAGGAAAGACAAGTCCCATTTTAACCCATAAGACATCAAGCATGACAAATGTCGTCTGCTGAGTAATCTGCCGGTTTCCTTTAAAGTAATTCTATTACAAACACTGTGGACCCAGACCAGACTGCTCCTGTAGGAGCAGTCTGATCTGGGCCCACACTGTTTGCCTGTATGCAAAAATATTTTTGAGAAGTTTGCAAAAAAATTCAGCAGACAACATTAGCAGACGACATTTTCAGATGTAGTATTTCTCGGAATCTTAAGGGTCAACCTATTCTGTACTGAATCATGTAATCTTGCACATAGCAATAGCTGAAGTCCATATTGAAAATTGGGGGTGTCAGAGTGATTTTCCTTTTTTTTTTTTATTATTATTATTATTTTTCTGAGGAAAATGGCAGAACATGTTTGCCATCAATTAAGGCCATGATCAGGTGCCATGTTCTGCAGTGTCTGATCTAGGACTGCACTGTTTTCCATTTCGATGTTTAACCCTTATCCTGCTGTTCATAACAAACCTTACCTTTGTAAAGAGTGTAGATCCAGATCAGATGGCTTCTAAAGAAGCCATCTGATGAGGATCTACACTGTTTGTCATGCAGTTTGTGAATTGAACATTTATAGTATATAAAGTTATTTAACTGGTTGATAATCAACCTTGATAGCTCAGTGGTTGGCGCCTTCGACTTATGATCGAAAGGTTGTGAGTTCCAATCCGGTCACTGGAGGCAAGGTATGTCCTTGGGTAATGACACATTGTGACAGTTCCCCACTCATATCTCTTGCCTGCGCATGATAACATTGGGAATGAGTGTTCGAGAGAGGTTCAATAAGCTTGGAGCTTTCATCGCAATCAAACTAAAATAAACTAGAGCTATCACTAAAGGTGATGAATACCCCCACAAAAACTGCCTTGATAGTACATCAGCGCATTTTGCAAACTGCCTTGATAGTACATCAGCGCATTTTGCAATTTTTTCACTTGAAAGGGGCCATAACTATGTCGAAAATTGACGAATTGTAGTGGAAATCGAACTTGACCTGTATTTTATGATGTTACATCAGTGTACCAAAAATTATAAAAATTGGTGAAGCGCTTTTTGAGTTATCGTCTGGAAACCAAGTCAACAGACCGACCGACCGACCGACCGACAGACAGACAGACAGACCGACAAGCTCACTCCTATATACCCCCCCAAATTTCATTTGTGGGGGTATAATTAGTATAAACTAATCAGCAAAGGGCGTGGCTTAATTAATTTATAGAGCGGGATAAGGGTTAATATATGAAATGGATTTACAAGGAAAACTGCATAAATTTACTGCCTGTTCTTGCTAAGGGTTCACCTACATATGAAACTTTTTCTTCAAGTCATTATATTCTCTCTGTAGATTTTCTTTTTCTCTCTCTGTCTCCAAAGCCACTTTGTCCATCAAGGTCTGTACTGATATCAGCTCCTGTTTCAGGACAAGCACATCTTCTGAACCTGGCCTACAGGGCAAAGGGTAGAGGTCAAGGTAAGTGCAAGGTCAAGGTCAAATGGTAACTATAGTTATGTCATGAGGAATGAGGAAATAGAATGATGGTGTGTACACATTTTTTCAAATTGGAAAGTATTTTTGGAATTGGAAGAATTACGGTGTTGGTGTTATCATAAATACCGTAAACATCCTAAAAAATTCCGACACTTTTAGGACTTACTGTCATTCTCATAAAATTCTAATAAATCTGTTTCACAATCCAGCAAGGAGTATTAAAGATGCAGATGGAATGGCAAACAGTGTAGACCCTGATCAGACTGCTCCTTTAGGAGCAGTCTGATCTGGTTCTGCACTGTTTGCTGAGGCTTATCTGTCTCAGTACTTATGATCATTACGGTAGGACAATCCTTATAACACCATTGTTGGATCCAAAGCAAAAACCTTGTCAATTAGACAACCATGTTCTATCCAAACAAAAATTTAGAGATTGTATAGAAATATGACCTTTCATGGTCATTTTTCTATACAATCTATACATTTTTTTGATCAACAATCGAAAGATGGTCATTTTTCTATAAAATCTCTACATTTTTTTATCCCTCTTTAAACTGTGCTATATCCAAGTCTGTGCAATCAGGGAAATGTTATAAAGAGGCTTATCATAAGACATTGCGTCTGATAATGCAATAGCGCCATGTTTGAGGTATGCTTTACATCTGTATAATCTAGGTTGGACAGACTGTTTTCACCCTTTTTGAACCAAATGGAATCTTCCTCCTTATATATGGCAGGAGTACATTTCAAAATTTAGGGGTGTCAGGTTGTGTTTTCTTCAAAATTTATTTGGAAAATGGCTGAATTGTTTGCAAATAGTGTAGGCCCTGATCAAATTGGAAAATGGCTGAACTTTTTTGCAAACAGTGTAGGCCCTGATCCGACACCGCAGAACGTGGCGTCGGATCTGGGCCTGCACTGTTTGCCAATTTCCAACTCTGTGGCTTCCGTTACAAAATGGGATAAGGGTGATTGTTTGATAGAAGCTAAGGAAAACTTTGTTACATTACATGTGTGAAAACAGCGAATATTGTGGCAAGAATGTGCATATAAGCAAGCTAGCTTTAACTCTGTTATTACCCTAAGATATAGGGATCCTGGCCATTAAGTTGGAATATGCTTTTTCATAAGAAATGACAGTAAGAAATTGAAGAATAAATTAGAATGGGTCAAAAGCGTTTGTGTAAACTTAGCTCATGCCCCAATGTTGTTTATACTTCATGTCTATTTAGCCAAAGGAAAGGTACAGTGATTTAATCTGAATTAATTGATGAGTGATGTCATTAAAGGCTGCCATTCTATGACATCACTCATAGAGTCTTTGAAGTTATTTTGTGAAACATTCTTTTCTCACATCAAAAACATTACAAAAGGACATGAAAGTGTGTCATACATCAATAATTGTGGCGGGATTTCTTCTGACAATGGCTGAATTTGAAGGAAACAACAAAGTTATTGCAGATTTTCAATGTTTTGTTTGAATTGAGGTTTTATGTCCCCATCAACACTATTTAGGTCAGTTTGGAGACGTTGCTTCCTATTTTGTGGGACTTTTACCCAGCACTGAGATGAAATGACATCTCAAGCCCTGCCACCCAAACAAACTAAAATGGTTTATAGATAGGGACGGTCCAACTCACACCATCCCATTTTCAGTGTGTTAGAACGAACTGCCTAGTGTGTGATTTTTTAAATAGCAGTCTTAAATAAATGTAAAAATACCATTATTACTTGAATTTATATTATTTTCTATCCATAGATTCACAAAAACATCTGGCTTGGGGGCTAAAATTGAAACAAGAAAACAACTGCACACAGTTTTCCTATTAACCCTTTCTGTATCGAATGGAATCTTCCATCTTATATCTAGCACAAGTCCATTCAAAATTTTAGGATGTCTGGTTGTGTTTTCTTCAAAATTGATCTGGAAAATGGCTGAATTGTTTGCAAATAGTGTAGGCCCTGATCAAATATTGCGTTCTGCGGCGTCTGATCTGGGCTTGCACTGTTTGCCAATTAAACATTTTGGGGTTTCTGGTACAAAGTGGGTTAAAAGTGAAACTGTGTTGTTGACTTCAATGAGGCAGTTCTAACATTGAGGCGGTTCTAACAAGCACCCATAACCTGTTTTGAGTAAAAATAAGAATAATATCACAAATATTCATCAAAAAAGAAACATTTTAGGATTATGATAGACTGCACTGTATCAAATGGATGTAATATCATAATGTGGTTCTTCTCTTGATGGGAACTTATAAGCAACAAGCCTACAGTTTTATGCATATAAGATGAAAGGAAATTCAAGGTAAATATAAGAGAAAATGTCAAACCTCTGAGATAACTGGGATTCTATACTTTTGACATACATTTCTCTGGTCTCCATTTGTTGCTGAAATAAAAATACATGTAATATTATTTGTTTGTTTGTATGTTTGTTTGATTTGAGGTTTAACATCCCCATCAACACTGTATAGATCATTTTGTAGACGTTGCTTCCAATTTTGTGGGTATTTTACCCGACATTGACAAAAAATGACATCTCAAGCCCTTTCGACCACTGAAACTAATAGGGTTTATAAGCATGGACGGTCCGACTTGCACCGCTTTACCTGGGCAGGATCTAAGGGCAGGCTTAGATCCTCTAAGCCTTTTACCAGTACTTGTGTGCCGTCGGATTCAGCTCTGCGTGGAAGCATCATGCAGCCCATCTATTTCTTCAAGCCCCGATGGGCGGGGGGCCAAAACAGAATATTAATTACAATTTGTCATTTTATGTGTTTGTTAGTTTCATAATTAAATGGCCTAGTCAACGTTACTAAGAACATGTTGAGACATCAGTTAAGTGACAAATCCACTCCTTGAATCAGCCCAGGAAATATTTCACGATCAATCTCAGCATAACGATAAAACATCCGTGTGTTATAGTGCATTCTTTCATACCTCAAGACATCATGCCAATAAGTCTGCCAAATGAACACCCCTCTAAACCCCACTTTATATAGAGAAAATTGGGGTTTACATTATCTTGCTTATTTCTGCTCCAAGACATAGGTTATGGGTACTTGTTAGAACTGCCTCGATGAGGCGGTTCTAACGAGCACCCACAACCTATGTTTGCAGTATAAACAAGAAAAATATCACAAATTTTTATCGGAAAAGTGGTCATTTTGGAATAATGAAAGAATGCAATACGTCCTACGGGTGTGTTATCATAATGAAAAGTAATTTTTCAGATGAAAATTCGTGATATCCGAACATAGATTGAGGGCAGCTTGTTAAAACTGCCCCATTGAGGAGGTTCTAAAGGAGTACCAACAGCCATATAGGAGCAGACTTAATGAAAATATTGTATACCCTCGCACACCCCAGTTTTCTCTATAAAAAGTGGGGTTTAAAGGGGTGTTCATTGCACCGCCTTGTTATCGTCATGGCAAAACAAGGTTGCCAGATCCAATGGGGATTGGATTCGGGCCCCTCCTGATCACCAGTTTTTAAATGATTCTATTTTTCAAGATCAATCTTAAGAAAACAAACAGGTCTGAAGAGGGGGAGTAGACCTGTGACCTCCTGACTCCTGATCACTAGTTTTTATCAATTTAGGTTTTGATTGCCTTGACCTCGTTTTAATGATGCTCACTAAGGAATTGTGAGAAAAATGACCAAGAGTTATAAATGCAGTAAAATCCTATATTAAGACCACTTTGGCACTGTTGAGCAAGAATTATGTGTACCTTGAGAGTCACAATATGATCTTCTAACGCTTTCTTCTGTGCTTCTGCTTCATCAGCTCGGGCTTTCGCATTCACTGAATCTGACGCCTGAAAAATGGAAACAAGAAAATTTGTCAAGAAAAAATAACAACCTCTTTGGGTCCAAAGCAGAAACTGTCTTCATCACAAAACCCGCCTATATAATTTTGCCCCCCTCGAACCCCACTCTTATATAGTAAAACTGGGGTTTCCGGAGGTATACCTTATTTCTCTTATTTCTGCTCTAAAAAATAGATTGTGGGTACTCGTTAGAACCGCCACGATGAAGCAGTTCTAAGGAGTGCCCACAATCTATATTTAGAGCAGAAGTAAGAAAAATATCACAATTTTTCATCATAAAATTTTCATTTTTTCGGCGATAAAGGTGGCAATGTATTTGTATAGGCTTGTTTTCTTAATGTAGTTAAACAACTGTATTATATCCAAACAAAGATGTAAAGATTATGTAGAAATAAAGCCCTGCAAGCACTGCATCATGCCCCGCCACATCATTTACATCAAGCAAAATCCATAATTCAAAAAGGAATTCAAAGTGACGATGCATTAGTCTTTCCCTAAATAAAGTTGACATGCATACAGGACTGAGATGTTCAATGTTCAAAGGGCCATAGCTCCAAAAGGAAGTAATTAAGGTGTAACTATACCAAATTTAGTGACACAGAGGCCTTTCTGATATTTAATCTTCATCAGTGTGTCTCAACCCCAAAGTTTTGAAACCAAAACGGATGGCGTACAAGACCCGGCAAACACAGCACATCCCCCTCTGAGCACACACCGACCAACGTAGCTCATGAGACAGGTCAACTGGAGGCTGAGGTCAACAAGTAAACCAGAATTACAGTTCTTATTTTCTGCAGAACCCCTCATGGTGCTTAACCTATGTGTGACATTTACAGAAAATATCTCCTGATTCGTTCATGTAAAAAGGTGCAGACAAGCCATTTCTGGCCCAAAATTGACAGTTTTTGAGGGCCTGTGACCTTGAAAATAAGCTTAAGGTCACCAAAAGCAAACCACATCTTTGGTAGGTTGCAATGATATATTGTACAAAGTTTGACCAAATCTCATCTATTCATTCGAGAGATAGGTTGCAGACAAGCCAAAATTGACAGTTTTGGGAGCCTGTGTCCTTGGAAATAAGGTCAAGGTCAACAAAATCTAATAAAATCTTTTGTCCATTGCAATCATATATTGTACCAAGTTAGACAAAACTTCATGGACTCGTTCCTGAGATAGGGTGCAGACATGGCATTTTTGGCCCAAAATTGACAGTTTTTGAGGGCCTGTGCCCTTGAAAATAAGGTCAAGTTCATCAAAACCTAACAGTTCTTTACCCCTATGGTAGTAACCATGCAAGTTAAGTCAGAATCCATCAATAGGTTCAGGAGATACAGTGCTCCAAACAGACTACATGATAAAAATGGCTATGTTTAAGGGGCAATAACTCTGAAAGTAGGAAAATAAGAGTTACGGCTCATATGTTCTGCACAATGTCTCATAGTGCTCTATATATCTGTGAAGTTTCATGCAAATACCTAAAATGGTATCAGAGTTATGGTGCGGACCTGAAACTATGATAGAAATAATTGTTCAATGTTTATAGGCAAAAACTCCAAACGTAGGAAAATCAGAGTTACGGTTCATATGTTCTGCAAGTCGTCTCATGGTGCTCTTCATATCTATGAAGTTATGTAAAATATCTCAAATGGTATCAGAGTTATGGAGCGGACACGAAACTATGACAGAAATGGCTATGTTCAATGTTGAAAGGGCAATAACTCGAAAAGTAGGAAGATCAGAGTTACTGTTCATATGTTCTGCATGTCGTCTCATAGTGCTCTACATATCTGTGAAGTTTCGTGAAAATACCTCAAATGGTATCAAAGTTATGAAGCGGACACAAAACTATGAGGTGCGGACGGATGAACACTCAAAATGTCGGAGGGTATAACATAATACCCTGCCATTTTTTGAGTGACAGGGCATAAAAATGATCTTGAATTTTTATCTCATGGCCTTTTAAAAATATTTTAGAGAAAAGCAATTTTATACAGAACCAATCATTCATCTATTTAAGAAGTCGGCAAAAACTGCTACCAAGGATTTCATTAAACTTATGATATTTCGAACTAGAGCACATAGTCGATGTTTCACCATCACGAATCCCCACGCTTTCTCCACATATCTTTTGACACCTTGAGAAGGCCTCCACAGCTGAGCCAAATGTAATGTTGCGCATGCACACACCGGGTCTTTAAGAAATAGATGGGCTGCATGATGTTTCCACGCAGAGCTGAAACCGACCACACACGAGTACTGGTTAACTGCTTAGAGGATCTAAGCCTGCCCAGGCAAAGCAGTGGGAGTCAGACCCTCCATGCTTTTAAACCATATTGGTTTCATTGGCATTAAGATGTCATTTAATCTCAATGTCAGGTAAAAGTCCCACAAAATTGGAAGCAACATCTCCAAAATTACCTATACAGTGTTGACAGGGACGTTAAACCTAAAATCAAACAATGACGGGGACGTTAAACCTCAAATCAAACAAACAAAGCTCTGGCACACATTCATCAGGTAAGGAAGCCATGTGCTAAATTTGGTCGCATTCTGTTCTGTGGTCTAGGAGAAGGTAGCTTAACGGATGTATGGATGGACACATGGACATACAAGTTCACAGTATCCAAAATGCTTTTCAAAAAGACTAGGGTAACAACTGGGCCCTGGGGGCCAGTTGTTCAAAACTAACGATATTTTAAGTTAATATAGCAAATATGCTAATATTTTTGCTGAAAAAAATGTGAGCAGCTTTTGCAAATGCAAAAGCTGCTCTCATTTTTTCAGCAAAAATAACACTATATTGGAAATTGTACTTGCTAGAACAGTTAACAATTTGACCATTAACAAGCTTGTTAAGCTAACGATGCTTTGAACAACTGGGCCCTGATCATTAACTTTTCTGACAAAATGGCGAACAAACTGTGTCAACAATAATAATATTATCTAAAAAGTAGTCCCCTGACAGCATGGTATACACAGCAAAACTCATAGTTGCAGTGTGTGCAAGTTTTTTCTGTGCCAGACAAGCTAATTTCAGCCAATTAGACCTCATGAGTGACTTCAAATATTTTCAAAATTCCACAATGGAATCAATGATACCAAAGGACTAGAAAATACTAGACCTGTTTTCTGAGAAAAACAGATGCACCCCCCCCCCCCTCAACCCCAGCACATACCCCTTTCAATACAAGCTTAATTTAGCCGCATCACGGTGACCTTAAAAGTACAGTCAAGGTCACGTAAACCTGATCATTTTTTCATCCTAACCTAATGTTATATCCATGCAAATTTGATTAGTATCCACCCAGTAGTTCATGAGATATACTGCACACAGCCTAAATTTGGCCTAAATTTGACCTACATGAGTTAGGTCTGTGACCTTGAAAATAAGGTTGTCACCAAAACCTAATCAGTTCTTCATCCTGTCCCAATTTTATATCCATGCAGATTTGATTAAAATGCATCCAGGAGTGTAAGTGATATTTTGCACACAAGAAAGTGACACCGACGAAATCCGCACCAAAAACCATATGTCATTTTGGCTGACATTTGGTGTATTTAATGCCACTGTGACCTTGGCAATAAGTTTTATCCATATAAACTTCATGCAGAATGAACAAATTATTTATCTAAATTGCGACAGAAGAAAGGGCAAGGATTATGGCTGTGTAAAATCGATTTAAGCCCACCCCCTGTAGTCCAATGAAACCAATAAGGTTTATAAGCATGGATGGTCCGACTCGCACCGCTTTACCTGGGCAGGCTTAGATCCTCTAAGCGGTTTATCAGTACTCGTGTGCGGTTGGATTCAGCTCTGCGTGGAAGCATCATGCAGCCCATTTATTTCGCCCGATGGGCGGGGGCAAAATGTAAACTTGATAAGAATCTGCTTAACATTTCATAAGATATACTGCACACAACTGCGATTTGGCCTAAATTTAACCTCTTTAGCACCACTGTGACCTTCAAAATAAGGTCAAGGTAAAAAAAAAACCTATTCAGTTTTTCATCCTGACCAATTGTTATATCCATGCAAATTTGATTAGTATCCACCCAGTAGTTCATGAGATATAATGCACACAACCTAAATTTTGCCTAAATTTGACCTACATGCATTAGTATGGCTGTGATCTTAAAAATAAGGTCAAGGTCACCAAAACCTAATCCAGTCCCTGCCCATCGGGGCTTGAAGAAATAGATGTGCTGCTTGATGCTTCCAGCCAGAGATGAGACCGACCGCACACTAGTACTGGTAAACCACTTAGATGATCTAAGCCTGCCCATGCAAAGCGGTGCGTGTCGGACCATCTATTCATATAAACCCTTTTGGTTTCATTGGGGGACAGGGCTTTCATCTCAGTGTCGGGTAAAAGTCCCACAAAATTGGAAGCAACATTTCCAAAATGACCTATACTGTGCTGATAGGGACGTTAAACCCCAAATCAAACAAACAAAACCAATACCTAATCAGTTTTTCATCCTAACCAAATGTGATAGCCATACAAATTTGATTAAAATCTACCCAGTAGTTCATGAGATATAATGCACCCAACCTAAATTTGACCTACATGTATTAGTATGGCTGGGACCTTAAAAATATGGTCAAGGTGTCCAAAGCCTAACCAGTTCTTCATCCTGTCCCAATGTTATATCCATGCAAATTTTATTAAAATCCACCCAATAGTTCATGAGATGTCTTGCACACAAGAAAGTGGGCCTGGAAGAAATAGATGGACTGCATGATGCTTCCATGCAGTGCTGAAACCGACCCACAAGAGTACTGGTATTAGCTGATCTAAGCCTGCCAAGGAAAGCAATGTGAGTCGGACTGTCCATGCTTATAAACCCTATTGGATTCATTTGGCGACAGGGATTGAGATGTCATTTCATCTCAATGTCGGGTAAAAGTCCCTCAAAATTGGAAGCAACGTCTCTGAAATGACCTATACAGTGTTGATGGGGACGTTAAACCTCAAATCAAACAAACAAAGCACTCACCAGCGAAGCAGCTTTTGTAGAGTACTTCTCTTTTTCCGCTGTCAGAGTATCAATCTGACTGGATTGCTCTGAGATCTTAGCTTGTAAGTGATGAACTTCCAACCCCACTGAAATCAATCCTTATACATGTAAAATAAAAATAAACACTATCATTAGAAATATACATGCACAGCACTATAACCCATTTAGTACCAGAAACCCCAAAAATGGGTACCCTGGCAAACAGTGCAGGCCCAGATCGGACGCCGCAGAATGCGGCGTCTGATCAGGGCCTACACTGTTTGTGAAAAGTTTAGCCATTTTCCAAACAAGTTTTGAAGAAACCACAACCTGACACCCCTAAATTTTGAAATGGACTCCTGCTATATATAAGAAGGAAGATTCTATTTGGTACAAAAAGGGATAAAGGATAGCCAGAAACATATCAAAAACCAGGATCCAATTGTTCAAAACTAACAATATCATTAGTTAATGGATCGTTGAGACTCTGATCATTTAATATGGCAAATATGCTAATATTTTTGCTGAAAAAATGTGAGTAGCTTTTGCAAGTGCAAAAGCTTCTCACATTTTTCCAGCAAAAACCACTTAAAATTAGATACTTTAAAACAACAGTTAACATTTTGATCTCTGACGAGCTTGTTAAGCTAACGATGCTCTGAACAACTGGGCCCTGAAAGTCATAGTGACTACTTTATGGGCAGTTTGAGCCAGCCCGCTGAACTCTAAATGATACTTATCATACTGGGCCCAGTTCATACTGGGCCCAGTTGTTCAAAGCATTGTTAGCTTAATGAGCTCATTAGTGGTCAAACAATATCTAATATAGGATTTTTTTTGCTGAAAAAAATGTGATCAGCTTTTGCAGATTTTGCTGTCAGAAAAAATGTGAGCAGCTTTTGCATCTGCTCACATTTTTTCAGCAAAAATATTAGCATATTTGCAATATTAAATTAACAAAGTTTTAACGATATATAAACTAATGACGTTGCTAGTTTTGAACAATTGGCCCCTGGTGAACAGTGAAGGTTCAAATAAGCCTCATCATGAAAACACACCTATATAATTTTGACCCCCTTGAACCCCACTTTTATATAGTAAAACTGGGGTTTACAGGGATAAGCCTTATTTTATCTTATTTCTACTCAAAATATAGATTGTGGGTACTCGTTAGAACCGCCTCAATGAGGCAGTTCTAACAAGTGCCCACAATCAATCTTTTGAGCAGAAATAGATTATGAGCACTCGTTAGAACCGCCTAGATGAGGCGGTTCTAACGAGTGCCCACAATCAAAATTTTGAGCAGAAATAAGAAAAATATCACAATATTTCGTCAAAACATTTTCATTATTTCGGCGATAAAGGTGGCAATGTATTTGTATAGGCTTGTTTGCGTAATGGGGTTCAAATTACAGTTGCATGTAAGACATCATTGAAGTAAGTTAGCCAGCCAAGTCAGATACACATCAAACTGGTTTTGTTTGTTTGACTGATGGTTTGTTTAACAGCCCAGTCGAAACTATTTAGGTCATACTGAGCCAATCAAATTACCAAACCACACTTTCCTCGGCCAGCTTTTAACCCTTATCATGCTGCTCACGACAACTCCTATCTTTGGAAACAGTGTAGATCCAGATCAGATGGCTTCTGAAGAAGCCATCTGATCAGGATCTACACTGTTTGACATTAAGTTTATGGCTTTGTAAGAATAAATTACATCAAGTAATCTGATTGGTTCAAAGTCAGAAATGGGTGTGGCTTAATTGAATATTCAGCAAGAGAAGGGTTAATATATGCTGCTAACCAGTTAGGAGAGCAATTTCATAATTCCAGTATTCCAGAAAGTGACAACTGCACTTGCAAAAGCTACTCACATTTTTCAGCAAAATTATTTGCGTATTTGCCCATTTGTTTGTTTTGAGGTCTTATGTCCGAGTCAACAGTATTTAGGACATTTTGGAGACATTGCTTCTGATTTTCCGGGACTTTTACGCTACACTGAAAAGAGTAACATCTCAAGCCCTACTGTCCAAAGAAACAGCTAGGGTTTACGGAGCGGTCCAACTCACACCACTTTTCTTGGGCAAGCTTATAAGAATCTTATATGGGTGTGAGGGGTGGGTGGGAAAATCCGTCCCGAGGGTCACTGTCCGGCATCACGAGGCTTGCCGAGTGATGACGGACAGTGATCCCGAGGGACGGATTTTTCTATCCACCCCTCACATCCATATTGCATTCTTTTTCTTGCATACCTTCCATTTCTTAGCGCGGAATTTCAATGCTGCAGTCACTTCGGTTACCAACGTCCGCCATATTGTGTTGACACTGAAGGAATGTAAAGTGACGTCACGGATCGTGCATGACGTCAACCTTAACGACGGCGCACACAAGGTCTTAATCAACCAGTGCATTTATCAAACACGCGATTATATTCGATTGGGGGTCGAAACACCAGGGTCAGAACATAAATTTCTATCCCAGGGTAAAATCACGGATTGCCTTGTCTGGTGTGCAAGAATATACTTTCTAAGCGGTTTACCATTACTCGATTTCGAGCTCTGCATGGAAGCACCATGCAGCCTAACCTATTAATCTATTGTTCCAAGTGCCATATTAAAGTGATACTTTTAACATCATTAATTTGGACAACACTTTTAACATCATTAATTTGGACAACTGGGCTGGGATGTATTGAGTGGGGGGTATGGTTATGGCCCTTTCAAGGTGGTCATTTCATTAATCAGAGGTGGGAAAAACCAAAGTACCCAGAACAAACACCTAACCTTCCATTGCAGAACTGGTCATTCCACATGTGACCTGAGCAAGACTCGAACCCGCAGCAATGAGAGACCTTATGATTAAGAGACCACGCTTTTACCCACTTGGTCATGGAGGCCAGTGCCTTAAGGGAAATGGATATAGCTTCAGGGGAGGCAACTCCTGCAAAAGTATTACTGGTTTCCAAGTCAAAAGGGGCCTACTCTTGAAGGAAAGAATTTACTCCAGAGGAGCCAATTTTCAGTGGGACAGGGCTTGTAGAAAAGTGAACAGGAAGTCCCGAAAGCTGTCTCGCTTTGAAAAATGGCGGAAAAATCTGCCAGGTGTTCTCATTCCCCTTAAAGTGATCGTAACTTACACAATGTTCTACTCTCTTCTGATCCTTTAAGCTGTAGCCTCATCATTTCAAGCTCATTCTGGTCCTGCAATCAAAACACACTGTTTTAATACTTTTATTTTTGGTCTTTTGACCCTTTCAAACTTATTTCACTTACAATTGGAATTCATCTATCCACGTGAACTTGAAATTAAGGAAACAACAGAGACTGCAACCTCCTCCTCATACTTGGATCGTTATCTCTACATTGACAATGGGAAGCTTACTACTAGGCTGTACGATAAACGAGAAGACTTCAGTTTTCCCATAGTTAACTTTCCCTTCCTGAGCAGTAATATCCTGTCTGCACCAGCATATGGAGTTTACGTTTCACAGTTAATCCGTTATGCTAGAGCCTGTTCCAAGTATCAGGACTTTATGGAACGTGGGAAGGTGCTCATTACCAGGTTGTTATGCCAGGGGTATCAAAAAAACAAACTGGTATCAACACTAAAGAAGTTCTGCGGGAGGCACCATAATCTTGTTGATCCATACAATGTGGCAATTTCTAGAATTATTTCTGATGTGTTTGCCAATGGAAAGCCATAGGAAGACTTCCAAAATCTCAGACATACCCTTCTCGGCATTTACTCCCTTTCTACATTCAGGTTGATAGGCATGGTGGGCGAAGCTTGCTTACCAAGTAATGCTTAATATCCTAGGACGCCTGATTACACTCTTCTGGAGTCCATGTCTGTTGATCTGAACATTGATATTTGCCATTTGTCTATGGATTAGCGCTTTGGTACAACGATCTAAACTACTTACATCCAGATAATCATTAATCATGAGATTAGTAGTAAGTGGCTGGATATTTCTCATTCGTTCTCTCTTCATGAGTTTTTTATTTATTTTGGCTTTAACCTTTACCACTGTCTAGGTGAATTCAGCAGATGACAAATTGTTGATATTTTCTTATTTTTCCCAGCAAACAGGATTTGGCATCTCATGCACAATTTGCATGCTTTCTGCTGTGAAAAAATACCTAGCATGCAGAGTGTTAAGACACTTTCAAAATTAAGCCACATATGTCCAGCTGTTGTTAATCAGGCAGGCGAAAACCAGAGTACCCAAAGAAAAACCACCTGACCTTCCACTACAAAACTTGGCATCCCATATGTGACCCAAGTGAGGCTCAATCCCACTGGGGTGAGAGCCTGGGTCCAGTTGTTCAAAGCCTCAATAGCTTAACAAGCTCATTAGTGGTCAAATTGTTAATTGTTCTAGCAAGTACAATATCTAAAATTCTGCAATTTTTTGCTGAAAAAATGTGAGTAGCTTTTGCATATGCATATCAAAGACCTGGGCCTTGTGGTTTCAGAGAAGAAGATTTTTAAAGATTTTCCCTATATATACCTATGTAAAACCAAAGGCCCCCAGGGTGGGGGCATTTTTGGCCCCAGGGCTACAATCTGAACAATCTTGGTATAG
The DNA here is from genome assembly GCA_963580285.1 of Lucinisca nassula. Taxonomy (NCBI): domain Eukaryota; kingdom Metazoa; phylum Mollusca; class Bivalvia; order Lucinida; family Lucinidae; genus Lucinisca; species Lucinisca nassula. The sequence continues at coordinate 102,129,488 of OY757016.1, forward strand.
GTCCCCTAGATGAAGCTTCATACCAAGTATCAAAGACCTTGGCCATGTGGTTTCAGAGAAGAAGATTTTTTAAGTTTTCAGTAAAAAATCTATTTTTAGCTCCTGTGACCTAGATGTGCAATGGACCGGAACCATTTGAACAATTTTGAAAGGGGACCACCAAAGGATCATTCCTGAGAATTTTGGTCAAAATTTGATTAGTGGTTTAGGAGATGTTGTTTGAAGAAAAAGTTTACGCATGCACGTACGTACGGACACACGCATGCATTACGGACAAAAAGTGATCCCAAAATGGCATGGCCATATGGTTACTGATGTGTAGCATCTTGACAAGTCTACAATATGTTTCTACTGAAGTTCTTTTGGTGTCCTTCTGCAATATATAGAGATTCTTACATGACTGTTCATGTATATTGAATTTATTAAATGAGTTGAGGAAAAGGGATAAAATGCGGGGCTATGCCGAGCATTTTATTCCTTTATCTCAACGAGTTAAATAAATTCAATAATACATGAGCACTAAAGCAAGATTCTATTTATCATATGACATTTAAAACACATTTTATTCACAATTTGTTTATAAAAAAAGTCAATATTCTGCCATTAGAAAATGCAATATCGTTAATGACGTAGTATATGTAACGTTATGGGGCATATCTAACTAATTTGCATATTTAATCCACTAGTGGATTATCGAATTTATAACATGGCATTATTACACTCTCAGACGCATTGTCATTTGATAAAATCAGATTTAAAATCCATGTATCAGGGTTCTCACTAGGATTTTGAAAATTGGAGTAAAAATTATGTCCTCCAGAAAAAGTTGAAGTTTTACCATACTTTTCTGTTGAGACTTTACAAAAAGTTGGAGTCAGAAATGAAAAAGTTGGAGTTAACGAGAACTCTGTGTACGATAACATAATCTTAGACTCATGGTCATTTCACTTGTTTCATAAATTTCATATGAAATGACCATAAGGGAACAATCTGATAACTCCTCTGACCTCTCCAGAAAGTGACCCTGAGTGACCTCCCTTTCTCTGTTCATCATTCAACCTCCGTCGTAACTCTTCAATTTCTTGGCGTAAGGCAAACACATCTCCATCCCTACAATAAAAACCACTTCATCTTATTTTATGAAATAAATTTATGATCGTCTTGTATGATTTTTATTTATTTGCTTCTTTGGTTTTACACATCGGTTTTTATGGCCCTTTAAAGATTATTTCAGTTATTAAGACCATTGTTAGAGGTTGGTTAAACAGCCCCACCCATCGGGGCTTGAAGAAATATATGGGCTGCATGATGCTTCCACGCAGAGCTGAATCCGACCCGCACCTGAGTACTGGTAAACAGCTTAGAGGATATAAGCCTGCCCAGGCAAAGCGGTTTGTTTGTACTGGAGTTTAACGGCCCAGTCAACACTATTTAGGTCATTTTTGAGCCGGTCAGTTTACCTATCAACACTTTCCTGGGCAGGCTTATACGTAAGCGGTTAACCAGTACAGTGCACATTCTTTCGCCAGAAACTGACAACTGCCCTTCTTGAATCAGCGGAAGGGAGAGAATGACCGTAGAAAAGATTTCATGATCAATCTCCACGAAAGAATGTTGCCGACCGCGGCGGGAGTCGAACCCGCTTCCTCCTGATCACCAGTCAGACGCGCATCCGACTGAGCCACTGAGGCCGGCCCAGGCAAAGCAAAGCGGTAGGCAAGAGTCAGACAGTCCATGCTTATAAACCCTATTGGTTTCATTGGGCGACAGGGCTTGAGATGTCATTTCATCTCAATGTCGGGTAATGGAAGCAATGTCTCCAAAATGACCTTTACAGTGTTGACAGGGATGTTAAACCTCAAATCAAACAAAGAGGTTGGTTAAAAAGCAGGGTACCCAGAGAACAATCACACTGCCTTCCATTCTTGGCACCTCAATGTGACCCAAGCAAGGCTCAAGCCCACAGCTGTGATTGTTTTGTGTGTCCTAAATACATACATACACATGCACGCAAATCAAACTCTGACTTCAGTTTCCTTTACTGAACTCCAGTGGTGTTCGTACAGACATTGCAGCAGCATAGTTTGGTTTGCTTTCAAGTTAAACAGCCCTGTCTGCACTACTAAGATCAGGTTACCAAAGTACACTTTTCTAGACAGGTTTTCACTTTAGCGGTTAACAAATAATGCACATTTTTTGCCAGATTGAGAAACAGACAACTGCCCTTCTTGAATAAGCTGAAGGGAGAGAATATGAGAATCTTATATGGGCGTGAGGGGTGGAGGGAAAAATCCGTCCCGAGGGTCACTGTCCCGCATCACGAGGCTTGCCGAGTGATGCCAGACAGTGATCCCGAGGGACGGATTTTTTCTATCCACCCCTCACACCCATATAGGATTCTTTTTCTTGCATACCTTCCATTTTAATGCGGATTTTTAATGCTGCAGTCACTTCGGTTACCAACGTCCGCCCTATTGTGATGCCACTACAGGAATGTTTAGTGACGTCACGTAACGTGCATTACGTAAATCTTAACGACGGCGCATACGAGGTCGTATTCAACCAGTACATTTATCAATAACGCGGGAATATTCGATATTGGGTCGGAACACCAGGGTCAGAACATAAATTTCTATCCCAGGGTAAAATCATGGATTTCCTTGTCTGGTGTGCAAGAATAAACATTTTGTTGATTTGGCATTTTAACAAGCTAGTCAACTCTTTTAAGGTCATACTGAGTGGTCAGTTTAGCTTTTACACTTTTCATGGGCAGGCTTATATGTAAGCAATTAACTAGTACAGTGTACATTCTTTTGTCAGAAACCGAAATCTACCCAACATGAATCAGCAAAAGGGTGAGAATGACCATAGAAAATATTCCATAATCAAACTCCACAAAAGGCTTTGCTGAACCAGACAGGGATTAAATCTGTGACCATCTGATCACCAGTTGGGTACACATCCAACTTTAGCCACTTGGGCAAGCTCCCTGTCTGTGCATCAAGTGAACAACTCCGTGAAATGAACACCCACTTACACCCCACTTTGTATATAGAAAACTGGGGTTTACGGGGGTAAATATTTTTTTTTTTATTTTTACTCCAAGACATAGGTTGTGGGTACTCGTTAGAACCGCCTGAATAAGGCGGTTCTAACGAGCACCCATAACCTATATAAGGCGGTTCTAACGAGCACCCATAACCTATGTTTGCAGTATAAATAAGAAAAATGTCATGGATTTTCATCAAAACGTAGCCTTTTGGAGATGTGATAAAATGCACTATGGCGCACTGGTATGTTATCGTAATGGACCTCAATGGTGTTTGTACTAATGACTGCAGAAGCCAAAGGGGTATGAATACACCTGAAATAGTTTCCTCCAGCCAGTGTCCCACCCCACTCTTACGGGGCGTGGAGAAATAGATTGGACTTCATGTTGCTTCCGCACAGACCTGAAACCCACTGAACATTTGAGTACTGGTAAACCGCTTAGAAGGTTTAAGCCTGCCCATGGAAAGTGCTATGAATCAGACTGTCCCTTAAACCCAAGCAGTTCTTTGGGCAGTAGTGCTTGAGATGTCATTTCATCTCAATGTTGGGTATGTGTGCGTGTGTGAATTCGGGTTTAACGTCGCTTTCAGCATTTTTTCAGTCATATCAAGACGTTGTCTGGTTGCGACAGGGAGCTCAATGGTCACTTTTATAGTGCTGCCTCACTGAAGTATCATGTCCCAGACACATTACATGATACCACACCCAGTCACATTATCCTGACACTGGGTCGACCAGTCCTAGCTCTACCCTGTAAATCTGAGTGCCCAGCGAGGAGCAGCTAGTACCATTTTTAATGACTTTGGTATGTTGCAGCCCGGGATCTAACCCGTGACCTCCCGTTCCCCAGAGCGGGCACTCTACCAACTGAGCTATCGAGGCCAGTCTCAATGTTGGTTAAAAGCCCAACAAAATTGGAAGTAAAATCTCCAAAATGACCAAATAGTGTTGACATTCTTACTTTGGTGCCATTGGTGTGGAAAACACTTAATGACCTGTATTATTTTCCATTTAAAACCACTTGAAGATATATAATCTGATTTTATTTTCAGATTTCTATGCAAGATAAGGCTGATTTTTAGTAGACAGTTAAACTTTTGGGTACAGTCAACCCTCTTTATACCGATATTCAATATAACGGCAAAACTTGTTATAACAACAATTTGAATGAAACAAATCCTTAGCTCAAGATGACACGATTAACCAATTGTATACTAGTGGACTCTTCCTTTGCTATATGCTGTACAAGTCAATTTGTCATATAAGGGGTGTCAGGCCTATTTATCCATTTTTATTCTATTTTTGACAGTAAATTCTGTTAGCAAATAGTGCAGGCCCTGAGTAGACGCCGCTTCTGATCTGGGCCTGCATGGTTTCCAAGGTACCCCTTTAGGGGTTTCCCGCATACGAGGGTGGGCTGAAAAGTTCTGAGCCTGACCAAGAAGCAGGCATTGAACAGCCATGAAATTTTGTATTCATTAAATCCAAACCTTTATTACTTGATTTGACTTAAATGAGTTCAAGTTTTTCTGCGATAACGTAGACATTCTAGACTTTGAAAATTGATACTAGCACGTTTTTGAGAAAATGGACAAAATCTGGCATCGTGGTGTCATCAAGTACCTCAATAAAAAGGGCTTAGCTCCTAGGGACATTCATGCCAATATGGTTGCTACATTAGGGATGATGCTCCTTTGTATGCAACCATGAAAAGGTGGGCAGCAAATTTTAAGATGGGCAAGGACAGCCTTGAAGATGATGACCGGTGTGGACGACCCACAACGGCAAGAACTGAGGAAACCATCAGCCAAGTGCACAGGGCCGTGATGGATGACAGGCGTTTAACTGTGAATCAGTTAGCTAACACTGTTGGCATCTCCCGTGAACGAGTAGAGAACATTCTACACAGTGAATTAGGAATGTCGAAAGTTTCCGCCAGATGGGTGCTACGGCTTTTGACACCTGACCAAAAGTTGACCAGACTGAACCTGTCAAAAGCCAACTTGGCTTTTTTTGAAGCAGACCAAGATGGTTTTCTTGACCGTTTTGTCACTCAGGATGAGTGTTGGGTTCATCACTTTGAGCCAGAGACCAAAAGACAATCCATAGAATGGAAGCACCCTGGCTCACCTCCTCCAAAGAAGGCAAAGGTCGTCTCCTCTGCAGGGAACCTCTGCAGGGAAGGTGATGGCATCAGTGTTCTGGGATGCCAAGGGTATAATATTCATAGATTACCTTCAAAAGGGCAGAACAGTTAATGGGGAGTATTATGCAGATCTGCTAAAACAATTGCGAAAAGCAATTAAGGCTAAACAACCCGGAAAATTTACAAAATGGGTCTTGTTCCATCAGGACAATGCGCCTGCTCATAAATCAGTTGTCGCAATGGCTGCTGTGCATGACTGTGGCTTCACACTTGTCGATCACCCTCGGTATTCACCTGATCTAGCTCCATCAGATTATTTCCTGTTTCCAAACATGAAAAAGCACTTGGCTGGGGAGCATTATCGGTCAGACGAGGAGGTGATAGCTGCTGTGGAGAAGTTTTTCAGGGACGAAGATGAGACCTTCTATGCCACTGGGATCCAAGGACTCCAGCATCGCTGGAGGAAGTGTGTGGACAGGAAGGGAGACTATGTTGAAAAATAAGGCACTTTCAGCATGGACAAGCCATTGGATCTTGGTCAGGCTCAGAACTTTTCAGCCTACCCTCGTACAATGGGTTAATAGAGAATAATAAGAGAGATTAACAGAGATTAATTCAAGAATATCATAATTATATAATACTCCAAGAAACAAATGTTGTGGATGTTTGTTAGAACCAAGGCGATTCTAACAAATGTCCACAACAGTATAATTAAGGGAGAAAGTCCTTTATTACCTATTATACGAGCCCGCCAAGCGAATTTGTGTCTTCGAGCATTCCGTCATGACAAATTTTAACTGCGCATGCCCAGCCATTCAGAGGGGCCAGGGATATGGCTTTCTGTCTGAAGGTTCCTCTTGATTCACTGCTTGTATGAGCGAGCAGCGAAGGTTCTGGCGAGACTGTGCGGATGCGCAGGCTCGCCTGAACCTTCGCTGCTCGCATAGGAGATAAGCACCAAAATTGCTTGATGGGGCCCATTTCATCTCAATGTTGGGTAAAAGCCCAACAAAATTGGAAGCAACATCTCCAAAATGATCTAATAGAGTTGACATTCTTACTTTGGTGCCATTGGTGTGGAAAACACTTAATGACCTGTATTATTTTCCATTTAAAACCACTTGAAGATATATAATCTGATTTTATTTTCAGATTTCCATGCAAGATAAGGCTGTTTTTTAGTAGACAGCTAAACTTTTGGGTACAGTCAACCCTCTGTATACCGATATTCAATATAACGGCAAAACTTGTTATAACAACAATTTCAATGGGACAAATCCTTAGCCCAAGATGACACGATTAACCAATTGTATACTAGTGGACTCTTCCTTTGCTATATGCTGTACAAGTAAGGCTGGCTAATCGGAGCTGAAAAGATAATCGATTATCAGTCCTGCCATTGCAATCGATAGTCAATTAGTAATCGTTAAGGTTTCTGTCATAATTTTACCTGTCTTTCTGTCTTAGCATGACTCTCACCATATGTTGCACTTTACCATATGTATATTTGAACAGACAGGCCTGAGCAAACAGTGTAGACCCAGATGAGAAGCCGCATTATGCGGCGTCTCATCAGGGTCTGCACTGTTTGCCACTCATTCAGCTATTTTAGGCATAACTTTGGGTAGTAAATTGTACCTATCAAGTAATCGATTAAAAGCAAATCAGAAATGATAATCAATTTTGTGGGATTTATCGATCGATTAACCGATTACACGATTAATAGTGTCAGCCTTATGTACAAGTCTATTTGTCATATAAGGGATGTCAGGCCTATTTATCCGTTTTTATTCTATTTTTGACGGAAAATTCTGTTAGAAAATAGTGCAGGCCCTGATTAGACGACGCGTCAGATCTGGGCCTGCATGGTTTCCAAGATACGCCTTTAGAAGTTTCCCTGCATACAATGGGTTCATAGAGAATAATAATAGAGATTAACAGAGATTAGTTCAAGAATATCGTAATTATTTAATACTCCAAGACTACAAATGTTGTGGATGTTTGTTAGAACCAAGGCGATTCTAACAAATGTCCACAACAGTATAATTAACCTTTGTCCTGCTGAGCCCGGATATGCCTTACCTTTCAAACAATGTAGATCCAGATCAGATGGCTTCTGAAGAAGCCATCTGATCAGGATCTACATTGTTTGTCATTCAGATTGTGAATTTGTTGCAATAATTTGCATCAAGTAATCTGATTGGTTGATAATTAGTAGTGGGTGTGGCATATATGAATATTCAGCAGAACAAGGGTTAAGAAAGTCCTTTATTACCTGAGCACTGCCAAGCGAATTTGTGTCTTTGAGCATTCCGTCATGACAAATTTTAACTGCGCATAGCCAGCCATTCAGAGGGGCCAGGGATATGGCTTTCTGTCTGAAGGTTCCTCTTGATTCACTGCTTGTATGAGCGAGCAGCGAAGGTTCTGGCAAGACTGCACGGATGCGCAGGCTCGCCTGAATCTTCCCTGCTCGCATAGGCAATAAGTACCAAAATCGCTTCACGGGGCCCACCTATTATACTATTCATTGGGATCCTTTGTAGTGACAAATTCGATAAAGCGGCAACTTGTCAGGGAGTAAATACTGTCCTTAAAACGAGGGTCTTCTTTTCTCACTCAGATACGTCTTTTTACGTGTCTGATCCCCACCCCCTTTCTGAGCCTCAGTTCACCTAAAATCTGCATTTCCCACCCCTGGATAGCTATGTTTGGGTTAGGATAAGATGTCCTAAAAATGACTTTTTTTTTTTTCATGCAGCTTCCCACTAAAAATATACCTACATGTATGTGGGGTTTGAAGTGGGGGCGCAGCCACCCTCACGACCAAAAGAATTTGGGGTATGGCCCAGTCAGCCACTGGAATGAAATCTGAGGGTGTCTGGGGTCAAAAATGCCTCGAAATTGACCCTGGCAAAACGTGCTGCAGACAGTGAAAATCACCAGTGCCAAACCCCTTAATTGTTGCCTTGATAGCAGTATGAAGATTAAAATTCGGTGAAAAATATGTGAAATCGCACATTTTGACAACTTTGAGATGCCCCTCGATTGTTACCATGGCAACAATGATTTAGCCTAAAAAGGTTCCTTTTGAAAGGCTGCTGACCAGAAAACATTCATGCTGAGTTTCATGTAAAACGGACAAATCATTATGAAACAATGGCTATATGAAGGTGCTGTCCTAGACAACACTGAAAATCAGCAAAATTCAAAAAGTCTGGATGTGGAAATGGGTTAAACATATTTATTTTTATATTCATTGACATGCAATATATACAGGCATACAATAATACTTTACAAGATTGGAATGGAAGCTTAGAGCTTATAAAGTTCCTCTCTCCACCTTATCTCAGGGTATTCTGTATTCAATACAAGAATTCCGCAGAAGGCTATGTCGCGCCTGTGGGGGCGCAATGTCGCCGAACAATGAAATCTAGGCCAAGGTCAAATATTAATGCCTTCATAAAAGTTGCCATTCCTAGATGCAAACTTGTACCAAATATCATTAATGAAGCTCTAATAGTTCTTGAGAAATGAACTTAAACATTAGGTTGAACACTAGGGTTGATGCAATAGCTCACTAAGTCAGTGAACCATAAAATTTAGGTCAAGGTCAAATATGGATGCTTGCATTAGAATTGCCATCCCTAGATACAAGTTTGTACCAAGTATCATTAATAAGCTCTTATAGTTCTTGAGAAATCAACTTGACCATTTGGGTGAATGCTGGGATGGTCACAATATTTCACAAGTCAGTGAACCATAAAATGTAGGTCAAATATGGATGCTTGCATTAAAATTGCCATCTTTAGATACAAGTTGTACAAAATATCACTAATGAAGCTCTTATAGTTCTTGAGAAATAAACTTGACCATTAGGGTGAACGCTAGGGTGATTGCAATATTTCACAAAGTCAGTGAACCATGAAATGTAGGTCAAGGTCAAATATGGATGCTTGCATTTAAGTAACCATTCCCAGATATAAGTTTTTACAAAATATCATTAATGAAGCTTTTATAGTTCTTGAGAAATTAACTTGACCATTTGGGTGAACGCTAGGGTGTTCCCAAATATTGACGCCTTGACAAATGGACGAACAGACGAGCGGACGGAAAACCGGGCACCTATATCGCGCAAATGCTAATAGCAGGCGCGACATAAATGGTTATTGACTTTATACTGTGACAAATTCAGCACTCATTCAACTGTCAGATGGAGACACACTTGCAGTGGGTCCACACTGTTTGCCGGTATGCAAAAAATATATTTGAGAAGTTTGCAAGAAGATTGGGCAGATGACATTGTTTGTTTGTTTGAATTGAGGTTTAACGGCCCCGTCAACACTGTAAAGGTCATTTTGGAGACGTTTGTGGGACTTTTACCCGACATTGAGATGAAATGACATCTCAAGCCCTGTCGCCCAATGAAACCAATAGGGTTTATTAGCATGGACGGTCCGCCTCGCACCACGGTTCCTGGACAGGCTTAGATCTTCTAAGCGGTTTACCAGTACTAGTGTGCGGGCCGGATTCAGCTCTGCGTGGAAGCACCATGCAGCCCATATATTTCTTCAAGCCCCTATGGGCGGGGGTCGAGGGCAGATGACATAAACAGATGACATTTTTAGATGCAGTTTTTCTTGGTGTCTTAACCCATTTTGTATAGGAAACCCCATTACAGGTAATTGGCAAACAGTGCAGGCCCAGATCAGATGCAGCAGAACCCGGCCTCTGATCAGGGCCTACACGGTTTGCAAAAAGTGAAGCCATTTTGCAAACAAATTTTGAAGAAAACACAACCTGACAGCCCTAAATTTTGAAATGGACTCCTGCTATATATAAGGTACTAGAAGGTACTATAAGGGTTAACCCTTATCTTGCTGTTCACGGCAACCCCTATCTTTTGAAACAGTGTAGATCCAGATCAGATGGCTTCTGAAGAAGCCATCTGATCAGGATCTACACTGTTTGGCATTCAGCTTATGAATTTGTAGGAATTAATTGCATCAAGTAATTTGATTGGTTGATAGACAGAAATGGGTGTGGCTTAAATGAATATTCAGCAAGAGAAGGGTAAAGGAGTATAACAGTTTACCAAATTACCGGTACCTGTTTTCTGTGATCTTTTGTTCATGAGTGCTGTCATAATGAGCTTGTAAGGCCTCTGGTGATTTCAAGGAGATTTTGCAGATAGGACATAGGAACCCTTCCTGAAATTATAGAGATACACACTGGCCTCGGTAGCTCATTCCGATGCGCCTCTGATTGGTGATCAGGAGGATGCGGGTTCAATACCTGCCGGGGTCAGCAACATTCTTTCGTGGAGATTGATCATGAAATCTTTTCTACTGTCATTATCTCCCTTCCGCTGATTCAAGAAGGGCAGTTGTCAGTTTCTATTGAAAAAATATGCACTGTACTGGTAAACAGCTTATGTATAAACCTGCCCAGGAAGTGTGGAAAGATAAACTGACCAGCTCAAAAATGACCTAATATACTGTTGACTGGGCTGTTAAACTCCAATACAAAAAAACATAGAGATACACTGTCAGGCATTTGAAAATCATATTTACCCTAGGTATTTGGACACTTCAACTACTGAATGTATTTGTTCTAGAATTTGAACAGGTACAATTTACTACCCTGTGTTCTGTTTAAAAATTGCAGGATGAGTGGCAAACAGTGAAGACCTTGATGAGGCACTGCATTTTGCAGCATCTCATCATTGTCTACACTGTTTGCCCTGGCCTGTCTGTCGGAGTACATATGATAAATATGGTATTACCATAATGATCATAAGTATTGGGACAGATAGGCCTAAGCGAACAGTGCAGACCCAGATCAGAACACTCCTTTATGAGCAGTCTGATCAGGGTCTACACTGTTTGCCATTATATCTGCACTTTTTGGACTCCTTGCTGGATCGTGAAACAAGTTTGTTAACCCTTATCTTGCTGTTCACGACAACCCCTATCTTTGCAAACAGTGTAGATCCAGATCAGATGGCTTCTGAAGAAGCCATCTGATCAGGATCTCCACTGTTTGGCATTCAGTTAATGAATTTGCATCAATAAATTACATCATGTAATTTGATTGGTTGATAGACAGAAATGGGTGTGGTTTAAATGAATATTCAGCAAGATAAGGGTTAAACTTATATTTATTTCACTCATATCGAGCCGATCGTTAATCAGAGGTGGGCGAAAACCAGAGTACCCGGAGTTAAACCATCTGATGTTCAGTTGCAGAACTTGGCGTCTCACATGTGACCCGAGCAATGCTCGAACTCACAGCGGTGAGAGACCTAATGTTTAAGAGTCAGTGCTCTTATCCACTAGGCCACAGAAGCCAGTACTTATCCGATGAAATTTTAAGATAATTTTCTTATTTATACTCCAAACATAGGCTGTTGATGCTTGTTCGAATCCCCTAATTGAGGTGGAGGTTGTGGATGCTCATTAGAACCATCTCACAAGTACCCACAACCTTTGTCTTGAAGCAAAATAATGTGTATACCCCTGTAAACCCAAGTTTTCTGTACATAAAATGGGGTTTAGAGGGGTATTAGTTTTATGGACATGTTAACATGATGTATCATTACGATAACACACCCGTAAGACATAGTGCATTTTCCACATCTCCAAAATGGCTACTTTTCGGATGAAAATTCATGATAACTTTCTTATTTATACTGTAAACATAGGTTGTGGATGCTCTTTAGAACCGCCTCATTGAGGCGGTCCTAACGGGTACCCACAACCTATGTCTTGGAGTAAAAATAAGAAAAATAATGTTTACCCCTGTAAACCCAAGTTTTCTGTACATAAAATGGGGTTTAGAGGGGTATTCGTTTTATGGACATGTTAACATGATTTATTAAGTCGAACTCAAAAGCCATTGCACAGCTTTCGTGGCATTGTATTTGTTTGATTTTGTTTGTTTGATTTGAGGTTTAACGTCCCCGTCAACACTGTAAAGGTCATTTTGGAGACGTTGCTTCCAATTTTGTGGGACTTTTACCTGACATTGAGATGAAATGACATCTCAAGCCCTGTCGCCCAATGAAACCAATAGGGTTTATTAGCATGGACGGTCCGCCTCGCACCACGGTTCCTGGACAGGCTTAGATCCTCTAAGCGGTTTACCAGTACTAGTGTGCGGGCCGGATTCAGCTCTGCGTGAAAGCATCGTGCAGCCCATATATTTCTTCAAGCCCCTATGGGCGGGGGCGAATTCGTGGCATTGTAAGGGTCAAGTGTAGCCTAAGAATTAACAGTTCACAAACTTTACTACAAAGATACAGCAGCCGATAAAACTGAACAACACTTACAGAGGACGAACTATGTTACTTACCTCAGAGTCGGCACTGGCAGAGGGCGGTACACTGTGTTCTGTTTCAAAATGTTTCTGTAAGGCATCAGCAGAAGAGAGATTCTTCATACACTGAGGACACAGGAAGCCCTAAAGACAATAAACATAGTAAAATGTGCATGTTCAGCTGACAGAAAGAGATTGCAGAGAATGGAAGCTCTCTGCTATCGATCCTCATGATAGACAAGCCTGGAGATCTGGTGTAAGATCTGCCATGCGTGCAGCAAGCCAGCTACCTGGAAGCCCCAATTTTGTGGACGTTGCCCATGTACCTGCACATTAAGCAAAAATCCGTTGATGATGATGATGATCAAAGCAACAGTCAATTCTCCATAAAAACCTATATTGTGGGTATTCATTAGAACGCCTGGGTTTATTTGGAGAAATAAGGAAAACTATCCTTACAAAATTACATTACAAAATACTTACGGTCCTCAACCCTGATCCATGATAATATAAATCTATACATAACCATTTTATCATTATTTTGGATCATGCGGATCAATTTGTTGTTGTTATTTTGTTTGATGCTGTACTGGAACAGAGGGCGAGGGTTGAAATTTCATAAACTCTGAAGTTGAAGCCCCCAAGTAGTTTTACTATTGACCGTCCCAAGGCGGTCATTCTTTTGCAGTGTCTTAACTGTTATTTGGCTTTGTGCCGTTGGTTCATGTTTCGTCTGTTTTTGTGTGTGCCTCCGTGTCACTTTCTATAGGTGACTAGAGACGGCTGCGTTCTTGGATTGTGGCCTTTCCTGAGTGACCTTACCTTATCTGTTACTAAGCATATTAAAACACCAAATAATAAAGGTGCATTATTGAGCTATCTGGAAAAAATGCTTCCAAAAATAAAATACATATAGCCGGTATTTTTCTTTAAAACAATACAAATGAATGCATTTTATGCGACGTTCATTTTTGGCCTTGTTTGCTTAGGCCATGCCTGAATCGGAAAAAAATATGACGCTGAATACCATGCCATAAGTAACGACACTCAGAGACGATACTGTCGCCATGTATGTGTAAAGTGACAGATTTATTTTTAGAACAGAAATTCCGAACACATGTTCAGAGCGAAGGGTAAACACGAATAAAAACAACCATTTTCACAAAGTTCTGAAGCTGTATTTGACTCCAAAAGTGTACACATGACAAAGGAGTATGCATTGAAGATAAAAACCAGAAAAAAAAATTTGAGACCCGGTAGCTCAATAATGCACCTTTAATACAACCCCACTATTAACCATTAAAGCACAAAGTAAATTTTCAAAGCAAGCCAGCAATTTTATTTTCTGAAGTATTTTTTAAAAGTTCATATTCTGGTTGAAATACAGAAAGAAAATGCCTTAACCCTCAGCATGTTAACCCTTGTCCTGCTGAGCCCGGATAATTATGTCTGATCTTTCAAACAATGCAGATCCAGATAAGATGACTTCTGAAGAAGCCATCTGATCAGGATCTTCATTGTTTGTCATTCGGTTTATAAATTTGTTGCAATGATTTTTTGTTTGTTTGATTTGATGTTTAACATCCCCGTCAACACTTTAAAGGTCATTTTGGAGACGTTGCTTCCAATTTTGTAGGACTTTTACCAGACATTGAGATGAAATGACATCTCAAGCTCTGCCGCCCAATGAAACCAATAGGGTTTATAAGCATGGACGGTCCGACTCGAACCACTTTGCCTGGGCAGGTTTTTGATCCTCTAAGTGGTTTACCAGTACTCATGTGCGGGTGAGTTTCAGCTCTGCGTGGAAGCCTCGTGCAGCCGATCTATTTCCTCAAGCCCCGATAGGTGGGGGCTAATGATTGCATCAAGAAATCTGATTGGTTGATAATCAGTGGTGGGTGTGGCATATTTAAATATTCAGCAGGTCAAGGGTTAAATATTTCAATATGCTACACTCCTCCCCGATTTTCAGCCATTTGTTACACACTCCCCGATTTTCAGCCATTTGTTACACACTCCCCGATTTTCAGTCATTTGTTACACACTCCCCAATTTTCAGCCATTTGTTACACACTCCCTGATTTTCAGCCATTTGTTACACTCCTCCAGGATTTTCAGCCATTTGTTACACACTCCCCGATTTTCAGCCCTTTGTTACACACTCCCATATTTTCAGCCATTTGTTACACTCCTCCCGATTTTCAGCCATTTGTTACACACTCCCCGATTTTCAGCCATTTGTTACACACTCCCCGATTTTCAGCCATTTGTTACACACTCCCCCGATTTTCAGCCATTTGTTACACACTCCCCGATTTTCAGCCATTTGTTACACACTCCCCTATTTTCAGCCATTTGTTACACTCCTCCCGATTTTCAGCCATTTGTTACACACTCCCCGATTTTCAGCCATTTGTTACACACTCCCCGATTTTCAGCCATTTGTTACACTCCTCCCGGATTTTCAGCCATTTGTTACACACTCCCCGATTTTCAGCGTTTTGTTACACACTCCCCTATTTTCAGCCATTTGTTACACTCCTCCCGATTTTCAGCCATTTGTTACACACTCCCCGATTTTCAGCCATTTGTTACACACTCCCTGATTTTCAGCCATTTGTTACACACTCCCCCGATTTTCAGCCATTTGTTACACACTCCCCGATTTTCAGCCATTTGTTATTGGTGATTTCAACAATTACCATGGGTTCAGAAGTGGAATGGAAAACAGTATAGATCCTGATCAGCTGGCTTCTGAGAAGCCAGCTGATCAGGACCTATACTGTTTTCGAAAAAAGAATATATACCATATCCAGGTTCAGCATGGTGAGAGATCAAAATGCATCATTTATTTCAATTATTTGAGGATTTTGTGTTGTAAAAGCTCTTCATATGCACATATTATATGGAACTTTCTCTTTATTGAACCTGTATGTAATAGCTACACACAGTTTTTCAGCAAATGCAAAAGCTACTCACATTTCTTCTTAAAAAAATCTGTGTAATAGATATACAGTGAAAGGTCGATGGCTCAAACACCTTTGGGGCCATGAAAATGTGTTCGAGAGCGGGGTAGTTCAAGCTACTGAGCGCTATTCATACAGTCATGTCAGGGGGCATAATGCTTATATGAAAACAAGTTATGCTGTGTGTACTCATTAGAATCACCTCATCAAGGCGATTATAATGAGTACACAAAGCATACCTTTTCACAACAAGAAAGATCTTTCTACACCTGTGGACACAAATCTGTTCAAACTCCTATGAATTACCTTTCAATTAACCTCTTTGCATCAAGTTAGTTTTGACAAGCAAATGTCATTCATCAGAGAAGTCTAAAACTGGATCAAGCAATATACATTGATTGGTCTCATTTTCACAAGTACTTTTTCCACTTTTAGGTCTGATTGACATTTGAGATTCATTTTGATTGGACAGTGCTTGAGTCTGCAATGAAATGTACACCACTATCCATTTTGAATTTTTTCCTGACTGGCAGTTGATTGATATGATGTTAACCCTTGTCCTGCTGAATATTTATATATGCCACACCCACTACCAATTATCAACCAATCAGATTACTTGATGCAAATTATTTCAACAAATTCACAATCTGAATGGCAAACAATGTAGATCCTGATCAGATGGCTTCACCAGAAGCCATCTGATCTGGATCTACATTGTTTCAAAGATAAGGCATATCCGGGATTAGCAGGACAAGGGTTAAGATATTTTGAATGCTGTTTCAAATCAAGATGAAATGAGGGTCATCAAAGTTTTAACAGATTTGTGTCCACAGGTGTAAATTATGATTTATCAGGACCTATGGAAAGCATTTTCTAGCGACTCAAGAATGTATTTGAATCAACCATGGTAAACAAGCCATCAGTGTTTGAGCCATCGAAATTTCACATTCTTGCATAAAAACCTATGCGCATGGCTGTTTGAAGCCATTGTCAAGTGGACCGAAAGCTGTGCTCAAACAGCGAAAACCATGTTCAAATCATGAAATTCGCGTGATGTTTGAACATGGATTTTGAGCTTTTGATATCACAAGACGGGCCTTGTTTTGTTACCTTACGTTGAGCGACGTTACATTATCGCCCTGAACGTAGCGTTTTAGGGTTCTATGATGACGTCAGATGGTTACTGCATAACAACGTCATTGTAAACAACATTCTGAACTGGCCTCCATGTTGGTTCGCAGGTCGCATTTGAAGACATTGTATGGAGTTTATTTGGAGCTTTTGTGCGTTTTCGTTAAAATTTGCTGTCGGAATCGTAAGTTATGCAAGAACAATGATCATCCATGGTTGTTTCATTGCCCTAACATTTGCCTATATTTGCTCGGAAGATATTTGAACATTCGGCCTAGCGGCCTCGTGTTCAAACAGCTTTCTCGGGACCCGGTGAATGTTAATGCATGAAAAACCAGGGTTGATCCCTACAGTATACATATACCTGCTAGACCGCTAAACACTTTGGCCACTATTGAGTTCATTAACTCATTGTATACTAGTTGACTCTTCCATTGCTATATGCTAAGTCCATTTCTCATATAAGGGGTGTCTGGCCTATTTTTTCGTTTTTGTTCTATTTTTGATGGAAACTTCTGTTAGCAAATAGTGCAGGCCCTGATCAGGTCATGCTGCATTCTGAGGCGTCTGATCTGGGCCTGCACTGTTTGCCAAGGTACCCCTTTAGACGTTTCCCGCATGCAATGGGTAAAGCAAATGAGGTTTGATTGAACGACTGGCCCAGACCTGAAAGAATGCTAACAGTGAATAAAGGGGCAGATTTTCAGTATTGGAAGTATGAAGTATAAGAGTGAAAGAAAACAGTATGATTTAGTGGTTAATGTCTGTTTATGATTTAGATTCCGGTTTTTTAACTTGAAAATGATAGATGCATGCATGATCAATGAAATCAAATCAAAGTCAAAATCAGAAACTTTTTTAGCTCTGATTTAGGTAAACTCGAGTTAATGTGTTATCTGTTACCGTATTCACCCGAAATGTTCAGACACCTCAACTGCTTAAAATACATGTACACACAACCCTAGTTATACCGACATGCGTTACGTCAAAACTCGTTATACCAAAAATTTCAATAAAATGAACTCTTAGGTCAAGACATGGCCTCAATTCCCAGCGACATGGGCTGCCCTTGGGTTGAAAATACCTAAATCGAATCCACAGTCATGAAAGAGTATTGTAATTTAATACTCCAAGAAACAAATATTATAGGCGATTCTAACAAATGTCTTTAACATTCGTTTCTTAGAGTGTTCATGTGGAAAAGACCTTTTATAACCTATCATACGCGTGACTGGGATCCTTTATGACGGCAAATTTGTTATAACAGCACAATAATAGGGAACAAATACTATCGTTACATTAACGTGGATCCTGTGTACATGTTCTAAAAATTTAAACCAGCACAATTTACTTCTCGCTGTTGTGTCTAAAAGAAAGCTGGATGAGTGGTAAACAATTTGGACTCTAATGAGATGTCATATTCTGTGACATCTCATCTGGGTCTACACTGTCTGCTCAGGCCTGTCTGTTCAAATACCTATGGTAAATACCGTGTGAGAGTGTTTGAGTTTTACATCTCACCATTAGCTAAGGTCATAGGGAGACTTGACCTCGGTTTAAAGACTTCATCGGAAAGTCTGGAGAAGCCCAGGATCAGTCCTGCGACCCCTGGTTTACAAGGCGAGTAGCATAACCACTACACCACGGAGGCTTCTAGGGTAAATACTGAATTAATTTTTCCAAGGGAGATCATTTTTAGAAAAGATCTGTGATAAACTTCATTCAGAAAATCTGAATCATTGACACATATATGGAAAAACGAAAAACTATATAGCCCCGGCATCATCCAATGCACGGGCATAAATATATTAACCACCCCTAATAATCTGTTGTGCCTCATTTTCAGAAGTTCTGAGCCCAGATTTAATGAAGTTAGTTAACAAAATTCTAAAACTTTTATCATTT
The DNA here is from genome assembly GCA_963580285.1 of Lucinisca nassula. Lineage (NCBI taxonomy): Eukaryota > Metazoa > Mollusca > Bivalvia > Lucinida > Lucinidae > Lucinisca > Lucinisca nassula. The sequence continues at coordinate 102,148,007 of OY757016.1, forward strand.
AATATTTAAATACACCACAACATCTTTATAACACTATTGCTGGAGTCCAATGCACAAACAGTACTAGTTAATCTGCCCAATACTAGCTGTTAGTATCCGATCGAAATGTATAAATTACATAGAAAAATGACTATGTAATCTATACATTCTGGGATCCATCTTTTGCCCGTATCCTGCTGTTCATGACAACATGCTACTTTTTTTACAAACAGTGTAGATCCAGATCAGATGGCTTCTGAAGAAGCCATCTGATCCGGATCTACTTTGTTTGTCTTTCAGTTTGTGAATTTAAATGACTATATTACATGTATATAAGAAATTTGATTGGTTGATCGTCAGAAATGGGTGTGGAAAAATTGAATATTCAACAGGATAAAGGTTAAACGATGTTATATCCTGAACTGTGTTACAACAATCAATGTTATAAAAAGGTTTATATGTAACCCAAATATACTACATGTACCATTTTTGATGGAAAAAAAACTGAGTAGCTTTTTCAATGCAAATATGTATTACCTTCAAAATCCTACAAATTTGGACATCTTGAAGACTTGCTTTAAAGATGCATTATTGAGCTACCGGGTCTCAAAATTTTTTTTCTGGTTTTTATCTTCAATGCATACTCCTTTGTCACATGTACACTTTTGGAGCCAAATACAGCTTCAGAACTTTGTGAAAATGGTCGTTTTCATTTGTGTTTACCCTTAGCTCTGAAGATGTGTTCTTTATTTCTGTTCTAAAAATAAATATGTCACTTTACACATACATGGCGACAGTATTGTCTCTGAGTGTCATTACTTATGGCATGGTGTTCAGCGTCATATATTTTCCGATTCAGGCATGGCCTAAGCAAACAAGGCCAAAAATGAACGTCGCATAACGTCACATATGGGGATTCTATTTTTGTCACTAACTAAAAATAGATCTAACTAGTGTTCGAAACCTAGTTAGGGAATCCCTCTCAAACTCATTTACCTGTCATCATTATTGTTCGCATTTTTGCATAAAATGCATTCAATTGTATTGTTTTAAAGAAAAATACCGGCTATATGTATTTTATTTTTGGAAGCATTTTTTCCGATAGCTCAATAATGCACCTTTAATTCTCCTAAAATTTTAACAGTTGTTTCATGATCCAGCAAGGAGTCCTAAACGTGCAAATGGAATTGCAGACAGTGTAGACCCTGAAGGAGCAGTCTGATCTGGGTCTGCACTGTTTGCTTAGGTCTGTCTGTCCCAATTACTATGATCATTATGGTAAGCTAAAAATGTTTCAAAAGATCTGGGCCCAGATGTTAGGTATGCTAGAGTTAGGCATGCTAGAGTTAGGCATGCTGTACAAACTTTATCAGCACTATTGCTAAATGGTCCATCAGCCAATGCTCCCTGTTATCAAAATGAGATCAGTTAACCTTTACCCTGCTGTAGGCGACAAGCCCTATCTTTGCAAACAGTGTAGATCCAGATCAGATGGCTTCTGAAGAAGCCATCTGATCAGGATCTACACAGTTTGACATTCAGTTTATGAATATGTAGAAAAAAGCTGCATCAAGTAATCTGATTGGTTCAAAGTCAGAAATGGGTGTGGCTTAATTGAATATTCAGCAGGTTAAAGGTTAAATTAGAGGATTGACAGTAAAAGTAAACCATTATGGAAACATCCCATTTCAGGTGTTTTGTTTGTTTGTTTGATCACCGTCAACACTGTAAAGGTCATTTTGAAAATGTTGCTTCCATATTTGTGGGATTTTTACCCAACATTGAGATGATTTGACATCTCTAGCCCTGTCGCCTAATGAAACCAATAGGGTTTATAAGCATGGACTCTCACCGCTTTGTCTGGGCATTCTTAGATCCTCTAAGCGGTTTACTAGTACTCATGTGCAGCTCTGCATGGAAGCATCATGCAGCCCATCTACATGTATTTCTTTAAGCTCCCGATGAGCGGGGGCCAAAGATCAAAACTGTTGGTGCCGTGGTCTTAGGTTTTGTTTGTGAAGATATTTAACTTACAAAAATGTCTCTGTATTTGCCACTATCATGTACATGTATATTGTTGTAATACTGTTTTGTAGGGGAGGGCCGTAACAAATGTTGGCAGAACTTGTGGTCTGACCCTGTTGCTTGATTTATGATGCAATAAAATATGTTTATACTTATTTAACTTACCAGTCAATACTGTTTAGGTCATTAAGGAGATCTTGCTTCCCATTTTTGTGGGACTTTTACCTGACATTGAGATGAAATGACATCTCAAGCCCTACTGCCAAAAGAAACCGAAAGGTTTAAGGGACCAATTCACTCAACTTATCCTAGGAAGGCCTAGACCTTCTAAGCGGTTTACAAGTACTCAAAATCTATATTTGAAGAAAAATAAAGACACATATCACAAAGGGGGTCTTTCAAGGTATAGGAAATTTGCATTGGTTTCTGCCCACGCTTGGATTTTGATGAAATTATGCACAATAATTGCCTTGGGTATAACCATTATAATTAAGATGCATTCACTTTTAAATTTTATTTCCGTAGCAGATTTATTACATATTTTATGAAGTCTCTATCACAACAGAGAGTACTCTCATATAAACTTGTCTACAGTATTCAGATGTTCATATATCTAATGCTGCTATGTTTTATGAATTAAAGCCATAATTGGTGAGTTAGTTGATACTATTAATGAACTCATATGTCTAGAAAAAGTGGCTGAGCATTCAGTTTTCTTTGATGGTGTCCCCATATTTCAGCTCCTATTTTTGCATTCATTAAAATTTTATATGCATTTTTACCACATTCCAATTTTTGTCAAGACACCAATTTAGCATAAAAACTACCCACATATCTTAGGAGCATGTTGAAGAATTTTGAGGAAATTGAGGACCGGTGTAACAGTTTATCTTTACCCCCTGGGTAGCTTTACCCCCGGGGGTAAAGATATCCCGGGATATCTTTACCCCCACCCTGGATATCTTCACCCCCGGGGGGTAAAGATATCCCGGCTGGGATATCTTTACCCCCGGGGGTAAAGCTAAACTGGCTAGGATATCTTTACCCCCACCCCAACTTTTGGGTATAAACTATTTTCTTAATGCCCAATTTCTTCTTATATGTACGTGAAGCAAGATAGTGTTTCACTTTAACAATTTTTCGTTTCAATCATGACTCCGACTAATAGGACTACCCTTAGTAAGAAATATGACCATATTATAGAGGCAAATGATTATTTAATAACATCTCTTTTGTATATTTTCTTATTCAAAATGTTGCTTATGACAATCTTTCATAATCTTGCATTATCCCTGTCAGTTGTGAAATGGGTGGTGGGGGTGAGTGGAAAGGCGGGGGTAAAGATATCCCGGCTGGGATATCTTTACCCCGGGGGGTAAAGCTGAACTGGCCAGGATATCTTTACCCCCACCCCAACTTTTGGGTAAAAAGTATTTTCTAAATGCCCAATTTCTTCTTATATGTAAGAGAAGCAAGATAGTGGACTCGATGTTTCACTTGAACAGTTTTCGTTTCAATTGTGACTCGGACTTATAGAACTACCCTTAGAAAGAAATATGACCATATTATAGAGGCAAATTATTATTTAATAACTTCTTTTTGTATATTTTCTTATTCAAAATGTCCCTTATGACAATCTTTCATAAACTTGCATTACCCCTGTCAGTTGTGAAATGGGTTGTGGTGGTGAGTGGAAAGGCGGGGGTAAAGATATCCCGGCTGGGATATCTTTACCCCCCGGGGGTAAAGCTAAACTGGCCAGGATATCTTTACCCCCACCCCAACTTTTGGGTATAAACTATTTTCTAAATGCCCAATTTCTTCTTATATGTAAGAGAAGCCAGATAGTGGACTCAATGTTTCACTTTAACATTTTTCGTTTCATTTGTGACTGGGACAAATAGAACTACCCTTAGTAAGAAATATGATCATATTATAGAGGCAAATGATTATTTAATAACTTCTTTTTGTATATTCTTCTAAATTATATTTCCGCAGGGAAAATAACAAATAGTCTATGAATTAAAAATCACTTTAAGAAATTGTATAGTTTCTTATTCAAAATGTCCCTTATGACAACCTTTCATAATCTTGCATTATCCCTGTCAGTTGCGAAATGGGTGGTAATGAGTGGAAAGGCGGGGGTAAAGCTAAACTGGCCAGGATATCTTTACCCCCACCCCAACTTTTGGGTATAAACTAATTCTTAATGCCCAATTTCTTGTTATATGTAAGTGAAGTAAAAAAAACAAAATAAGCATAATTAAACCGTACAGCTTGCAAGAATATTTTTTTCACATCTTACACCATTGCTCATGGGTGGGGGTGATGATTTCCTGGCTGGGATAGGGTGACCCCCCCCCCCCTCCCCCCAACCACCTCCAAAAAATCAAGACTTTGGAAAACCCAGACAAGCACACTTCTCATCAATGGAAGGTACTACTGATGTCCAATGGTCTATGGTTGACATAACATTACCACAAGCTAGCTTGCATGAATCAGGATTTTACACCTCTACCATTGCTCATGGGTGGGGGTAAAGATATCCCAGCTGGGATACCTTTACCCCGGGGGGCAAAATATCCTGGCTGGGGTAGCTTGACCCCCACCCTTCAAGCATTTTGAAAAACACAAACAAGCACACTTATACTATATAGTGTGCATTAATCAGTTTTTCACAAATTGTACCATTGCGCATAGGTGGGGGTGAAGATAGTGTGACCCCACCCCACCCCAAATCCAGACTTTGGAAGACCCAAACAAGCACACTTCTCAATAATGAAGGTACTACTGATGTCCAATGGTCTATGGTTGACATAACATCACCACAAGCTAGCTTGCATGAATCAGGATTTCACATCTCTACCATTGCTCATGGGTGGGGGTAAAGATATCCCAGCCTGGATACCTTCCCCCCCCCCGGGGGCAAAATATCCTTGCTGGGTTACCTTCACCCCCACACTTCCATCATTTCGAAAAACCAAAACAAGCACACTTATACCCTATAGCTTGCATAAATCAGTTTTTCTCAAATTCTACCATTGTTTATGCGTGGGGGTTTTGTTCAAATATTGCTTTTTGCAGCATCTGATCTGACCCCACACTGTTTGCAATTTTGGGCTTCCCACCGGAAATGGGGTAAATGTATGGTTCAGCATGAACTTAGGACAATTAAACAGCAGACAAAAGAACTGTATCTGGAGATATATTCAACAAAAATACAGAGTCGGCCCCCGCCCATCGGCGCTTGAAGAAATAGATGGGCTGCATGATGCTTCAACATTGAGCTGAACCAACAGCACACAAGTATTGGTAAACCGCTTAGAGGCTCTAAGCCTGCCCAGGCAAAGCAGTGCAAGTCTGACCATCCATGTTTACAAACCTATTTGGTTTCATTGGGCAACAGGGCTTGAGATGTCATTTCATCTCAATATCAGTTAAAAGTCCCACAGAATTGGAAGCAGCTTTTCCACAATGACCTCTACAGTGCTGACAGGGATGTAAATCCTCAAATCAAACTAACAAAACAACTACAATATAGAAAACAAGAGGCAGGATGATACAGTGTTGCTTACATGAGTTTAAGCATGTCTATTGTACACATGTTACATTGGTACCTCTGTTAAAACATGGGAAGGAAGTGTATCATAACATGCAAGGTTTCCTACTTAAATTATGAAATAAGAAGAAAACTCAATAGCCTGTATTAACATACTTATAAGAAGAAATTGGGCATTTAGAAAATAGTTTATACCCAAAAGTTGGGGTGGGGGTAAAGATATCCTGGCCAGTTTAGCTTTACCCCCGGGGGTAAAGATATCCCAGCCAGGATATCTTTACCCCCACCTTTCCACTCACCCCGACCACCCATTTCACAGCTGACAGGGATAATGCAAGATTATGAAAGATTGTCATAAGGGACATTTTGAATAAGAAAATATACAAAAAGAAGTTATTAAATAATCATTCGCCTCTATTATATGGTCATATTTCTTACTAAGTGTAGTTCTAATAGTCCGAGTCACAATTGAAATGAAAAATGTTAAAGTGAAACATCGAGTCCACTATCTTGCTTCTCTTACATATAAGAAGAAATTGGGCATTTATAAAATAGTTTATACCCAAAAGTTGGGGTGGGGGTAAAGATATCCTGGCCAGTTTAGCTTTACCCCCGGGGGTAAAGATATCCGGGATATCTTTACCCCCACCTTTGCACTAACCACCACCACTGACAGGGATAATTCAAGATTATGAAAGATTGTCATAAGGGACATTTTGAATAAGAAAATATACAAAAAGAAGTTATTAAATAATCATTTGCCTCTATAATGTGGTCATATTTCTTAGTACGGGTAGTTCTATTAGTCTGAGTCATGATTGAAACGAAAAATGTTAAAGTGAAACATCGAGTCCACTATCTTGCTTCTCTTACATATAAGAAGAAATTGGGTATTAAGAAAATAGTTTATACCCAAAAGTTGGGGTGGGGGTAAAGATATCCTGGCCAGTTTAGCTTTACCCCCGGGGGTAAAGATATCCTGGCCAGTTTAGCTTTACCCCCGGGGGTGAAGATATCCAGGGTGGGGGTAAAGATATCCTGGGATATCCTTACCCATGGGGGTAAAGCTACCCCTGAGTAGCTTTACCCCCGGGGGTAAAGCTACCCAGGGGTCAAGATAAACTGGGACACCTGTAACATTGTGTTTTAACAGACCGAATACTGATAGTCCTGATTCAGCAAAATGTGAAATTATATGATTATCATGTTTTGGTCATGCCGTTTAATAATACTTTACTATTGCTTTCAATTTGGATGGCTATAGTTTAGAATGGTTTGTGTAAGTAGTTCATAGCATAATTATAAGTATTATTTCAAAACTTCCATTTCAGTAAATTTGCCCCGCATGGAACAAACTATTTTGTCTACAGAACTATACCACAAAGGTTTTGATGACAAACGTCATCAAACGCACCCATGTAATCATATGCACAGTTTTCTTTCTGTCTTTCTTGTCTAATTTGGTAATGGTGCTAAGGTGATGTTTAGATTTAACATTCAAATCAATAACATACCATTCACTTTATATGTTGCTTCAGATTTTGTGAGATTTGTTATCCGACCCGAGATAAATGACTCTCAAGTCAAACTGTTGTTTGTTTATTTAACCCTAACTGTCCATTTAAAAAGAAAAGTTTACTCTAGGGAAAATCAATATCACTTGAGATTACTTTTCCTGGACATTAAGATTTCAGAATTTGTATCTGCATAGGCACTGGCCAATCCATCTTTTTGTATAACGAAATCAAACGGCTTCCTGAAGCTGTATTCCAAAGCCATTTGATTTTGCTTTTAGAATTCACATGGTCGTACATTTGTCAGTGTTCCAAAACTTATGTGATCATGATTGTGTTGTCTATATATTTGTATAGATTTTTCACTTCATTTACCAATCTCAGCAGTTGTTGCAGTAATAACAAAGCACATTATGTAAGATATCAAAAAGCATTTAATCTGTTGATAATAATTATTCAATCTGTGAGTAGTTATCGCATTACTCCTAGGATTTTAAATTATTTTCAGTAAATACATTTTGATGCTTTTTTCTGTCCAAACACTGCAATGCTCTTTCTAAGCTGAGAGATACATTGCACCGAAATGTACTGGTAATTATTAATGAACAAAAGGCAAGCAAGAACAGTGCTTAAAAAAACCAGTGAACTTGCATTCAGCAGAAACATTCAAGAAGTGGTTCAAAGTTTTACAATCAGAAAAAAAAATACTAAAAGCTTGCTTCCGATAAATTAACCACTATACTGACAAAGTAAATAGAAAAACTAAGACACTAAAGAAACGTCAACAATTACCATACCGATGCAGAAATGAGACATATTTATGCATGTGTACTGTAAGGAAGGAAACTGTTTCTCTCCCTGTCTAATAGCAAAATTTCTCTAGGTCATGGAACAGCTTTGTTTACACCAAATATTCTGCGCCTCATCCATCAATGATATCTTTTGCAACAGAAACTCAATATCAGTGACATTTCGATTTTTGGAAATACTAACCAATAATTACTGTAACTTTTTTGTTAGGATAATAATCCAGCGTTCATAAAGACAGAGTATATCTACGGCTTAATCTGGCCATGGATTTATCAACAGAACTATTTTTACTAGTAACAATAAGCCACTGACCATTGCGTCCTTGTATACCAGCTTGGTTTGGAAATGAAAATAGTGGCTCTCCTTGCCTTACACCTATTTGAGCAGCACGACTTATGCAAAGTCATTAAATAAAGTTGCACATGTTCACAATAATTTTGCTGCTAATAAAAAAGCAATATATCTTGTTAAGCCTAATTTGTTGATTAGAATACCTTTTGATTTAGTGTTTTACTATCTACTATTTTGGATAGATCATAGTGTATAAATGAAAGGAAAATATCAGAAATTCATGATATTTTAATAGTTTCTAAGCTAGATCAGCTCAATATGTATTCATTTTGATTTGTATAATCTCATTTTTATTATGTAAATGTTACGAATTGCCTTTTTGTAAGGTTCTTGGATGATTTCAATAAAATAGTAAATTTTGCAGAAACGACTTACATCCATTAAAGGTGTAAAATTACAGTGTTACCGGTTTCGGATTTTTATGAAATTTGGTATAGCTAAAGAAGATACATATGGCAAGTTTTCCTAGCAAAATGAAATCTTTACAAAGACTAGAACATGTTTATCTTAGGGATTGAATTTTGATAATGTTTCAAAATTTTAATTAAAAAATGAGATTTTTGATAATTATTTTATCAGAAAATGTAAACTTTAATTAATACAAAACGGGGACGTTAAACCTCAAATCAAACAAACAAACAAATTAATACAAAAAGTTTTTTAGCATCAAAGGAATGCCTATGGAGTTCTGCATTCAATCCAGTTCACAGATCTTGAAACTAAATAAAACATAAGATTTAAGACACACTTATTTAGAGACAGACACCAGCTCATGGAGGGAGTCAGTTAGAGTGGCCTCCTGAGGCCTACTTCGATTTATATAATTTATTAAATACATTTTTATAGGTTGTATATGCTGAGTTATAAATATACAAAGTTTAAAGAAAAAACATGCATGGGCACAGTTGAAAGGCCCCCTTTCAATAGAAAAAAGCAATGTGTTTGATATACAAATGATGCAACCATTTTGCATAGGTTTCTTATTCTTATGGTTCCACTAATTACACAAAGTATTCACATGCATGATGTAAAATGTCTGCAATAAAGAGAGATTATCTAAACATTAAATTAACCAACACATAATGAAACCACTTTCCAATTTATACTCTTCAAATGCCCGTGCAAAGCCAACTTATAAGGTTGGACACATGATCTTTCTGCATGCATTACGAAAACATGCCTATACAAATACATTGTAAACTTTCTCGCTGAAAAAAAAAATACGAAAATTTGAGATGGAAAGTTGTGATATTTTTCTTATTTCTAATCAAAATATACATTGTGGGTACTCGTTAGAACCGCCTCATCAAGGTGGTTCTAGCGAGTACCCACAATCTATATCTTAGAGCAGAAATAAGAAAATAAGGTATAACCCCTGTAAAACCCAGTTTTACTCTATAAAAGTGAGGTTCAAGGGGGTCAAACTTGTATAAGCGTGTTTTTGTGATAAAGCTACCTCAAGATCACTTCCAGTACACATCTATCTGTATAATGCAGCCTTTCATATCTCCAAAATGGTGACTTTTCTGATATGAATATGTGAAATTTTTCTTATAAATGCTCCATAGGTTGTGGGTGCTCTTCAGAACTGCCTTAAATTATTGGGGCGGCTCTCACGAGTACCACAACCAATGTCTTGGAGCAGAAAAAAGAAAAAAAATTCCTGGGCAGGCTGTTATACCCATGTAAACCCCAGTTTTCCCTTTACACCACAACCTCGTTATAACACGGTTTTGAATTTTACAGGGTTTCAAGATGGATCCCAAAAATGGTCATTTTTCTAAATAATCTATACATTTTTGTTTGGATATAACACGGTTGTTTAACTAACACGGTATCTGCTTTGGACCCCATTAATAGTGTTGTAATGAGGTTGTGGTGTACATGTATACAAGAGGCCCAAGAGGGCCTGTCGCTCCACCGGCTAACTTCAGACAATTGTCATATTTATTACATTAACCAATGGTATACTAGTGGACTCTTCTATTGCTATATGTTGGACCAGTCCATTTGTCATATAAGGGGTGTCAGGCCTATTTTTTTTTCTATTTTTGATGGAAAATTCTGTTAGCAAATAGTGCAGGCCCTGATCAGACATGGTGTTCTGTGGGGTCTGATCTGGGCCAGCACTGTTTGCCAAGGTACCCATTTACGGTTTTCCCGCATGCAATGGGTAAAAAAGAAACAAGTGATCCACCCAAGGAATGTCCATTCTATATTTTTTGGACCCCAGAGCTATGGTTGGCAGGATTTATGTGAGTGACCATTTGGCATTGCTCCGTTCTAAATATCTAAAGCTCTGGGCCTTATGGTTTCAGAGAAGAAGACTTTTTTTAAGTTTTTCCTATTATAAGTCTATGGGAACTAATATGCCTCTGGGCGTGACCTATTGTTTACCCCAGGGGCATTGTTGGCAGGATTTATTTGAGTGACCACTTGACGTTACAGCATACTTAATATCTAAGCTCTGGGCACTGATGGTTTCAGAGAAGATTTTTGTCAGTTTTTCCCAGTATAAGTCTATGGGAGCTTATGGGCCTCAGGGTGTGGCCAATTTGGACCCCAGGGGCATAGTTGGCAGGATTTATGCAGATGAATACTTCAAGTTGCTACATACTAAGCTCTTGGCCTTATGGTTTCAGAGGAGAAAAGTTTCAAGATTTTGTCATTATTAGTCTATGGGAGCTACTAAGCACCAGAGCGTTGCCAATTTGGACTCAAGAGTCATAGTTCGCAGGACTTAGTAGGTGACCACATAACTTTGCTACATACTACAGTTCAACCTGTATTAAGCAAGTGCCTAAGGGATAGTCAAAATATGCTTGCTTAAGACAGGTTCTTGCTTAATACAGGTGAAATTTAACACATCTGCCTTTCTTGGGAACTGAATGCCTGCTTGCTTAAGACAGGTTGCTTGCTTAATAGAGGTGGCCACTAAGACAGGTTTTACTGTAAATGTCTTAGCTTTAGGCTTTATGGTTTCAGAGAAGAAGTTTTTCCGTTTATTGGTCTATGGAAGCTAATGAGCCAAAGGTGGTGGCCCTGGTGGCCATGTTTTTTGTCTGATCAAAATTTCTTCAATGAATCTGACAATGGTAGACACAAGGAACATTCATGAAAATTAAGAACGAAATCCATTTAGCGGTTTTGGAGGAGAAGATTAAAAAAAAAAAAAAGATCCCTTTATGAGTCTATGGAAGCTAATTAGCCAATGGGCGTGTCCATGGCGGCCATGTTTTTTGTCTGATCAAAATTGCTTCAAGGAATCTGACAGAGGTCCACCCAAGGAACATTCATGCAAAGTAAGAATGAAATCCATTACGTTGAGCGGTTTTGGAGGAGAAGGTTTTTAAAACTTTTCCCAATATAAGTCTTTGAAAGCTAATGAGCCAAGGGGCATGGCCATGGCAGTCATGTGGGGCATGGCCATGGTGGCCATGTTTTTTGCCTGATCCGAAGTTCTTCAAGGAATCTGACAGAGGTCCACCCAAGGAACATTCATGCAAAATAAGAATAAAATCCATTGAGCGGTTTTGGAGGAGAAGATTTTTAAATATTTTTTTTTGCTTTCGATGCCATTTTGTTCTGCATGTAACAAAATTCTTTGAAGGAATTCAGAAGAGGACTATGTGAGAAACATTCCTGTGAAGTTTGGTTACAATCGACCTAGTAGTTAAGGAGGAAATGTTTAAAGAAAAAAGTTAACGCACGGATGCACAACCGCACAGACGCACAACAGACACAGGGCCATAACATATAACATAAGACCCGCCGGTCTTTGGCCAGTGGAGCTAAAAAATGAACAGATTTATGTTTTTATTTCTTTATTTATTTATTTTTTCCTTTCCTCCGTCGGATTCTGTATGCCTCCCTTTTCAACTAAGCCATTTTAACCCTCAGGGATCTGGAGAACTGTTGACACTGTAGTATAATTAGGTCTAATAAATCAATCTCCCTCAGTATTTTGAATTTATTTTGAAACATCAAGTCGTATAAATAGAGTTTGTGTTGAAAACATCAGTTCTATCACCAGTGTGATGGGCATGTGAAATTTCTGATGTTTTGAATTTTAGAATGACAATTTGTAGGTGGACCTCGATAGATATGTGATAGTCAGCAAAATTGGAGGAGATTAATTCAGATACAGGAAGGTACTTTTAAATAAATAAATAAATAAATAAACAAGAACTTTTGAAGAAGAGAAGACTTTTTTAACATTACACTACATGTTATATAGTGAATGTGTGAAGTAATATTGAAATTGGTGAAAAAAAATGTAAGCGCTAGAGCAATGACAAAGTTTTTCTAAAAATAGCCACAGTGACCTTGACCTTGAAAGTCAAACTCGTTCGAGGTATTGTCATAAGCAACATTTGTGTGAAGTTATATTGAAATCAGTGAAGAAATATAGGCGCTAGAGCGATAACAAATTTTCTAAAAATAGCCATAGTGACCTTGACCTTGAAAGTCGAAATGGTGAGATATTGTCATAAGGAACATTTGTGTGAAGTTATATTGAAATCGATGAAGAAATGTAAGCGCTAGAGGGATGACGAAGTTTTTCTAAAAATAGACACAGTGACCTTGACCTTGAAAGTGGAACTCGCTAGAGATATTGTCATAAGGAACATTTGTATGAAGTTATATTGAAATTGGTGAAGAAATGTAAACGCTAGAGCGATGACAAAGTTTTTCTAAAAAATAGCCACAGTGACCTTGACCTTGAGGCCTTGACACTGATAGTCCAACCCGCTTGAGATATTGTCATAAGGAACATTTGTGTGAAGTTATATTGAAATATAGGCGATAGAGCGATGACAAAGTTTTTTCTAAAAATAGCCACAGTGACCCTGACCTTGAGGCCATGAGTTGGAAAGTCGAACTCGCTGGAGATATTTTTATAAGGAACATTTGTGTGAAGTTATATTGAAATTGGTGAAGAAATGTAGGCGCTAGAGCGGTGAAAATGTTTTTCTAAAAAATAGCCACAGTGACCTTGACCTTGAGGTCATGACCTTGAAAGTCCAACTCGCTCAAGATATTGTCATAAGGAACATTTGTGTGAAGTTATATTGAAATCAGTGATGAAATGTAGGAGCTAGAGCGATGACAAAGTTTTTCTAAAAATAGCCACTGTGACCTTGACCTTGAAGCCATGACCTTGAAAGTGGAACTCGCTCAAGATATTTTTATAAGGATCATTTGTGTGAAGTTATATTGAAATTGGTGAAGAAATGTAAGCGCTAAAGCGATGACAATGTTTTTCTAAAAATAGCCACAGTGACCTTGACCTTGAGGTCCAACTCGCTCGAGATATTTTTATAAGGATCATTTGTTTGAAGTTATATTGAAATTGGGGGAGAAATGTAGGCGCTAGAGCCATGACAAAGTTTTTAAAAAAATAGCCAGAGTGACCTTGACCTTGAGGTCATGACCTTGAAAGTCGATCTTGCTCCAGATATTGTCGTAAGGAACGTTTGTGTGAAGTTATATTAAAATCGGTCAAGAAATGTAGGCGCTAGAGCGATGACAAAAGTACGTACATACGTACGTGGCGCTAGAGCGATGACAAAAGTACGTACGTACGTGGCGCTAGAGAGATGACAAAAGTACGTACTTACGTACGTACGTACGGGACAAATGCTATATCCCCCCTCACAACTATGTTGTGTGAGGGGATAATGAAATCCAACAGGTGGGTTTGGAGGAGAAGATGTTTAAAGATTTTTAATTTTTTGTGTGGTTTTGTTGCCATTGCAACCAGAGTTCTGGGTGTAACAAAATTCTTTGAAGGAATTTAGAAGAGGACTAAGTAAGGAACATTCCTGTGAAGTTTGGTTACAATTGGCCCAGTAGTTTAGGAGGAGAAGATGTTTTAGCATTACACTATATGTTAAATAGGGAAAATAAGCCCCGCCCATGGTGGCCATGTTTTTTTGTCGGATCAAAATTTCTTCAAGGAATCTGAAAGGGGTCCATCCAAGGAACATTCATGCAAAATAAAAATGAAATCCAACAGGTGGTTTTGGAGGAGAAGATTTTTAAAGATTTTTAATATTTTGTGTTGTTTTGTTGCCATGGCAACCAGAGTTCTGGGTGTAACAAAATTCTATGGAGGAATTTAGAAGAGGACTAAGTAAGGAACATTCCTGTGAAGTTTGGTTACAATGGGCCCAATAGTTTAGGAAGAGAAGATGTTTTAGCATTACACTGTATGTTAAATAGGGAAAATAAGCCCCGCCCATGGCGGCCATGTTTTTTGTCGGATCAAAATTTCTTCAAGGAATCTGAAAGAGGTCAACCCAAGGAACAGCCATGCAAAATAAAAATGAAATCCAACAGGTGGTTTTTGAGGAGAAGATTTTTAAAGATTTTTATTTTTTTTTGGTTTTGTTGCCATGGCAACCAGAGTTCTGGGTGTAACAAAATTCTTTGAAGGAATTTAGAAGAGGACTATGTAAGGAACATTCCTGTGAAGTTTGGTTACAATTGGCCCAGTAGTTTAGGAGGAGAAGATGTTTAAAGAAAAAGTTAATGCACGGACGCACGACCGCACGGACGCACGACGGACACAGGGCCATGACAATAGCCCCGCTGGCCTTCGGCCAGTGGAGCTAAAAATGGGGTTTACAGGGGTGTTCATTACAAGGACTCGTTAACATGATATCTTGCATAAATTTAACAACTGAGCCAGGCCAGAGCATTTCCTACAATTTACATGTTTGTTTGTTTGATTTGAGGTTTAACGTCCCCTTCAACACTGTACATGTCATTTTGGAGATGTTGCTTCCAATTTTGTGGGACTTTTACCTGACATTGAGATGAAATGACATCTCAAGCCCTGTCGCCCAATGAAACCAATAGGGTCTATAAGCATGGACGGTCCGACTCGCACCGATTTGCCTGGGCAGGTTTAGATCCTCTAAGTGGTTTACCAGTACTTGTGTGCGGTGGGTTTCAGCTCTGCTTGAAAGCATCCTGCAGCCCATCTATTTCTTCAAGCCCTGATAGGTGGGGTCGACAATGTGCACCCAGCAAAGACTCAGATCAGCCAGCACATCTGCACAGTCTGATCAGGGTCTGTGGCGTCTGATCTGGGCCTGCACTGTTTGCCAGGGTACCCGTTTTGGTGTGTTCTGGTACTAAATGGGTTAATAACATACAATGTATTTACCCTAAATATTCTGACACCTAAACGCCTTACCATTATAGCTCTAATATTTGAACAAGAACAATTTACTAGCCGATGTTGTGTCTAAAAATAGCGGGATGAGTTGCAAACAGTGCAGGCCCAGATGAGATGCCGCATTCTTCAGAGTCTTCTTAAAGGCATAATATTCTTGATTATTGAGGACTATCATTTCATTACATAATATTATGTAGCCCTCAGTGCTGACTGAAGAGAAGTCCTCTGTCTTCAACAGGTAAGGGTTCTCCTTGGGGAAAATCAATAATTTACTAACTGTTGACTGTAGTGTACATTATTGATTTTCCCCTTATGTACCTCAGTCAGGGGATTCAACAAAAGCTACTAACCACCCTATTAGGGGCCGCCTTTGATCTGCTATAGACAGTATACCACAGGGGGCAATAAAACAATTATGAACACACAGTGTGTTTTACTGTAACAGAATAAATGCCTTTAATACCAAATCTGGAAAACTATCCCGCAAGTACCTTAATGATGCTAAGTATTGGGACAAACAGGCCTATAGGAAAATAGAGCAGACCCAGCTCAGACTGCAAGTCTGATCAGGGTCTACACTGTTTGTCATTCGACATGCACTTTTTGGACTCCTTTCTTGATAGCAAAACAAACTTGTAAAAATTTTATGAGAATTACAGCTAGTCCTCAAGGTGTCCAAAATTTTAGGAAGTTTTTACAGTATTCTCAATACACCTCCATATCTGGTGCTCCGAAACCGATTTGATAATAATTAATTTGCTGGAAAAACCTTTTTTGTCTGTTGCAGTCCCTTTGAGACCACAAGTCAAACAAACAGTACATACCTGAGCCTCTTCACTCCCTCCCTGGAAGGATGGTTTTCTCTGGGGGCTGGATGGAGGGATGGGCTGAAATTGAGATAAATACAGTCATGTGCCAATAAGAGAGAATTGTTAGTTTGGCATTAAAACTTTGACTATTCAATATAACAAATCAACTAATATTTCTGTGGAGAACAAGAAGTCTGCAAGCGGGGCACTATACACTGTAGCAAGTTAATATTTGTTGGACTGAAATCTTGAAACAATAAGAACTACTCCATATCATGGTCTAACTACATACAGTGAAACTTCAATGGCTCGAACACCTTTGGGCCCTCGAAAATCTGTTCGAGGCAAGAGTAGTTCGAGTCACCGAGGGTTACTGTCAGGAGGCATAACGAGATACTTTTTGACATCTTTTCGGTGTTCTATTATGAAAATGTATGCTGTATGTACTCATTAGAATCACCTCATCGAGGCGATTCTAATGAGTACACACAGCATACATTTGCAAGATAAAAAACTAAAATCTCCACTTTTTCTTATGTAGAGGATTTCCCTAGGGGCTCAAGAACGGGTTCGACTCAGCCATGGTAAACGAGCCATCGGTGTTCGAGCCATCGAAGTTCTACTGTATCAAGTTTCAGCTTGATCAGATATAAATTGTAGGAGTTAGCTGGAAAAGAAAATGTCTACAGATATTTTCGAAGTGTTATACTTGTATAAATATTTGGTGGACCATCTTCTCTAAACAATATGCAATGCCCCACATCATAGTCAAACTTAATTACAAGAGGGCCCTGATTCGTTCACCTGAATGTCACTGTCTCTAGTACATTCTATTTTGAGCTCTGGTGACCATCTTGTTCGTCAGAGCGGAACGATCTTAGCTATTTTGGTTGGGAGTCACCTAGGCAACATTCCTGTGAAGTTGGAATCAAACTGACCCAAGGGTTTAGGAAGAGTTCGCATTTCAGCTTAGGTCAAACAGAGACGGGACCTCGGTTTAAAGACTCATCCGAAAGTCTCGAGAAGCTGGATTGATCCTGCAATCCCTGGTCTATCAGGCGAGCAGCATAATCACTACACCACAGAGGTTTCTGAGTTCCCATTTGAAGAAAATTTACTATGTTTTTCTATTTTTAACTCTGTTCATCGGAGCGGATCATTTTAGCTATTTTGGTAGAGGGTCATCTAAGCAACATTCCAATGAAGTTTGAATGAAATTGGCCCAATGCTACAGGAGAAGTTGTCATTTGAAGACTTTTTCTATTTTTAGCTCTGGCAGCCACCTTGTTTATCAGAGCGGAAAGATTTTAGCTCTTTTGGTAGGGAGTCACCTTGGCAACATTCCTGTGAAGTTTGAAACAAATTGGCCCAAGGGTTTAGGAGAAGTTTGCGTTTGAAGCAAATTAACTTTTTTTTTCTATTTTAGCTCTGGTGGCCATTTTGTTCATCGGAGCGGGATTGTTTCAGCTTTTTTCAGTATTTAAAGTAGAAGTAAAACAAAGATCAGGAATTGATACAATTAACTTACTCCATCCATAAAAGACACCAAAGGGAAAGAAATACAAACATTAAGCGACCAGACCATAATGGAAACCTAAACAAAGGAAGGCCATATGGACAGTTACTTTCCCACAAAATGGCCATATGGCCATCCAAAATTAAAAGACACAAGTGATACGAACAGTAAGTAACAAACAACATAAATAAATCGCCACAGAGTCGTCAAAGCAACATTCCTATGAAGTTTGAATGAAACTGGCCCAAGGGTACAAGAGCTGTCGTTTTGAAGATTTTTTTCTATTTTCAGCTCTGGCGGCCATCTTGTTCGTCAGAGCGAAACAATTTTAGCTGTTTTGGTAGGGAATCACCTATGTAACATTCATGTGAAGTTTGAATCAAATTGGCCCAAGGGTTAAGGAGGAGTTCGTGTTTGAAGCAATTTACGATGTTTTCCTATTTTTAGCTATGGCAGCCATTTTGCTCATTAGAGCAGAACCGTTTTAGGTATTTCTGTAGAGGGTCAGCTAAGCAACATTCCTAGGAAGTTTGAATTTTTAGCTATGGCGGCCATCTCGTTCATCAGAGCAAAACGATTTTAGCTGTTTTGGTAGAGGGTCACCTAGGTAACTCTCCTATGAAATTTGATTGAAATTGGTCGAGGGGTCAATGAGGAGTAGTCGTTTAAAGATTTTTCTATTTTTAGCTCTGGTGGCCATCTTGTTCATCAGAGCAGAACCATTTTAGCTATTTTGGGAGAAAGCCACCTAGGCAACATTGCTGTGAAGTTTAAATGAAAATGGCCCATGGGTTTAGGAGGAGTAGTCTTTTAAAGCAATTGTTGATGACGGATGACGCATGACAGACATTGACTGATCACAATAGCTCGCCATGAGCACTTCGTGCTCAAGTGAGCTAACAAGACCCATGGGTGTGGCCATTTTTGACCCAAGGATTTATTAAGGTAACCATTTCATGTTGCTAAAGTTTCAGAGGAGAAGATTTTTGAATGGGTTTTTTGTTTCATTATAAGTCTATGGGAACTAATGGCTCCATGGTCGTGACCATTTTTGACCTGAGGGGCATGGTTGGCAGGGTTTATGTAAGTGACTATTTTATGTTGCTAGATACTACACATTTAAGCTCTGTGCTTCATAGTTTCAGAGTAGAAGATTTTTGAAGATTTTTCCATTATGAGTCTATGGGAGCTAGGGGGCTAGTTTACCATCTGCAGGTGTGGAACCTTGTTATAATCCCCAATAATACTGGACAGGGCATTAATTATTATCAGTTTACTGTATTTACTGACATGTTAAATCAGAATTTTTTGCTGGATTTCACACACACAAATACAAGTGCAGCTTTTCAAAAAAGTTTGCCACAGAATGGTATTTTCATTTTTCCAGGAGTTTTATCCCGAATTTCATGAGGCGTGAGAAAAGCTATTTTTTTGGAAGTCTCCCACAGACTTAACATGTCTGAGGTGCTGAGGATTGTGTAGCTAAGTTTACCTCTTTGGTGAGAGTAGTGACTAACTTCCCATATCACAAGTCCTGGTGTATGAATGCCATTTGACATGTAGCGTTTGCCAGGTTGTCCACGAAGTCAAGCAATGCGGTCACCCATCCAGGCACTAACCGGGATATCAGTAAATTTTGCTTAACTAAGTGAATAAGCCAACCACTCTACCCGCATCGCCAAAAGGGCCGGCTCCTACAGCAAGGCTGTAGAAGTGTTATATATCAATAATCGTTATGGACATGTCACCAGTAACAATTCTGAAATAAAATTCAATGGAAAGAGACATTTCCTACTTTATTGACGCGAGAATATCATTCCCATGGGACTAGTGTTTGCAAGATTCAAAATGAAGCAAAATATTGTCTACCCCGGTACCATGGAAGCCTTGGTGAAGGGTTGTCTAAGGATGTGTCACCAGTAAACAATTCTAATTCTGATAAGACCCATGAGAAATGAGTATACTCGCTTCTCATGGTACCAAGGGTTCCATGGTAAACAATATTTTGCTGCATTTTGAATCTTGTACAATTCATATGGGCTTGATATCCTATCTATCTATCTTCTCAAACTAAGCCGGTCATATTTGGCCATTACCTCAGTTGGGTGGGTGGCTAAATTTAGAATTTAGCACACACACAAAAAAAATCATCCCTGGATGAGTCCTTAAAACTATTTACAATCCAAACACAGAGGTATCCTAAAACGCATACCTCTGAGTCTCAATCTTATACTGTGCGGGCTTTGAACTCCTCTGCAGTCTTGGCATTCTTAGAAGATGGAAGACTATTCCACTGAGGAATAGTTCTGGGGAAGAAAGAGTTTTTCAGGGCATCACTATAGGACTGGTACCTACGATACTGTGAGTTATTTGCTCTTGATGCCCTTGTCCGGGTTGACACCGTTGCAGGGGTCAAATACCTATCTTTGTTAATTGATACTGTACCAGAATGTATCTTGTAGAAGAAGGTTAAGGGGGACTGCTCACGATGGGTCTCCAGGGATGGCCACTCTAGCTCATCAAGCATGTCAGCGACGCTACTTCTATTTCGCCATCGTCTGCAGGTCCATCGAGCAGCTGTCCTCTGCACCTTCTCCACCTGTTGAATCTGAGTTTTAACATATGGATGCCAAATGGGTGATGCATATTCAAGCTGAGGGCGAACCAATGTTTTATCTGCAACACCCTTTGTCTGCCGAGGTGCAAAAGCCAAATTACATCTAAGGAATCCTAGGGTCCTAGTTGCTTTAGATGTTATTTCAGAGATATGTTGACCCCAATCGAGATCGTCAGTGATGGTGATACCAAGATATTTGGCGGAATGAACTTGCTCTAAAGTTTACTGGTGTAGTGTGTAATCATACTTAATTTGCTTGTCCTTAAGGTGTCGTGACACCCTCATTGAATGGCATTTGGCCACATTGAACTTCATCTGCCAATCTGTTTCCCATTGTGCAAGTCGACCCAGGTCATCTTGTAAAATACGACAGTCAGAAGGAGAAGATATGTCCCTATACAGGACACAATCATCAGCAAACAAACGGACAGATGACCTGATATTATCAGGGAGATCATTGAAGAATACCAAAAAAGGACAGGTCCAAGGACCGAACCTTGTGGGACACCAGATAGAACAGGGACTGGATCAGACGCTTGGCCATCAAGTACAACTTGTTGAGAGCTCCCGAAGAGCCATGAGCTAATCCAATTATGTGTGGATCCTCTTATCCCATAGTAGTCCAATTTGTACAATAGCCTTCTGTGAGGTACCTAGTCAAAGGCCTTGGCGAAATCCATGGTGATCAAGTCAGTCTGTTTGTGGCCACAATTTATGGTCCCTATCCTCACATCAAATGATCAATGAAGTAGGATATATATTTTTTCAACGATATATGTTTAACTACATTTTTATGACAAATATCTGGATAAATATCTAGAAAGTTAAAAAGCAGTTGAAATCTGATTTTTTCACATTTTCTCTTCACCCCCTGGTTGTTAAAATTGCCTTTTATTTATTTTTAAAATACCCTATGATTTTTCTTTTGTGGCTAAAGTTTCTCATAGGTGAGACATGGAAGAACCATCCTGTGTGTTTCCTGTTGATATATACTGCCTTTTATATGTATAGGTATTCGTTTAGTATTGAAAGTGAATTTTAGCCTTAAGTGCACAGGACAGTCAAATGATGAATCAAACTTGCTTGACTTTCATACAACTCTTGTGATGAACTCAGGGTCGGAACTTAAGTATTTTTGCCACAAGCAAAACTTACCTTGTTAGAAAAAAGATCTAACGGTAGCTAAAATGAAAATCAACTCGATTTTTTCAAAAAACCCTTTAATAAGTGCAGAATTTTTTCAAGAACAACAGTAATGATTTACTTGTATGCGTAGTATTTATGCAAATGGCATATATTATAATATAGATCTACCATATTTTGACAGATCTGTATTATGCAATTTGCATATAAAACAGCTAAAGATACTGAGTCTTCAAGTTCTTACTTAAAAGCACAACCTTTGGTCTAACTCATAGAATGTTAATGTGTGTCAGCCTGGCTTCATAAGGATTCATATTTCTATTTTTTCCTTGTTACAATAATAATTTTACTGTAATAATTTTGCTATACATATTTTTAATCTTTTCGGGTTTTTTAACCGATGATCGGACATTTTTGCATTCGCGAAAATTTTCTTGTACAAGTATTTTGGCCTCGCATTTTGAAATTCTCACTCGCATTTAGAGTAAATGTGAGCTTAATTTCAGACCCTGGAACTGTACCCCCTGTGTCTCAACTGTAGCTTACTTTATTGTACCATTTGTGGGATTAAAAGCAGTCAAAATGATTTTACATGATTTTTGCAGTTTTCCCTTTTAGAAATACTAATGTTTATTGTTTTAAGTAATATGAAAAGCCATTAGCGGGCATCCGTGGCATAGTGGATAAGAGCGCTGACTCTTAGTCATTAGGTCTCTCACCGCCGTAGGTTCGAGCCTCGCTCGGGCCACGTGTGAGACGCCAAGTTCTGCAAAGGAAGGTCAGGTGGTTTTTCTCCGGGTTCTCCGGTTTTCGCCCACCTCTGTTTAACGATCGGCTCGATATGAGTGAAATAATCTTGAAAGGGCCGTAAAACCCAAACCCAAAAAAAAACAAAAAACTAGAGCTATCACAAAAGGTGATGAATACCCCCAGAAAAACTGCCTTGATAGTACAACAGCGGCATTTTGCAAGTTTTCACTTGTAGTGGAAATCGAACTTGACCTGTATTTTATGATGTTACATCAGTGTACTAAAAATAATAAAAATCGGTGAAGAGCTTTTTGAGTTATCGTCTGGAAACCAAGTCAACAGACCGACCGACCGACAAGCTCACTCCTATATACCCCCCAAAGGAGCAGTCCCTATAAGGCCCATTTTATGGCCCCTTTTGATTTTCTTTAAACTTTGCATACTCAACATAGGATGTATTTGCTGTAATGTGGTGAAATTTCAGACCCACAGATGTAATGTTGTTGGCTCTATGAGCAACCAAATTGGGTGGGGTAATTCTACCCCACTGAGAGACCTGTGGTTCTTACGCTATTATCTCTAGCATAAAGCATCCTGGCAAGGGGGTCTTTTACTATTGTTTAGACCATCATAGATGTTAAACATAATGTATATGTTTTTGTGGAAACATTGTTCACTTTACCACTATACTCACTTATAAGTCGTACCTAAATTTCAGCTAAATTTACTGACCATCTTTACGCAAAACCACAACATAAGTTTATTTCCAAAGCTATTGCAAAAGTACTTGACAGGGATAATTAAGATATAATAGGCATTGCCAGATTATGAGCATTTCTTTCTCCGGTAATTACTTATAGAGTTATCTGCCCCTGAATCCATGTTTTGTCATAATTTTCTGTCATTTTTAAAATCTATAAATATATGGCAAAATGATTCTTCAAAACAGTCAAAAACTCAGCAAACAATGGCTTTCTATCAATCTAATGAAGCTATTATGTGATTTATAAATATCTTCTTTAATAATGACTTAAACAATATGGGTGGGTCAAATACACCCCTTTGCTATTTCTACTGCAAAAATTCCTTGGCTTATGTCAACTCATCTTCACAAATCATACTAGTGAAGAGTAAGCACTAGTGCATACTATAATTGATGTTAAAAACAATAATTGTTCATATTCGTTACATCAGAAATGTCTAGCAATAAAGAAATTTTATCTTTTATTGAATGACAACACTTATTTTTAGATGAGTTTTTATATTTATTCTTTTGCTCTACACTACATTCTTTTAAAAGTAAATAGCCTCGATAGCTCAGTGGCTTGTGTGTTCGACTTACAATTGAAAGGTTGTTGGTTCAAATCCGGCCACCAGAGGCAAGCTCTGTCCTTGGGCAAGACACGTAATGGCACTGCCCCACTCCACTCAGATGTACATGGGTAGCAGTGGATCAAAAGTGACTGCCTGTCTCATGCACACGTGATAACACTCGAAATGTGTGTTCGAAAGCGATTCAATTAGCTTTCATGGCAACTGAACTAAAATAAATTGGTATAAACTAAGTAAATAGAATTCAGTGGTCCTATTGTTAAAAAGTTATTTGCCTTGTTTGCATGTTTTCGACAGCTGGTTCAAATAGTTTTCTTGTTTGAGTCAGCTATTGTTGTAACAAGTGTTATTCAAAAAGTCCAAAAATGACAGTTTTGTACTTGGTTTATACTAATTTATTTTAGTTTGATTGCGATGAAAGCTTCAAGCTTATTGAATCGCTCTCGAACACTCATTCCGGTTGTTTTCACGCGCGCGAGAGAGAGGCAGTGGGTTTTACACCACTGCTACCCATTTACACCTGGGTGGAGTGGAGCAGTGTCATTACGTGTCTTGCCCAAGGACACACCTCGATACCGGTGGCCGGTTCGAACGCACAACCTCTCGATCATAAGTCGAACGCGTTAACCACTGCGCTATCAGTACTTCTAAAGCATACCGTAGAGCATCTTGAAAGATGCTGCAGGTATCTGTTTTAACAATTACGATGATACCGGGTTATGAAAATAATTTGAAACCTTAAAGTTTCAATCTTATATTCTTTGTATCATATACTGTATTGATAATATCTAATTATATCTAATTCATTATGTTGTCAGACACACACCATCATTACTTTTTATTCCTTTGTGAAAAGTAGAAGTAAAACAAAGATCAGGAATCGATACAATTAACTTACTCCAGCCATCAAAGACACCAAAGGGAAAGAAACACAAACATTAAGCGACCAGACCATAATGGAAACCAAAACAAAGGAAGGCCATAAGGACAGTTACTTTCCCACAAAATGGCCATATAGTTGGCCATCCAATCCCAAAAAAGATTGATATTTTTACTTTTGATGGCAAAATTGAGTAGAGTATGGCACCCATGCTAAATGTAATCCTTGATGTGTGTCAACAATCATAGGGGTGGATGCCACGTCTGGAAATGCGTCTGGGGCTCAGAAGTAGGTCAAAGGTCAAATGAGTGCAAAATAAACATGAAACTACTCATAACTCTCTTTTAACACATATTTGGTGAAATTGTTTGCTTAAAATCACCACAAAACTATTCAGGTGCAGTGAACAATGAAAAAATATTTTAAATTGACCCTCATAGTATGTCAGTCTTATAGGTCAGGGGTCATTTAAGTGCAAAACTCGTGAAAAATGGATTTTTTCTGATCAAATTTTGTCATATTCAGTATAAAGATGTGTTAATGACCAGTATTTATTATCAAAATATTAAAAATACATTTTTTACGTTTATTTGATTAGAAAATCTGCCTGAGAACGTGGATATGGGTTAAATAGGATAAAAAAGGGATACTAATGTTACAGACTTGAATCATTTATGATCCACGATATTGATAAAGCACTGGATTCTTTCTTTGTGACTTTGTTTCTGCCACGGGTCTGAAACATTGCCTTTGTGCAACTAAGTCAAAGCTAGACTTCCGGTGAGCTATCCTGTCCGTCGACAAGTCTTTTTAGTCAGTCCCCACCCCAGCTGACCGAACCGGGTCGCCAGGCCGGTTTTAATCATGATTTATCTTTTACAACATAGACAGCCATTGTTAAAACAGAAAAGGCGATTTAAAACGATTTTACAAGCATTAAACTGTTACTCTATTATGAGCAGGACCAATTTTAACACATTTCTTTGTATTAGACAATTACACATCAAACTTTAACCTTACCCCCTTAATTAAAATGTCGCATCTCGGTGATCGGCAATAGATAAACGAATTGACAAACTTTATGCGTGACTAAGCAGATGCAAAAAAGATTGATATTTTTACTTTTGATGACAAAATTGAGTAGCGTATAGCACCCATGCTAAATGATGTGTGTCAACAATCATAGGTGTGGGTGCCACGTCTGAAAATGCGTCCGAGGCTCAGAAGTAGGTCAAAGGTCAAAGGAGTGCAAAATAAACATGAAATTATTCATAACTCTCTTTTAACGTATATTTGGGGAAAGTGCTTGCTTAAAATCACCATAAAACTATTCAGGTGCAGTGAACAATGGAAAATTATTTTAAATGTGCCCTCAAAGTATGTCAGTCTTAAAGGTCAGGGGTCATTTTAGAACAAAACTTGTGAAATATGGATGTTTGCTGGTCACATTTTGTCATATTTAGCATAAGGTTGTGTTGATGACAAGTATTTATCATAAAAAAAAAATAAAAATACATTTGTTACGTGTATTTGATTGTAAAAGACAGATTTGAATTCCTTAAGTTGGTATCAAAGATGGCTGTAGGACAGTTATTCACTTTTCTTATAAAATAGAAGTGAATGCAATGATCAGGAATAAATTCAATTAATCCACAGAGGGAAAGAAACACAAAAATGAAATAACTAGACCCGAATTGAAACATCAATAGCGGAAAGCCAAAAGGACAGTTACTTTCCCACAAAATGGCCAATTGGCTATCCAAAACAAAATAATATAAGCCATACACGCACTCAAAGACAAACGAAAAACAGAAGAACGGCCTGGGAATGGTCAGTGGAACGAATTCAACTGACGGGGGGTTAAATCAATTTTATGCAGCTGCAATCCTTGCCCATACTTCCGTCGCGATTTAGACAAATAATTTGTTCCGTCCGCATGAAGGCCTCCCAACTCATCAGTGGAACATCTCCGAGAACACAAAAATCAAACAATCACAGAGATGAAACAACGGTGAGGACTGGACAGCAAGAAACCACTGAAATGCTGGAGCAAAAGAAAACCTACAGTTAGACTCCGATGGACCCGACCAGAGAAAGAGCATCAGGCACATACCAACATTATATAAAATTAAATTCTTTCTAATTGTCAGTAAGTCTTTACGCTGGAACCATCATAGAATCTGAGGCCTGCCAAGGCAAAGTTGTGCGAGTCTGACCGTGCATGCATATAAACCCTACATTAGTTTCATTGGGCGGCAGGGCTTGAGACTCCATTTCATCTCAATGTCGGGCAAAGTCCCACAAAATTGGAAGCAACGTAGAATCTGAGGCCTGACCCACCAACGTACAATTAAAGGGGGAAGCAAAGTTGCTAACCATGATTGGGTTAAATCCCATGCATGAATTCTGTCGAATGACATTTATGTTGCACCCAATCGGGGCTTGAAGAAATAGATGGGCTGCATGATGCTTCTACGCAGAGCTGAAACCGCCCGCACACGAATACTGGTAAATGGCTTAGAGGACCTGAGCCTGCCCTGGCAAAGCGGTGCGAGTCAGACCGTCCATGCTTATAAACCCTATTGGTTTCATTGGGCGACAAGGCTTGTCATCTCGATCTGTGGTTGTTTGATTGTTTGTGTTCACGGAGATGTTGCACTGATGACTAAGGAGGCCTTCATGCGGACTGAACAATTTATTTGTCTAAATCAAAGGGCGAGGATTGTGGCCACGTTAAATCGATTTAAGCCCCCCCCCCCCAGTGGAATTCGTTTCCGCTGACCGTTCCAAGGCGGTTCTTCTGTTGCGATTTATTTTTGTTAAGGTTTGTCTATGGGTGTTTGTGTCTCTTATATTATTTTATTTTGGATAGCCTATTGGCCATTTTGTGGGAAAGTAACTGTCCTATTGACTTTCCGCTATTGATGTTTCCATTATGTCTTTTGTTTCATGTTTGTGTTTCTTTCCCTTTGGTGTCTCTGATGGAAGCTGTGGGTTGATTGTATCGATTCCTGATCATTGCCTCCACTTCTATTTTGTGTTGTCATTTCACCTCAAGCAACGTCTCCAAAATGACCTCTACAAAGTTGACGGGAACGTTAAACCTAAAAAAAAAACAATCCTTTTTATATCGAAGAATGGTTTTACGAAATTGGGTGCTGAAGTCATTGCAAATTATATTTTTTTCTGAATTTACACACTAAGTCGCTATAAAACTCGTGTTCGGATAGACCTTGTTGCACAAGAGATTAAGTCCAACATCGAGTTTGAAATTAAATCGGAATGACGTCAATAAAATTTTGAAAAGGTTTTGCATAGTTTATGATACCGATAACCCTGATTAAGAAGTTTAGCAGTTAACAATTTATTACGAGTATTGAAGTCAGTTACTTGACTAGACACTCTGGCAAATCGAATTAATTACGAAATATAAACGCCATAGGATGCCGCGCGAGGAACATCACCGACCAACAAAGGAAAATTTACAATCTCAAATTCAAAATCATCGCATTTGTCATAAATTTTTGCAGGAAACAAACCATCTACGTGTAACAATAGACAGATGTTAATCTAAAAACGGGGTCTCGGTATCAGATTTTTTTTTTATTTAACTGAAATTCTGGGGGTAAATTTGACTGATCAAACCATCGAAACAGGTATTGTCAGTATTTAATAAATCATCAAAATATCTAGAAGTCAAGCTATGAAGTTAAAATGGCTTGTTATTTATATATGATTAGGTCTATCATTTCAGATTATGCGGAAGAAAGCTAGTATCAGTGATATCGGAGAAACCCCTATTTGGTTTGCATTGCATAGACTTGTCAATGTTGAAGTAAAAACACTCAATCATATGGGCGCAAACGCGAGCTGTTACCCTTTACATTGTAGTGATCTGAACGTCTCTTACTTGTAAAATACAAACTTTGAATATTGTTAAACACTTAAATTAAGTGGCCGCAAATTTTAACGCTTTTTATGAGTAGACCTTTTCGTGGATTTATATTTCGGCGGATTTGCGATTTCCAAAGAAAAAAAAAATAGGTCGAATCTCCAAAGCCCTGTAGGATGACAAAAAATCATCGGAGTTGATCATCAACATCGTCATGCAGAAACTGTGGTAATTAATTAAAAGTTTTGTTTTCACCGCATGATTAACCTAATGTGCTACCTTGACAATCCAAATGTCTGTCTGGAGGTGTATCACTTTGCTCTTATCTGATTGGTTTGCCCATCCTATTGAGCTGACAGTTAAAGCCATCAATCAATTACCAATTGTATCCACAATTTTGACAATAACTCTCAAGGTGCGTTTGTTTTCATTAAGCAGTTTTGAGATGTCTTATGACTAGGACATTGTCTTTCTTTATTTCGACTTCTAAAGAAGTAACTACACTTTTTCTTTTGTCACTGATGATGTCTATGACTAACTGACATATCATAATTGTGATGTGTAGAATATCTTCTCTTGCACTATTTTAAGATTTATTGGCGGATTTTTATTTTGGCGTTTTTTTCCTTGACTGCAAATAGCGCCAAAATAAAATGACCGCCAAAAAAAAGTGTTTTACGGCAGCTGCACGTGGCCTTTGACGATGACCTAGTTGTGCTATTATTAGATATATCTTCATCATATACTTTATCCTTCAGATATCATTATGACGTTTAGGAAGAACTCAGACGATTTGGAATGTTACTTTAAATAATGGATGACATGTGAAGAATCAACGTATTTTGCAAAATAAACATATTTTGCCAAATATGTACTCAAATGACCTTTGACCTACGGCCGATTAGGTTGGCCATTATGCTGTTTGTATAATATTTGGGTTTTATGCTTCCTAGATAAGGAAATGGCAACTCATGTGGCTTTATTTCAGTTGACAGAAATGGCAACTCATGTGACTTTATTTCAGTTGACATACTAGATATCTCTTTGTACAATAAATATTGGTGCATATTTAAAGAAAATTTGTACTTAAATAACCTTTGACCCTCCAAATTTATGATATAACTTCTTTTCTCACATATAATGCATAAGTAATATGTCCTAAGTACATTGCTGGTGTTTTAGCTAACTTTATTTGGTCTGCTTAGATAGAGAGATGGTACAAATACCAGTATGTACAAATTTTATTGTATTTTTGCACTCATTTGACCTTTGACCTAATTCTGAGGCTCAGGGGCATTTTCAGATGTGGCATCCACCCCTATCACTTTTGCAACACACTAAAGAACACAATTAGCATGGATGCCAAACTCTACTCAATTTTGCCATCAGAAGTATTTTTTCGTGGTTTGGATGGCCAACTAATATGGCCATCCAAAATAAAAAGACACAAGTGATACACACAGTAAGTAACAAACAACACCATATATAAACCGCCACAGAAGAACCGCCTTGGAACGGTCAGTGGAAAGATTTCCACTGGGGGGGGGGGCTTAAATAGACTTTACGTGGCCACAATCCTCGCCCTTACTTCCGTCGCGATTTAGACTAATAATTTGTTCAGTCCGCATGAAGGCCTCCTAACTCATCAGTGCAACATCAAAAAAAATCAAAGAACCACAGAGGTGAGACAACGGTGAGGACTCGACAACAAGAAACCACTGAAATGCTGGAGCAAAAGAAAACCAACAG
Organism: Lucinisca nassula; assembly: GCA_963580285.1. Taxonomy (NCBI): domain Eukaryota; kingdom Metazoa; phylum Mollusca; class Bivalvia; order Lucinida; family Lucinidae; genus Lucinisca; species Lucinisca nassula. Next base: position 102,178,119 of record OY757016.1, read on the forward strand.
TTAGACTCCGATGGGCCCGACCAGAGATTTCTACCGTAACTGTCGGTGTCTATATGAAGCCTGCTTCGAGGTAATTAAGCAAATCGTATTTTATTCTACTAAGTTTTTCCCACTTATGGTCAATTTGCCTACAAACTTTATTCCATGTGAGGATTCGTGGGTTCAATGCCGGCTTCTCCAGACTTTGGAATGAGACTTTAATCCGAGGTACCTTATGTATGACTTTGGCTGTTGTGGGATGTAAATATCTAAAGACACACACTTTTTTTCAAACGAAAGTCATTCTGCTTGAATTTGTTCATTCAGTCTGAGACTGGTTTGCTTAAGCCAATGATGCTTGTTGCATCTGATGACTATATACTGACAGTTCTTGGACCCTATTTAGCTGATGGAAAAAATTCTGACGCAAAGATCACAGAGCACATGTTGAAAACAAAAGTTGAAAACATCAATGAGTGGTTCAAAGAAAATGACGTGCTTGTAGTAGATCGAGGTTTTTGAGATGCTATAGATATATTAAAAGAGTTTGGATTAAATGCTCACATGCCTCATTTTCTAAACAAAACACAAAAACAACACACAACAGAAGAGGCGAATGAATCTAGACTTGTTACTAAGGTTCGGTGGGTTGTGGAGTCTGTAAATGGGAGGGTGAAAAAAATGGAAGGCCCTGAGCAATACAATGCAATGCCTAACAGTCAGATACCTTACGTAGGTGATTATGTCAGGATTGTTTGTTCTTTATGCAATGCATTTAGAACCCCTTTAGTAACAAGCTTAGAGTCAGATGTAGTCATTGCCAAAAGAATGATGGCATTGGCGAAAAGTCCTCTAACAAGCTGCAGGGCAAAGTTCTAAAATATGGTTGGGATAAAAAACGTGTTAGATGGGAAAAGGTGCAGATTTAGAAAATTTTCCTCAACTAACTGAAAATGAGCTTAGGGATTTGACCATGGGCATATATCAGCTAAAACAAGCTCAGTCTTACACAGATGAGCATTTTGATGAGATTGGGCAGTATGAAATCTTGATGCATAAAGAGGAGGAAGGTATAATTAAAGCCCAGATTCGTTTCCGGCATACCTCTAGCAAAACTTACAGTTTATTGATCGAGTACAGTCAAGGACTAAATCCCATCAGTGGGTGGTACTGTGGGTGCCGAATTGGGGCACGCACAGTTGGTGTTGCTGTGCACATATAGCATCTGTACTCTGGTACTTATGTTTCTGTAGACACAATACAGAAAATAATGACACTAAACTAACAGAGCTCACATAGACCACTTCGTAGATGCAGCCATAGACACTTGGGAGTGCATCAAGTGAGTCTGATGAAGATGAACAGAAAGGATAGATTGTTACCGGGTATATACATAGCACTAAATGCATTTGTAACAGTAACATCCTTCTCGGTCTGATAGAGAACAGGATAGAAGACAAACGCACCAAAGTCAAACATCAGACTTGTAAACCCATTACCTTAAGTAAACAGGAAAGGTTCAAGGAAAGCCACAATTACAAGATGTTGCCAAAGAAAGGACCGACAAAACACATGTGACATGCAAAAAATCAACAATTTCTTCCTCACAACGGGTGCTTAAAATGTGAAACAAGACACACAACAAATGTAAAACACCAAGGGGACATCAATAGGCCAAAGTATTACATGAACCATATCAGAACCACTGCCTTAGAATGGTCGGTAGCACAGACTACCAATGGAATGGAGGACCCTCTACGGGCAGCCAACATTCTGTCGGTGTCTAAATCAGGATCTGTGTAGTGACTGCTTCCTGTCAAATCCCTAAGCAATAGTTGGTCAGCCAAAACTGATAATCTATTGAAGATCGGCTGTCAAAATCCCTTGATAGGTAAAAAACAAACAAACACCTAACAGTTGGAAAGTAGATAAAAGATAAATACATGTATGTGGTGTCAAATTAAATGAAAGGCTCAAAGAGTACCAGTTCCAAATACATGTAAAATCAACTTTACTGTTGTGATGTAATGCAAGATTTATTAAGTCCAGAAATATTTCAATGTTATAGGTAGGTATGACATAAAAGGAGACTTATTCTAAAGATTATGAGAAAGTTTCAGGTTTTCTAACTTCATCTAAATTGTCAGTAAGATTGATTTATGAAGATGAAATGACATAAAGCCAAGGCATTTTTGCAGTAGAAATAGCAAAGATATGTATTTAACCCACCCATATTGTTTAAGTCATTATTAAAGAAGATTTTTACAAATCACCTAATAGCTTCATTAGATCGACAGAAAACCATTGTTTGCTGAGTTTTTGACTGTTTTGAAGAATCCTTTTGCCATATATTTATAGATTTCAAATATGACAGAAAATATGACAAAAAATGGATTCAGGGGCAGATAACTCTATAAGTAATTACAGGAGAAAGAAATGCTCATAATTTGGCAATGCCTATTATATCTTAATTATCCCTGTCAAGTACTTTTGCAATAGCTTTGGAAATAAACTCATGTTGTGGTTTTGCGTAAAGACGGTCAGTAAATTTAGATGAAATTTAGGTACGACTGATAAGTGAGTATAGTGGTAAAGTGAAGAATTTTTCCACAAAATCATATACATTGTGTTTAACATCTATAAAGGTCTAAACAATAGTAAAAATACCCACTTGCCAGGATGCTTTGTGCTAGAGATAATAGCGTACGAACCACAGGTCTCTCAAAGGGGTAGAGTTACCCCACCCACTTTGGTTGCTCATAGAGCCAACAACATTACATCTGTGGGTCTGAAATTTCACCACATTACAGCAAATACATCCTATGTTGAGTATGCAAAGTTTAAAGAAAATCAAAAGGGGCAATAAAATGGGCCTTATAGGGACTGCTCCTTTCATTTGTGGGGGTATAAAAAAAAAAAATGAATAGCCATTACATGTATTTTTAATCGGTTTTCTATATTTGTCACTTTTCTATTTGCCTTGGTTCCATGAGAATGCCTGTTTGCATGAGAAAATACTGCCTGGGTACATATCTTCCAGGTTTGAAATTGTAAATACACGCTGAAGTATTGTGATCATTGCTCCTCCTTAATTGTAAGCAGAGACCCTATAAAAATTTAACATAAAATTATTTTAATGCTGATTAGCTCTAACTTTGATATATTTATACGGTAACATTAACTGCCTTGGTATAGTTCGAACAATTTGACAGGAGACTGACATTTATGCAAGGAATAAATTTGTCAATGCTATTGCCTAATACGTCGGGCTTTCGTAAACTTCTCGTGAATTTTCGGCATCTTGTGAATTTCGACCCATTTACCGACCTCTATGTATTTAATAACAATATTGCCATCTTTGGGAGATGGCAAAGATAAATACATGCATTCAGTCGGGTGTGAAATTATGGTAATAAGGTTCACCAGTCTCAGGTCAATTTGTTCGAACTATACCATTGGAAGCCAGTATGGTCTCGGGTCGTTTCGCCCGTGGGTCGTTTCGCCCTGACTAGGTGGGTCGTATCGCCCATATTTTTTTCCAAGTCCTTTTGATTGAGGATATGTTTGTTTTGGTATGTAAAGGGATTGATGGGGGTATTGCGAGTTCCGGAAAACATGGTTTTGCCCTCGTTTGGTGCAGCTGAACGTCCTACTGACGGCTTCTACTGCGCTACCACCTTTTTGAGAAAGATATTCGAGCTCACATAAGGTTAACAAGTCTTTGCAACAAAATGGGATTTATGGCTGTGAAAATGACTGTTTATATTTAAAAATGTGACATATTTTTCTTTCTGCTCAAAACATAGATTTTGGATTCGAACCGTCTGATTTTCTGATATGCTAAACCCCATTTTTCACTGTATAAAGTTGGGTTTTGAGCGGACATTATTGCATTGACTTGCTAACATGATTTTTTATTTACTTACCAGTTGTTCTTTCTGCACAAATAGTGACGTGATATAACTGGTTACATAATTACGTTAATTGTGTTGACGGAGACGTTAAACATCTATTCCAACAAACAAAATATTTTTAACAGTGGTGTCTGAATAAAAGTTTACAAAAATGTCACTTAAAGAGTAATGATCAACATTACACATTAAGTGCCATGTGTAAAAAGTTGGTTTAACTTTTGTACAGACTCTATTCTATCTATCTATCTATCTTCTGATACTGCGTCGGTCATATTTGACCATTACCACAGGTGTATATTACATACACGCCAGGTTTTGCAGGATGAAAGCCTACACAGTAATCATGTAATTACGGTAGGGATCTTTAACCTGCACAGGGGATGGTTCTCCCTGCACAGGGGGCCTTCAGTTAACGTCCCGATCCGAAGGACGGTGCACTTTATGACATTCATCCCTGCAAATGATGCCAATGGAGCGTGTTCGGACACCGAAATTTTATCGCCGCTGCCGGGGATCGAACCAGGGACCTCTAGCATCAGAGGCCAGTGCACTAACCACTGAGCTATCACGCTCCTATTGTAGCTGAACCTGGGCAGGAATAGAAACATAACGGTTTATACTTTCTTTTCCCATAATTTTATGCATAACAAAACACATATTTTACATTATAAATATATAACAAAGCATAGCATGAACAAGTCCGTGGAATGAACACCCCCTAAACCCCACCTTATATGAACAAAACTGGGGTTTACTGGGGTATACATTATTTTTGTTATTTCTGCTACAAGACAAAGGTTGTGGGTACTCGTTAGAACCCCCTGAACCTATGTGTGCAGTATAGATAAGAAAAAATACCGCACAAAACCTTTAATTAACAATCACAATTATTCTCACCTCGGTTAATGTGTGATTATAAGTGTTTTAAGAATTATCGTGGTGGGTTAGCGCCTTTGTCTAAGCAAATGACAAAGTAATAAATATGCACTTGTTTTCACACTTAGCTTATTACTTTCGTTCGTCCATCCATCTACACAAACATTACTTCATTCATTCATTTCCATTTGTCCATCTACCAATACTCTCCATTCATTCATTCATTAATTTATCTATCTCGCCCCCGCCCATAGGGGCTTGAAGAAATATATGGGACGCATGATGCTTCCACGCAGAGCTGAATCCGGACCGCACACTAGTACTGGCAAACCGCTTAGAGGATCTAAGCCTGTCCAGGAACCGCGGTGCGAGGCGGACCGTCCATGCTAATAAACCCTATTGGTTTCATTGGGCGACAGGGCTTGAGATGTCATATCATCTCAGTGTCGGGTAAAAGTCCCACAAAATTGGAAGCAACATCTCCAAAATGACTTTTACAGTGTTGATGGGGATGTTAAACCTCAAATCAAACAAACAAACAAATCGATCTCCGTATATTCAAAATGCCGTCCTTTCATCGGTACGTCCGTACATCTACCAACGCACTAATCCATACACCCATACGGGCGAAACGACTCACCAGGTAAGGGCGAAACGAATGTAGGACGATTTGGCCAGCGGACAATTCGGCCTAGGACAATTTGGCCAGCTAACAATATTGGGTAGGACAATTTGGCCAGATTAATATAATATCTAGTTTAAACTGAAAATTTAATGTTTTAGGTTTGTTTTTAACATACCAAATTAATTTAAAGGTTTTGTTTAAATTTGCTGGAAAACAATGTCATGTCCAAAATGATTACTTTTCTGGTGAAAATCTGTGATTTTTTTTTCTTATTAGGTTCTAACAACCACAACCTATGTGTGGGAGCAGAAATAAGAAAAAATAATGTATACCCTCTTAAAGCCTAATTTTCTCTGTATAAAGTTCATTTCACAGACTTGTTCACGTGATGCCTGCCAGCAGCCTGGTTCAAGAATGTGCACCGCATTGGTTAACCACTTACACTTAGGGAAACTGATCTGCTCAATATGACCTAAATAGTGGCTCTGATACTATAAATGAGCAGAAAATATGTAATGATGTGTGATATAAATATGTTGTCAAATGAAGAAACTGCTCAAACTATGCAATTTCCGGGAAAGTATAAAACCCGGGAGTAACAGCCGGGAGCCGGGAGTAAAATCCGGGAGTAAATTTTGGCAATCGAATAAGGATATTAAACATTAACATATCTAGATGAAATTTGGATCAAAAGTAGAATATAGTCTCCTCTTTAAAATGCATATAAGTTTTATATTAATAATTGAGTACTTTTCAAGATATGAACCGAAATATATGACCATGTCGCAAAAAATTCGCCCGGGAGTAGCTTTTTGCGGTATTGACGATGTCAAGCATTTTGCAAAATCTGTTCAGTCTGGGATTGCTACAAGGGGAACAAGACAATTCATCGACAAGACAATTCATCGACACGGTTTTTGGAGACAATTCATCGACACAAATGAAGACAACTCATCGACACTTTTTGAAGACAATTCATCGACACATTATTATGTTGAAATTATACACAAGTTGATAAAATGAAGACACTGTTTTGAAAATAAAATGATCTTTTATCACGTTTATGATCAAAATAACGAATTTAGAAACTTTTAATTCAATATTTTGGCTTATTGACCCTTTTAACCGCATAAAAGAAAATGTATACGGAACTTGGTCAAATACTATTCAAAACTTTCATAATCAAAATAAAAAAGATGGCAAGTGAAGCTTGATTGTGAGTTACATATATGTTTGCATTTTTTCCCTTAATTTTCAGCATTAAATAAGATTCTGCTCAAATCAAAACGATTCTAACGATAACGCCTAACGTTTATAGGCAGAAATATGAAACATAATCCCATTTAACCCATTTAGTACCATATACCCCAAAACGGGCAAACAGTGTAGGCTCAGCTCAGACGCCACAGAACGCGGCGTCTGATCAGGGCCTACACTGTTTGCAAAATGTTCAGCTATTTTCCAAAACAAATTTAGTTGAAAACACAACCTGACAACCCTACATTTTTAAATGGACTCATGCTATATATAAGGAGAAGGATTCCATTTGGTACAAAAATGGTTAAACTGAACTTTTACCCTAAAGTGGGATTAATCAAGGTCCATCGCATGGGCTTATTATCTAGATGATAATTCACCGACACGGTTTATATCTCATGATCAGAATTAGGTATCTAAATGCGAATTGTACAAATCTCGAGGCTAAATTATCCTTCAACTCCAGTGGTCGCGCTATCAATACTGCCACTACATAGCAATCAACATCCTAAAAGCTACATGCTATCCTCAGTTACTTTGAGACAGCTCCCCGACAGTCACTGTTTTGCGACATCAAATCAGACGAGGCAAACTATTGCGGTTAAAATGGTCAATAAGCCAAAATATTGAATTAAATTTTTTTAAATTCGTAATTTTGATCATAAACGTGATAATAGATAATTTTATTTTCATACATTGTCTTCATTTTATCAGCTTGTGTATAATTTCAACATAATATTGTGTCGATGAAATGTCTTCAAAAAGTGTCGATGAGTTGTCTTCAATTGTGTCGATGAATTGTCTCCAAAAACCGTGTCGATGAATTGTCTTGTCGATGAATTGTCTCGATTCCGCTACAAGAATAAGTTTGTGTATTGTCAATTAAAAACATATCAAAGATTAGAAAAATACAAAAAATAAAGTTATTTCATCGCTCCGTGAAGTAAGTAATTGACCCGGGAGTAGGCCGGGAGTAATTTCTGGGTTGAAATCGGCGTTTATTGGCGTTATTGCCTATGTCACATACATTGTATTTATTAAACGTAGTCTTACTACCCTGACAGCTAATAGCAAAGGCATTGATCAGACTGCGGAGGTAATTGTGTCATCGTTTCTACATTATACGACCATAAAACAAATAGCGCCAAATATAAATGTCCCGGTCACATAAAATCATAGGCGCAGGAGCAGGGTGTGAGTTGGGTTGGGGGTTTGGATGTGTGTGTCGAGTCCCGATATGACAAGTAAATAAATTCATGTATTCCATGCTGAATCTTAGCTTTTCTTCTGACAAACGTTTAAGAAATACAATGTATGTGATAGAAGCAATAAGTCCGAGAATAAGGCAAAAAAAACGCTGATTTCAACCCAGAAATTACTCCCGGCCCACTCCCGGGTCAATTATTTACCAGGCGGAGCGATCAAATAACTTTAATTTTGCATTTTTCTAATCTCTGGCATGTTTTTAATTTATAACACATAAAGTAATTCTTGTAGAACCCCCAGACTGAACATATTTTGCAAAATGCTTGACATCGTCAATACCGCAAAAGTTACTCCTGGGCGAAAATTTTGCGACGTGGTCGTATATTTCAGTGCATATCGTGAAAAGTACATGGTGATAATGTTAACACTTATGTGCATTCTAAAGAAACGTCTATATTCTACTTTTGATTCAAATTTCATCCAGATATGTGAATGTTTAGTAGTTTTATTCGGTTGTCAAAATTTACTCCCGGATTTTACTCCCGGCCGTTACTCCCGGGTTTTATACTTTCCCGCAATTTCCTCTTATGTCAACATTTGATTTTCACTCATCAAAGCCAAGAAATGACAGATTAAATCACTGAAAAAAAACATGAAATATTTGATGAAAGTATGTAGCCAAATGCAAAAAAAATGCTAATGAAATGATTGATAGAATAAGAATTTGTAAAACCGCTAGGAGATTTCAGTTGGGCCAAATTGTCCTACTCGGTATTTTTGGCTGGCCAAATTGTCCTAGGCCGAATTGTGCTAGGCCAAATCGTCCGGGCCAAATCGTCTGCTGGCCAAATTGTCATCCCACCGGGCGAAACGACCCACCCCCAAAATCAGGGCGAAACGACTCAGGGCAAAACGACCTGGCGAAACGACCCACAGGAGAAACGACAAGGAACCCCCTGTATAAACATCCTGGTGAAGGATTGTCAGGTAAACAATTCTGATTCTGAACAGAATCAGAATTGTTAAACTAGATACTATAGGCAAAAAAACCTTTTCGCTGTCCTTTTTAAGCAACTTTCGGAACATTCTGCTTTCAGTTAAATGGCCTTCAAGATATATAGGATTATAATCTTGATAAGTGTTTTATTGGTGTTGAAAATTGCCGTCAAATCACCGCCCCTCAAACAGAAACTTTCTGGACTATACGTTTTATAAGCGTCCAGATGATTTGATCCCGGAAGTGACTAGCTGTTCGTTTATCGTGCATACGCTGCAAGGTGCGACTGGGCGCCTTTGAGGTGCGGTCCGGTTGGGGCCCAGAATCCGAATCAAAGTGGTTACTGGTGACGTGTCAAATAAAATTTCACACACTCGGACCTTTGGTATGGGAAGTTAGTCCCTAGTTCTCACCTAAGAGGTGAATTTAGCAACACAATCCTCAGCATCTTGAGCTGTCGAAATGATCGAATCGGGAAGGGCATTCCAATCTTTAATGGTTTGGGGAAAGAATGATTCTTTATAAATGTCAGTTCTTGCAGTAAGTGTCTGAAACGCCAGTGAAAGATGATTTCTGCACTGTGTGTGAACAAGGTGATCTGTGTTGATAATGTGATAGAAAAACGCACCTTTAATAAATAGTATTCTGTTCTATTCTAGTTATACAAATTCATTCAAAATTCAATTGTAGTTTTAGTAGCAACTGTTGTTTTTAGAAAATTAGATTAGATTTTGGAGCCAAGTTTCTTTGTTTTTGCTAATTATATAGAAGTGAAGGCAATGATCAATAATCGATACATTTAACCCTATTAAGCAACTTTCGGAACATTCTGCTTTCAGTTAAATGGCATAAAGTAATCACAACTGTGCTGAGTGTTCAATAGCGAGGGCAATATGTGAGCCACCGGCCACCGCTGCCAGGGAAATTAGAAAAAATAAAAAAAGCCGGGAAATTAGAGATACAGATGACTCACTGAAACTTCAGGCTGACATAGATAGATTAGGATGTTTGGCTCGAAAATGGGGCATGATATTTCAGCCAGTTAAATGCAATATTATGCAGATAACTAGGAAGAGATCTAATAAAGTTGAGGCTTCTTACACCTTAGAGGGAATGGTGCTCGAGAATGTGGACTCCATTAAATACCTTAGAGTGACAATCACACAACTTGAGATGAAATACTCATATTAGCACATGTGTACTAAGGCAAATAGAACGCTTGGTTTCCAGAGGCGAAATCTTCATCAGTGCCATCAGGATCATATTGTGGGCCAAATATGGCGTGTCTGCTCTCTATCTCATTGTTACGAGATGGAATAGGAAACCTCTCTGGAACGTATGCACATCTAAATTATTTTAGTAGGTATTATGGCAAGGCGGTGCGAGTGGGATGTTTTGGGTGAAATACGGTAGGCAAAATATGCTGCTCCATGCACAAGTCATGCACATATCATACGATCTATGCATGAGTGGTTTGTGGAGTTTATTTTTACCATACAGTTCGCCGCTATAAGGTTGATTTCTATAAAATTTGCCTAAAATGTCGCCAACCGCCAAATTGTGCCATATATATTTTTCATACCAGTCACGATGTTGTGGGTGTTCGTACAGACGGGAGTTATACCATTGATTTATAGGGAAGTTTCATCAGTTTTCCCTAGGGGAAATACTATTTTAACGTAAATCAATTATCTACTCGATTTTGCTATATGGCTATGATTATGGATGGTATTTTCACTTTGCCACGGTCTTAGCGAGCTAGCACGAGTATGCATGGTTTTCCGGTAGTATTCTTAGATATAAAAACCCTGAAAAACGAACATTATTCAGCAGCAGGTCAAGTGCGAATAAATGAACACAACATCGTGGCGGGACAGAGAATGAATATAGAACGGTATGTTAAATCTATGTTTAGTATTATTTTTTGTATGAACATGCTTGTAGGTTTTGGAGCGGTTTACTTCTAGTATACCCCAACTTTCTGAAGCCTATTCTGGATTCACTTTTGAAGCCTCTGTGGTGTAGTGATTAGGCTACTAGCTTTGCCAGCTAGAGGTCGCAGGATCGATCCCAGGCTTCTCCAGAAGTAGAATGAGTCTTTTAAGCGAGGTCCTGTCTCATTCTTACACTAGATGTTGGGCTGTATGATGCTTCCACACAGAGCTGAAACCAACCGCAAACGAGTACTGGTAAACCGCTAAAGGATCTAAGCTTACCCAGACAAAGCGGCGCTAGTCGGACCGTCCATGCTTATTGGGCATTCATTGGGCAGCAGGGCTTGACATGTCATTTCATCTCAATGTCGAGTAAAAGTCCCACAAAATTGAAAGCAACGTCTCCAAAATGACCTGTGCAGTGTTGACGAGGGCGTAAACCTCAATTCAAACAAACAAACGAAAACAACATTACGCATATTTGATTAGATTTTGATGACCCTGACCTTTTCAAAGTCACAGGCTCCCAAACAGTGAATTTTGGACCGAAATTGCTTTTGTTTGTTTGAGTTGAGAATTAAGTCCCCGTTTACGTCATTTTGGAGACGTTTCTGCCGATTTTGTGGGACTTTTACCCGAGCTTGAGATGAAATGACATCTCAAGCCCCTACCACCCATAGAACCCGCTAGTGTATAAGGAGCGGCCCGACTCGCACATTAGACCTATGCTGTTTACAAGTACTCAAGTTCGGTCGATTTAGCTCTGCGTGGAAGCACCGTGCAGCCCAATCTATTTCTCCAGGCCCTGATGGGCGGGGGCGCCGACCAAACATTGCTTTTCTGCTCTCTATCACATTAACGAATAGATTAATTTTAATCAAACCACTGCAACACACCGCAGATTTGATTAGATTTGATTACCTTGACCTTTTTTAAGGCCACGCCCCCCCCCCAAAAAAAAAAACCTGTCTATTTTGGGCCAAAATCTCATAAACGGACTGATATATTTTAGTCGAAATTCACGCAAACGTAACGATAGAATGCGTAACCATGTAATAAGAACGTGAAGCAATAAGAGTTACATTCGATTAGGAATTAGATCGCTAAAAATGTAAACAAACTTTTATGTTTGTGTTTATTTCCCTTTGCTGTCTCTGATGGGAGCTGTGGGTTAATTGTATCGATTCCTGATCATTGCATTCACTTCTATTTTACATTTTCTGTTTTTCATAAGTTATATAAATTTTACGAGGAAGTTATTTAAAAAAAACGGGGAATTGCATTCAGGAGCCCATTGATATCGGCGTCTTTGGAGTAAATAGTAAATACTTCATGCATTTTGGCTAAATTTAGCTTCTCGTGCTGAAGGTGAACTCAAGCCTTAGAAAACACGTGGTTTTTCGAGGTGTTTGTTGCCTATTATGTAATATTGCGCTTAGCTACAAGTTCAGCGTATTAACATACACACACAATAAACATATAATCTTCCTTTGTATAACAAAAAACATATATGGTTATATGTGTTATTTATATCCTAACATTACCCTGCTTTTCTAAGTCAACGGTGTCTGGCATTGCAATTAAATCTTGTGTTCCATTCAAATGAGCACCGGTTTTGCATATACTGCACAATTAATAATCTTTAGTGCCTTGTCAACAGAGTTTTGTATTCTCCACAACGCTGTTCTACATGCATCAATGCCATAAGCGTATTTAGAGTTTTGCCAATTTATGTCATTGCAATTTTTTTTTTCAGAATTTCCAAAACAGCTGTTTTTTTTCCTTTAACCCCTCTGAGACTCCTGATCACCGTAGAAAAAAGCATTAACAAATTGACAAGCCAACTAAATAGCTGGGGTTTTATGGCATCTGGCGTATCTAACACGGAGTTGGTTTCACCTTGTACATTAGATATCAAAGAAACTGAATCGGTTACAGCTTTCTCTTGACTTTTGTTTTTCATCAAGCCTTTGTTTCAGAGTTTTATCAGCTTCAAAATCTAGTAGGTCAACATCTCTACCCCTTTTCACTTTCTTTCCATCAAACATTACAGCAAATGATTTATTTCTATCCTCTGTTTCAGCTTTATACTTTATCATTGATTCCATGAATCCAGGTGTGAAAGTCTGCTTAGATCTTTTCGTCTTGGCATGCAAAATTAACCTTTGATAATTGGGGACCTAAACTGCAGCTGTCAGTAAGTTGTTGTGTTTCGTTTTTCATACCACCCATAAAACGAATGAAACGACCACCGAAAATGTTTTTCCTAACCCAGAAGATACCGCATGTGGCTTGTATCTTTATTGTCATACCCACCAAAGATGAAATGCTATATTGTTCAAAGGGAAATTCCAAGTGCAGACCTGTGAGAAGAACTTTGGCAATCTGTCACCTTTTCCAGCTTTATTGAATTAATTTAGGACAGATGGAATAAGGTTTTCGAATTCTTCGTTGATGGTGGTGCTTTCTTGGTATGTTTTACCAAATGACAGCATTTCTAAAACCGGCGTTTCATCCAAACCAGAAATGTCTAGGACACTGAACTTATCTGTGATGTTGTTCAGATCGTTAATGTCAAAATCGAAATACCCAAACAGCTACTTGTGTGATGAAAGCGGCGTGTCACCCTTAAATGTAGAAGTTTTAAACGGAGTTAGTTTATACTAGTTTATACTAATTTATTTTAGTTCGATTGCGATGAAAGCTTTAAGCTTATTGAATCGCTCTCGAACACTCATTCCGGGTGTTTTCACGCGCGCGCGAGAGAGAGGCAGGGGCTTTTACACCACTGCTACCCATTTACACCTGGGTGGAGTGGGGCAGTGTCATTACGTGACTTGCCCAAGGACACACCTCGATACCGGTGGCGGATTCGAACGCACAACCTCTCGATCATGAGTCGAACGCGCTAACCACTGCGCTATCGAGGCTGACACGGAGTTGATGTTTTGAACACAGGAGATGTTCTAAGTCTTTTAGGAAATGGAGAATCTTCCTTTGTAAAATATTTTTGGGGGATTTTTGTATGTACATTTCTTTCTTTCGGAGGACTTTAGACCCCTTTTTCGTTTGCCTCTGTTTAGCCCAATTGGTAAGCAGAATCTGAAACAATAAAAAACATACAAACAAATGAGAAATATACTAATAGTAACTTAAATAAGCACCGAGTTTGTATTCGTACATCAAGTGTTTTATGCTAAACCGGGCTCTGTAATTAGTTATGATTAACCATAGGAACACGATATACGGTTAACAGCCATTACAAAGTGCAAAATGGTCGACAGAAACCGATACTGCCAGATCATAAGCTATCCTAAACACAGAAGGGAATGGGTAAATTTATGCATATTAACTCAAATTGACAAATTGAGATTCCGAGTCAGTAATTCTTCCTCAGCTATCCGGAACTAACAGAATGCTAGTTACACTATTGCAATGACTAGAATAGGAAGCAACAGGATAAATCCCGGGGCGTGAAACAATTAGAGAGCCGGCCGGATCCATTCTATATGGAGTGAAGTCTTCAGCTACCATGACTACCCCGGCAACTGATGGTAAAATGCTTGAAAACGCGCTCTACCATAGCGCAGTCGTCTGTGGCATCGCTGTGGGATACGCCCGGCTTGGCAAGATGGCGATGGGAGGTAGTCTCCCGAAGCTAGACTTTACACCCCGTGATGTGGGCATGGCCATAGTTGACGTCGCTCTCGCCATGACAACCAAAGACATGCTAATTAAACAGGTGATTATATCTGCTGATATCATGAAGTAATCGTAACGAATTGATGGTAAAATGGCAAGTATTGCTATGCTCGTTTGCGGTGCCCTGACGTTCTCGGGATCGAACTACTTGTTCTCCAGTTTGAAGAGGTCTGGCGTCGACGAAGAGCGCAAGCGTCACGATAAAGCAGTCGAACAGTTACAGGCTGCACAGGCAGAATGGTCTCGAAAACGGACCGAGCATATTGATTTCATCACTGAGGAACTCCGCCGCCAGGGGCACGCGGTTCGAACATTCAAAGACGTCGATGACGCGATGCGCCTGTATGCGCAGGTCACCGTTAAAAATGTCAGCCTTGCTGACCTGGGGCCCGAGTCCCAGCTCTCCGACTTTTACCAACCGAGTGACGACCAGAAAGAACGCGAAATCGCCTTCATCATCCTAGGGATGGCTGCTACCGCTCTGTGGCCTACAAACTCGCCAAGTAATCGATTACTTGATCAAATTAATTAAGTAGTGATGTGAGTTTTAATTTTTACATTCTTTTTGGAGACTTATCAGGCTGTTGGGAAACATTAGTAGCAATGGCCGACAGTAAGCTCTCTGCCATATATTATAGCCCAAAGGGCTACTGGAAGGGGCTCGCTTCCATTGAGAAGCTGGCGTCTGAAGCCAAGATGAGTGAGCAGCGGGCTAAGGACTGGCTCAAAAGACAGGCTATCTGGCAGATCTACCTTCCAATCCCACGGCACATGCCCAGACCAAAATTCGACATCGCCACACCGAACGAAGTACACCAGGCGGATCTGCTCTTTCTGCCACACGACCGAGTTAGGCGAAAAACCTTCCGCTACGCTCTCACGGTTGTTGACGTCGCCAGCCGTTACAAGGAGGCTGAGGCCCTAATCAACAAGACGGCGGCAGAGGTCGCCGATAGCCTGGCTCCGATTTACAAACGGAGCCCGTTGAAGTCGCCCAAATTTCTCCAGGTTGACACCGGCCGTGAGTTCATGGGCTCTGTCAGCCAGCTGTTGGCACAGCACTCTGTCCAGGTTCGGCGCGCGCCGGGTTGACATCCATCGGGATCAGGGCATTGCTGGGCGCTTCAATGGCAGCCTTGAATGGCGCAGTCACCCGACTAGCCGGCAAAAAGCCTTCTGAGGCCATAATGGTGCGATCAGTGACACAAAAAGCCCTCCTTTGTAGTTCCTGGTCGCCCTGTTGGTCTCGAGGAGACAAAAATCCACTCTGGCGTCGGCGTTCGCTATTTGTACCAGCCTGGCGAGCTTGAAGGGGACGCCGGGGAGCGACTGCTCCCATATGGTCTCCGGATGTGCACCGGCTCGGGCGCACACTGACCAAGCCCGACGAGCCCGTGGTGTATTACTCTCAGGATGGACCTCAGCGCGGTTTTGTGGGCGAAAAACTTCTTGTTGTGCCTCTCGACACTCAGCTTCCTCCGGATGGGGTTCTCAAGCGCTGAGGACAGCATAACCTCTTTTTCGGTTGCACTCCAGGCACGTCAGGCGAACATTGTCACGAGTGTGGCCTTGGGTATTGTCCAGCCGGTCAACGCTGAACTGCTGTGTGTCCTTTGGTTGGTAAGCCCATAGGAGCTCAATATCGCACGCGGCACAGTGATTTTTCTGTGCCTCCTTCAGTGCTAGGATGTGATCAACCTTCAGGCTAAACCTGAGCCCTTGGCTTGGTCCTGTCGCTTGTGGGCCACAAGCTTCTTCACAATAACCTTGCGTATATGCGCCGCATATTGCTGCTCGGTGAGTATGGGTGGCCAGAACCCTCCTCTTGGGGACAGACTACCCTTTCGAACTGGTGCATGTACTCCACCCTTGACACTGCCAAATATGCAAGATTGGACCACTGCAGGTAGTCATCGATAATCCAGACTTTTTGGGGGTCTGCGATGGTGAGACCTTGGTTTGAGTGGACTCTGATGGCATAGCCAAGAGCCCAGTCCTGACCCCATATGCCGTCGAGGACCTCGCGGGCGGTTTGCAAGGAAACCTCTACAACGTCGTTCAAAACGAGCTCCTGTTGATCTCGCTCACCATCCAGCATCAAGGGCCCAGGGATGGTGACCATTATGTTTTG
The DNA here is from genome assembly GCA_963580285.1 of Lucinisca nassula. Taxonomy (NCBI): domain Eukaryota; kingdom Metazoa; phylum Mollusca; class Bivalvia; order Lucinida; family Lucinidae; genus Lucinisca; species Lucinisca nassula. The sequence continues at coordinate 102,194,740 of OY757016.1, forward strand.
CCGCCGAGTATCCTTGGGACGATATAGCAGAGGAACGGGGAGGTCAGGGAAATGCTTCTCATGACTCTCGAACAGCCGCATCTGGGCCCGGTCGCGAACCTTCTGCCTCGAGGTCAGGATCAAGTCCCCCGGCTTCCAAGCTTCCACGAATCTGTCCCATCCAAGGCAAGCCGATAACGCTTGTCTCATAGCCCGACACTGTACTCGGTCTGGTTGGAGACGGATCTCCTTTTCAAAAGCTTTCAGAGACGGTTCTTTTGCTCTGTGGTCGGTAAGGACCCTATTCATAGTAATCGGCTCTCCGCTGCAGCCAGTTGTGCGGCATATCTCCGGCGATTGGTGGCGGCTGCCCTTGGTCGCCACAACAGATAACCTGGACGCTCCGACCATCGAGCCAGTCGAGGAAGGTTTCCAGAGTGGGGCGGGGCACTGTGCAGATCTCGTCCCAGATTATCACGCGGGGAATGAACTTCTGTCCCATCCTTTCGGGTGTCCAGTCTGTCTGGCCACTCCAGCGGAAGAAGCTGTGATAGGTCTGGGCCTGGACGCCCCTGGCCCACATCTCTTTGGCCTGGCGATGGGTCGGGGTGAAGACGAGGGGGTTCTTGCCGCGGAAGAGCTCGATCTCTCGGGTGGTCTTGCCGCTACCTCTACCACCGTTTAGGTAACTCAGCTGGTGTCGGGTCGGGGGATCGTCATAAAGTGGCGCGGACGAATCGGGCAGGTCTTTGATGTTTGCTATATATTCAGGGTCGGGGGGCGTAGACCGCGTGCCACAATGGCATGTAGAGTTGTTCACCCTTGTCACGCCACTGAGCTGGGGCAATCACGTCTCGTGGTGGCATCGGTGTCTCCTCCTCGTGGCGGGTGTAACAGATGCAACATTTTCCTTTGGGGTGGATTGCATGAGGTTTGAAAGCCTCAACTCCCTCTAGTTTATAGAGCGCCGCTTCCCGGACATAAATAGAACCGGTAGCCACTCGGACGGCCTCATCGGGTTCAAACCTTGAAGGCATGGAGATTCTATTGCTGTGGGCGTAGGCCAGCATGCTTGCCCTCAGGTGAGCCTACTGTGGTTAGGAGCCATTATAATACGTGAGAACATAACCTTGAGGGCACCTTTCGGGAGCTAAGACCAGGGTGCCACTTTGGCGGGTGTCTCGCACGAGGAAGTCGAATTCACCTTGATCGGTCACAAGCCTTCGTGTCAGCCTTTTACCACCAACTCCGCTGGTAGCTCCGTTGGCACCTTTTGCGCCCTGAGTGAACTTGCCAATAACACTGCAGCCTTGGTCACTGTCTTCTGGGAACCACACATCGGTTTGCTTTTTAAAAGCGATGATGGCTTCCCGAACCTTGAGGCTCTTCAGCAAGCCAGACTCTATGAGAAAGGCAAGGAGCTGTGTCGGGGCCCAACCACCGCTTTCGGAGGCGAAATGCTTCCCGAACCAGGCATGGCTGACAGGATGGCAGGTTGCATCAAACTCCCATTCTTGGATCTCGGAGAAGCCTGTGCCAATGTCTTCGGTGAGAGTGCCATTGATGGCTACACGGACCATCCGGTGGGTTGGGTGTCCGAACCGCTCGAAATAGGGTTTGGCTTCACCCATGCCCTGGAAGGATGCCGGATAGCAGGCCTTCATGTCGATGCTGACGACTTCCCTCGTGTCATAATTCATCGAGTTCCAGAGGCCGCCATGACCGTGCTCCACACAGGCCTTCTCGAGGTCTGGAGGGAGGTTGGCTGGGGTTGGCTTCCAACCGTTCCTTTCCTTTGCCACGATACTGGCCGCGTGATTTTCGCCGAAGGCTCTTTCAGCAAGTTCAGGGTTGCCAAGTTTTGGCGCAGATTGCTTGGAGTCGCTCTTGGACCTCCCGTGTCCTGTAGGTGCGGCCGTCCTGGAGCACGAACTGGTCGACTGAGAGTTGTCAGCCTACATTCATGTCTTGGCCACCCAGGAGCCAGACCGCAATCGGCTCCCCACGGGTTGCTTCCCGAATAGCCTGCCAGACGTCGCCCTCGTAGATGTGAACCTCTCTACTCTGGGGGAAGTGGAGGTCTTTGGACCAAGCGTGGCCGTTATGGCAGATGAGTTCTACTTTGCCCCTAATGGCTTGTCCTGGACCGTTGCCACCTCTCTGGTACATTCCGCTGTTATATATGTTCTCGCAAGGCAATTGCCCGCTTAATTATTTTCTCTAGGTCGGCCACATCTTCAACCGAAGCTCCAGTCTCATGGACCCTCTCTTCCCACTCCTGTATTTTCTGGCGCCTTGTGGGCGTTAACCCCTGACCTCTCAAAGCACTCTCACAGTGCTCGACGACTCTTTGGGCGACACAGTTTAGATCGCCATCTCTTGGTGGGGCGAGGTTGGCCGGGTTTGGGTCTCTGATTGGGTAGAGGCCGTAGGCAACTGTAGTGACCGGGTAGGCGTTCTGGTAGAAGACTTTATCGATTCCAGTCAACACGCCAGGCCTTGTGTCCCGTGAGATCTCAATGATGGTCTGTCCCCTCCTCTCCGCACGGACTGGGCGAAAATTATCTTCAAGGAACCAGTCCTCTCTCTCTCTCTCTCTCTCTCTCAAGAACTTGATTCTCATCAGGAAATTACCCTCTGGCAGGGCGGCAAGAAGTTGGGTAGCCCTGGCTTCTGTCCTACGGGCGTCCAGGGCCAACCTGCCGTCTCTGACATGCATACCATCGACAATCTTGATGTCGCCAATGTCAAGAGGGTCTTCTACTTCCGTTCTTCATGTGGAGAAGACTGCAGAGGCGCCGTCGACTTTAAACTCATCTCTGGCGTCGTTGAGAATCTCGACCATCTGGTCGTCTGGAAGCCCCACCGAGTGAGGGCAAGAAGTTAGGTAGCCCTGGCGTCTGTTAAACGGGCGTCCAGGGCCAACCTGCCGGATCTGGCATGCATACCGTTGACAATCTCGATGTCGCCAATGTCAAGAGGGTCTTCTACTTCCGTTCTCCATGTGGAGAAGACCGCAGAGGCGCCGTCGACTTCAAACTCATCTCTGGCGTCGTTGAGAATCTCGACCATCTGGTCGTCTGGAAGCCCCACCGGGGTAAATTGTTGACCCTCTTGGACTGGGTCTGGCATCCCTGCGAGAATTTCTTCGATCAACTCATCCATGTTGAATGGGCATATCGCTTACACCAATATCTCTCTAAGTGGAAATGTCGATAGCAGACATACGCATAAATTCCTTCTCCACCACTCTGGTTGCACGTCTCCACTCACTTGCATACCCGTGCGACCAACAAAGTCGGTGTTTGTTTGTAACCTCAGCCCCAAAAACCTCTCATGGCCGCGTGCATGAACCCTTGCGGAGACGCATAAGGTGAATTTTACAATACTCTCCCAAACAACGCTCACAAAACTCAATCGAGCCCAAAGTCAACCACTTGCAAGTGCTGTGTCCCTTACGCATGGTTTGGAATAAACGATGATAAAACCGGTATATCCATTACAACTACTAGTCTAAATAGGTTACTTCTTTATCCCGACGGGGTGAACGGGGTGGGTCTAAACCCATATTGTATGCTGGGACCCGCCAGAGCCCCGGGCCGGCGAGGGTTGTGGGCCGCCCCCTGGGGCTCTGACTTTTTGCCCGTGCTTAATGGGTTGAATGGGGCTTTTATGGCTGAAACAAAAAGTGTATTCATCCTCCCTGCTGATGTATAGGCGTGTTTTCGTAATGTGTTTAAGGGAATGGGTCAGTCTAATGCAACCTGGTGTATGAATGTCATTTGACGTGTCACCATTCTGAATTTAGATATTGATTGCGCACGTCTTTTATACGGATCTTTGTATCTTAGAAGAATAGAGGAGAAGAACAGAGCCAAAAAGATACCAACGGATTGCCCTTTTATGGAAGCATTACAAAAATACGCCTATACAAATATATTGTAAACTTTACCGCCGAAAAAACGAACATTTTAAGACGAAAAATTGTGATATTTTTCTTATTTCTGCTCAAAATATAGATTGTGGGTACTCGTTAGAACCGCCTCGATGAGGCGGTTCTAACGAGTACCCACAATCTATATTTTAAAGCAGAAATAAGAAAAATAACGTTTACCCCTGCAAACCCCAGTTTTACTATATAAAAGTGGGGTTCGAGGGGTCAAAATTATATGCGAGTGTTTTCGTTATGATACTTATAATCCCTGGGGATTCTTTGACAGAATTTAACAAAGCCCAATTAGACAAGAAAGAAAGAACGTGAATAATAAGAAAGCATGCAAATTCTTAACTGACTGGAAGCTACATTCTGATTCAAGAAGGGCAGTTGTCAGTTTCTGACGAAAGAATGTGCACTGTACTGATTAACGGCTTACGTATAAGCCTGTCCAGGATCAGTGTGGATAGGTAAACTGACCGCCTCAAAAATGACCTAAAATAGTGTTAACTTGTCCGTTACACTCCAGTGCAGGTAAAGAAACTAGGTCTGGCAGTGACGTCAAATCAATAACAAAGCTAAAAATAGAAAGGATTTCCCAGTAAAAATTTGCGCTTGGGTTTATCGTATGACCAGGACACGCCCACTAATCATACAGCAGTCACAACGGCCCAGGAGGTGTCAACGCTGCTTGTCATGCTCACGGTCCGAGTTCGAGTCTCACTGCTTGCCGTTTTTTCATTATATATTTGTTTTATCTTTTTATTGTAAATTAAATGTTCATTGTTTCATATTTTTATATTTTACTGGTTTAAAATCTATAGTAAATTTTGTATATATATATTTTTTCTATTTCACTTTTTTTCATCTTTATTTCTCATAAACAAGTTTTATGCACTCGAGTATTATAGTTTATCAACGACCTCTGAGAGTTCAACGTTCAAGCGTGCCAAGACTATTCCATGTTTTAGGGGAAGCAGGTTTCGGATTTCTTTTTTCACAGGATTTTAAAATTATAAATAAGTTTTTGATAATGTCATTGTGTACAAGTCGTTACCAAGTGGTTAGTATAATGCAACACGAATCTCAGTAAAGTAGAAGTAAAACAAAGATCAGGAATCGATACAATTAACTTACTCCACCCGTCAAAGACACCAGAGGGAAAGAAATACAAACATGAAGCGACCAGACCATAATAGAAACCTAAACAAAGGAAGGCCATAAGGACAGTTACTTTCCCACAAAACGGCCAAATGACCATCCAAAATAAAAAGACAAAAGTGATACACAACAACATAAATAAACCGCCACAGAAGAACCGCCTTGGAACGGTCAGTGGAAAGAATTCCACTGGGGGGGGGGGGGGGCTTAAATCGATTTTACATGGCCATAATCCTCGCCCTCACCTCTGTCGAGGTATACACTAATTTTGTTTAGTCCGCATGAAGGCTTCCTAACTCATCAGTGTCACATCTCCGAGAACATACAAATCCAAAAACTACAGAGATGTAACAAGGTTGAGGACTCGACAGCATACAACAACAGAATTGCTGGAGCAACAGAAAACCAACAGTTAGACTACGAGGGGCCCGACCAAAGACGGAGCATCAGGCGCCAACCGACATAAAGAATACTAAAATAAAATAAAATTCCATTTATGCTTTTACGCTGGAACCGTCATATAATCTTAAGCCCGACCCATCGGTGTGCAATCAAAGTAAAGAGGGAAGCAAAGTTGCCAACCGTGATTGGGTTAACCATCATGCATGCAGTCTGTTTTATAACATTTATGTTGTACCCAATCTATATATATCGACGAACGATTTTACGAAATTGGGTACTAAAGTCATTACAGGCATATATTTTTTCTAAATTTATATACTAAGTCACCATAGAATTCGGGTTCCGATAGGCCATGTTGCAGATGTGTTTTAAGTCCAACATTGAATTTTGAAACCAAATCAGAATGACGTCTATAAAACTTAGAAAAGGCTTTACGCAGTTTATGATACCGATACCCCTGATTAAGAAGTTTAGCGGTTAATAATTTATTACGAGTGTTGAAGTCGGATACATGACTAGACACTCTAGCAAATCGAATTAACTGCTAAATATAAACCCCGTACGATGTCGCACGAGGAACATCACCGTCCAAAAAGGAAAATTTACAAGCTCGAAATTAAAATCATCACGTTCATCATAAATTTTGCAAGAAACAAATCCATCTACAATAGATAAATATAAATCCTAAAAGGGGGCCTCGGTATCAGAGGAATTTGCCTTGTTTAACTGAAGTTCAAGGGGATAAATCTGACTGATCAAACCATCAAAGTAAGTATTGTCAATATTTAATAAATCATCTAAATATCTAGAAGTAGAACTAAAAGCTTCAATAATTTCAGATTGGTTATCAATGGAAAGTGACAACATGAAGTCTCCTTCATAACAATACAAGAACAGATAAGCCACAAGAGGTGCGCAATTCGTACCCATCGGAATACCCACAATTTGTCTAAATAACTTAGTACCGAATCTAATACAAATATTGTCAAGTAGAAAGGTGAGAGCATCACACACTTTCTGACATGACCAAAGTGTATAATCTTATGCTCTTTAGAAGTGAAAAATACATTTCTGACATTACATGCAAGATAGAGAGAATCTTCTCTGTGAAAAGCCCATTCAGTTAAATCATAAAGTTTTTCTTCTATAAGATTATAAGGAAGTGTAGTGTAAAGAGTGGAAAAATCGTAAGTAGACAGACTTGAAGCACGAAAACGTCTGGATTTCAATTTATTTAAAACCTCATTCGATTTTTTAATAGACCAAAACAGATTTCTTCCTGATCTTTCAAAGACTTTATCACAATATTTAATCACATGCGTTTTAATAGCAGTAAGACAGGAAGTTAATAATTTAGAAAGTTCAGTGGTAGTGCAAGAGCTAGAATTTGCAATAAACCTCGCTTTGTAAAACTATATCTCCCAATGTAAAATCCAAACTGAAGGCAACTTACCTAAAACACGGACTAGTCGTAAATAAAAAGTGCAGTCATGTCTCACTGCGGTTTGAAAGACTATGTGTGCTTGAAAATGAACAAGAAATATGTTCTGTACACGTCGTAATTATCCACTTTTAACATGCCACACGGGTAAAGCAGATGTCGTGTGTGTGTGTTAGTGTGTGTGTGTGCGTGCGTGCGTGCGTGTGTGTGTGTGTATGTGTGTGTTAAAAAAATCATTCGAAACGTGGGTTTCGAACCAGCCACTTCTTGGTCTGTAAAACAACCCCTCTTCTCTTTCGGGCATGAAATCCACAAAGCTTGGGCGGTATGTAAATAATCTTAGTCCTAGGTTTCAAGTAAAGGCCATATCATATGAATATTCGAGTAGACTAATTATGATGTAACTGCCAGGAATTCCTTGTCGGACTATACAAGCAAACAAACAAAAGCTACATTCAGATAATTGCATCCATGTCCAAAACTACCGGCCCCGATAGCTCAGTTGGTAGAGTGTCCGCTCCGGGGAACGGGAGGTCACGGGTTCGATCCCGGGCCGCGACATACCAAAGTCGTTAAGAATGGTACTAGCTGCTCCTCGCTTGGCACTCAGATTTACGGGGTAGAGCTAGGACTGGTCGACCCAGTGTCAGGATAATGTGACTGGGTGTGGTATCATGTAATGTGTCTGGGACATGATACTTCAGTGAGGCAGCACTATAAAAGTGAGCATTGAGCTCCCTGTCGCAACCAGACACCGTCGTGATATGACTGAAAAATTGTTGAAAGCGACGTTAAACCCGAATTCACACACACACACACACACACACACACACGTCCAAAACTATGGAAGATGTGTTTCGCCCTAGAATTTTAATAAATCATCCTGTTATGAAAATATGTGCTAGATGAGCAGGAAATTCAGAAGACAATAAGAACCTCCAACGATTAGTAAGCTTTTGTACTGTTGTCGGAGGATAAGTTGACTGACGTCAGCGAATGTTTTTGTTACTGAGCATAGTCCACTGTCGGCGAAAGGTAAGCAAGCGTTGGTAATATTCAATATAGTGCGATTTTGTTGTATACTTGTTAGACATTCAACCAGGCGCAGTAGAAAGACGGCTGACTACTAGCCCGTCAAACATTTTGTACTTTATAGTTGTTGGTTCGAGCCTCACTATTTACATTTTTATTTTTCTTTCTTAAAATATTACATTATACTTTTTATTGTTTAAAATATTGCGATGCCCTTTTTCTTCTGCTGAGATCAGTAATTCTGTTTTATGTGCTAAGAAGCAGAAACACAAGACAATGTCACGAAGCTGTTGACGAGCTACTACACGAACTTCTTTCGCGGATTTCATTGGATTCATGTAGGTTTCCAAAAAATCAAAGTTTAACATTCTCACAAAGCTATAAAGGTGTGTCTCATGTCTCAATGATAATGTCTGCTGATATGATTTCTTAAGACTCCATCCAGGACACAGCTGAAAGCAACCGACCTCAAAATATTTGGGTCATTTTTGAGCCGTTCAGTTTTCATAGCCACACTTTCTCAACATAAGCGGATAAACTGTACAGAAACTGACAACTGTCCGCCTTGAATCAGTGGAAGGGGAGAATGACCATAGAAATGATTTCAAGATCAATCTCTACGACGGCCCCGCCCTTCGAGGTTTAAAGAAATACATGGGCTGCACGATGCTTCCACGCAGAGCTGAAACCGACCGCGCATATGGTGCGAGTCGGACCGTCCATGCATATAAACCTATTGGTTTCATTGGGCGGCAGGGTTTGAGATGTCATTTCATCTCAACTGTCGGGTAACAGTCTCACAAAATTGGAAACAACATCTCCAAAATGATCTTTACAGTGTTGACGAGGACCTTAAACCTTAAATCAAACATATAAACAAAATCTCCACGAAAGAATGTTACCAACACAGGCACATACCGAACCGGCGTCGTCATTATAAAATCAGAAGAAAAAAAAAAACACATTAAAATATAATACAAAAGACTTTAACCTAAAAAGAAGACATAAATTATAAATTTCGATTTAAAAGGACACCAAAGAAACAAAGAAAAGGCAGAACTCTATTCACGAACAAAAAAAAAACAAAAAAAAAACAAGAGGCCCATGGGCCACTATGCTCACCAGAGCTCAGGGGGCACTGCCCACTGGAGCAATGTATTTTAATTAACCATGGAAGCCCTGCGCCCAAGGATACAACAGATAGAATTTGGACCCAATCAGCCTAGTGGCTTCAGAGGTCTGATGTCGCTTGAATGTGTTGTTGCAGGACAACAGATGACAATTGACAATTTCCCATCTGTGGCAACTAATAGGCCTAAAAGAACATTATTAAAGGAACATTTCTGTGTAAGTTTAACAAAATATCTTGAAAGCATAAATGTCATTTTTTCAATTTTCCCATTTATAAGTCAATTGAAATTCTTAACCTGCCATAGCAAACAAACCAAAGAGCCAAACTTCATAAACCAGAGCTCAGGTGGGCACTGCCCATGACATTGTATTTTAACAGGATATGATTTTAATCTACCAATTATAAAGTCTCTCAAACAAACCCCATACCCAAATGAGCACTAATGTGGACTGTATCTGAAATATTAGGTGTTTTATAAAGTAGAGAGGGTGGGGCATGAACCCAATGGAGCCCTGGTTGGTGTTACTAAATGCATCTTATCAAAAGGAACAGAGACATTATGGTTTAGCGGTGGGGATATGTATGGCTCCTGAGATGTAAGGCTTTTTAAGCAGTGGAGGGATTCGGGCATGGTGGATCCCAGAAAAGCCCAAAATTGCTGTCACTGAATGCTGAACGGTTTCTAAGATATGAGGTCCTTTTATGAAGTGGATGGGTCTCTCCCATCCCCTGCGGACCCACCAAGATGGGGGGTGACTGAATGTGTCTAATAACAATGAACAAGAATATATGTGATTATGGGTTGGGGATTTGAATGGTTTCTGAGATATATGGCCTATTATGAAGTGGGGACTTATCATAAGGAAGAAGAATATATATGGTTAAGGGGTGGGGATCTGAACAGTTTCTGAGATATATGGCTTTTAATGAAGTAAAGGGGTGGGACATGGCCGGTGGCACCCTGGGAGTCCCCATGTTGGTGTCACTGATTACGTCTTATCATAAGGAACAAGAATATATTATGGTTTAGGGGTTGGGCTCTGAACAGTTTCTCAGATATATGGTCTTTTGTGAAGTTGAGGGGTGGAGCATGGCCCGGGCATGCCCTGGGTGACTCCTAGGTTGGTGTCACTGAATGTGTCTTATCATAAGAAACAAGAATATATATGGTTTAGGGGTGGGGATCTGAAAAGTTTCTGGAATATTTGGCCTTTTATGAAGTGGAGGGGATGGGGCATGGCCCCGGCACATCCCGAGGGCCCCCAGGTTGGCGTCACTGAGTGTGTCTTATCATAAGAAACAAGAATATATATGGTTAAGGGGTGGGAATCTGAATGGTTTCTGTGATAAATGGCATTTTATGAAGTGGAGGGGGTGGGGCATGTCCCCGGCACATCTGGGGGAACCCCCAAGTTGGTGTCACTTAATGCATCTTATCATAAGGAACAAGAATATATATGGTTAAGGGGTGGGGATTTGTAAGGTTTCTGGAATACTTGGCCTTTTATGAAGTGGATGGGGGTTGGGCATGGCCCCTGCACATCCTGGGTGTCCCCCAGGTTGGTGTCACTGAATGCGAATTATCATAAGGAACGAGAATATATAAGCCCCCGCCCATAGGGGCTTGAAGAAATATATGGGCTGCATGATGCTTCCACGCAGAGCTGAATCCGGCCCGCACACTAGTACTGGTAAACCGTTTAGAGGATCTAAGCCTGTCCAGAAACAGCGATGCGAGGCGGACCGTCCATGCTAATAAACCCTATTGGTTTCATTGGGCGACAGGGCTTGAGATGTCATTTCATCTCAATGTCGGGTAAAAGTCCCACAAAATTGGAAGCAACGTCTCCAAAATGACCTTTACAGTGTTGACGGCGACGTTACACCTCAAATCAACAAAACAAAAACGAGAATTTTTATGGTTTAGGGGTGGGGATCTGAAGTGTTTCTGGGATAATGGGCCGTTTATGAAATGGAGGGGGTGGGGCATGGCCCAGGCACATCCCGAGGGCCCCCCAGGTTGCTGTCATTGAGTGCGTCTTATCATAAGAAACAAGAATATATATGGTTTAGGAGTGGGGATCTGAATGGTTTCTGAGATAAATGGCATTTAATGAAGTGGAGGGGGTGGGGCATGTCCCCGGCACATCCGGGGGAACCCAAAGGTTGGTGTCACTTAATGTGTCTTATCATATGGAACAAGAATATATTTGGTTTAGGGTGGGAATCTGTAAGGTTTCTGAGATATAAGGCATTTTATGAAGTGGAGAGGGCGGGGCATGGCCCTGGCACAACCTACGGGACCCACAGGTTGACATAAAAGCATATGGCTGAGAGAAGTTTACTCAAGGAACGTTTCTATGAAACTTTTATCAAAATATCTGCAAACGCTTGGTAGTCAATGCCATTTTTCAATTTTCCCCATTATAAGTCTATGGAAAATCTAAGTTGCCATAGCAACCAAACTAAAAAGCCGAATTTCATAAAAAACACAAAACCTGTAAAGGCAAATATGGTGAATAGTTCCATAAACTCTCAGCCTCATAGAGCATACGGTTTTTGAGGAGATGATTTTTTTAAGTATTTTTTTTTCTATTTTTTCATTTTGGTTTCCATGGCAACCAATTCAAATGAGCAGCAGCCCTAAATTCATATGGCAGAGAGTAGATTGTCTAAGGAACATTTCTATGAAAGTTTTGTCAAAATATCTGCAGAGGCTTGGCAGTAAATGCCATTTTTTTCAATTTTCCCCATTATAAGTCTATGGGAACTCTTAGTTGCCATAGCAACTTAACTAATGAGCCGATTTTCATAAAAAAAACACAATCTTTCAATCCCCCCGCCCAAGGATGCTACAGATAAAATTTGGGCCCAATCGGCCCAGTGGCTTCAGAGGAGAAGTCGTTTGAAAGTGTTGACGACGGACATACGACGCAGACGCAGACGACGACGACGGACAACTGCCTGATATGGGTCTACACTTTTTGCTAAAAAAGTGGAATTTTTAAGAGTTAAACGAGACATTTTTAAGTCTCAGTCTAGGTCTATTTCCCAGCCTGCACTCAGACATTAATGCTGTCGGCGCTTTGGTTTTTCTGAAGTTCAATGCTATTTAAACTAGTCTAAACCTAAAAGTATAGGCCAAACAGTGCACCAGCGCATTTCTGTTTACTGTGGTAGATTACATCTTATACATCACCATATGCTGAAATCGAAAACATTGTTAATACTTCTTTTATACTTCTTTTATAAAATCCATATGTTACATGCACACCTTAATTGGTACGTGAATGTGTTTTGCTGAGCACAAAAAGGGTCTGAAGCTTGATTTTCAATATTTCGCCATTACTCAAACATATCATGAAGATCTTGGTCTGTGAAAGCGTATCAAAGAAAAGAGGAAACATTTTAAACAAACTGAAATAAAATTTGAGGTAAAACGCTAAACCAACACTTTTTCTGCTGTGTATACGGTTCTTTAACCGTAGCTTAGGCACTCTAATGTTAAAACGTTGTTCTTTTTTTATTTTGTAGCTTATTTATTTATTTTTTATTTATTTCATTTCATTTATTTTATTTTCTTTTACGGAGTGGCTATTGACAGTCGACTGGTAATAGCCAAAACACGTTAAAATGGCTAGTGACAGTCGACTGGCAATAGCCAAAAAATGGTTAAAATGGCTAGTGACAGTCGACTGGCAATAGCCAAAATACGTTAAATGGCTAGTGACAGTCGACTGGCAATAGTCAAAATACGTTAAAATGGCTAGTGACAGACGACTGGCTATAGCCATTTTAACGTGTTTTGGCTATTACCAGTCGACTGTAACTAAGGAATTTTAACTTTTTGGGTTATAACCAGTCGCCGATTAACTCTTAGATGCTGGCGATTTTCTCAGAAAACTCAGTAAAAGAAACCCGCTGATCACACGAGAATTCCCCAATCTGTCATAAATTAAGTCCGATTAGCCAATACAGTTCATATGGGTTGTTCAGGGTAAACGTTGTTCATGTTCACATCGAATTGACTGCATTTTATTCATACGGCCGGGTTTGTGAGCAAACACCCATAAACAACAAACGTTTATGTAATGCGAGGTCAAAAAAGAAATATTCTGTGCAAGGAATTATGCTTTCTGTATCATTAGCGCGCGAGGACACAAAAAGTGTCATTATGGTGAACGGACAAGAGCCCACTGGAACAAAAGCTCACTAGGACAATAGCCCATTAGACATTATCCCACTGGACAATGACAAACTGCTAAACTTTGGCAGGGATGACATTTTTGTTTGTTTGATTTGAGGTTTAACGTCCCCTTCAACAGTGTATAGGTCATTTTTGAGACGTTGCTTACAATTTTGTGGGACTTTTACCCGACACTGAGATGAAATGACATCTCAAGCCCTGTCGCTCAATGAAACCAAAAGAATTTATAAGCATGGACGGTCCGACTCGCACCACTTGCCTGGGCAGATCCTCTAAGCGGTTTACCAGTACTCGTTTGTGGTCGGTTTCAGCTCTGCGTGGAAGCATCATGCAGCCCACCTATTTCTTCAAGCCCCGATGGGCGGGGCCGGACAGGGAGAACAATAGCCCACTGCTTATAAAAAAGGGCTCCAAAGTCATATTTTAACACTTTCTTGAACAAAAAATTACCCAGAACTAGGGCTTTTAAATCAAACCAACTATGTTGCTATTTTCACCTTTGCGATGACTTTCAGGACAAAGCATTAGCGTTAAGTTTTGTTTTGTTTGATTTGAGGTTTAACGTCCCCGTCAACAGTGTATAGGTCATTTTGGAGACGTTGTTTCCAATTTTGTGGGACTTTTACCCGACATTGCGATGAAATGACTTCTCAAGCCCTGCCGCGCAATGAAACTTATAGGGTTTATAAGCATGGACGGGCCACTCGCACTGCTTTGCCTGGGCAGGCTTAAGCGGTTTACAAGTACTCGTGTGCGGTCGGTTTTAGCTCTGCGTGGAAGCATCATGCAGCCCATCTATTTCTGCAAGCCCCGAATGGCGGGGGGCGATTAGTGTTAAGTTAAAATTAGGTCATAATATAAAATAAAATTAGAGCTGTCAGTGAAACTGACTAGGGCCCCGGCAGCGCTATCAGAAATTTGTGGACGGACAGACGGACAGACAGACAGACAGACAGACGGACGGACAGAGTGATTACTATAGAGCACCCACACTTTCAGTGCGGGGCCCTAACAAGAACATTTCTGCATATGTTAATTGGAGCAATAGGTTTTTGTGCCACTTACTGTACATGAAGTGATATCTTTGTTTTACGGCCCTTTCAATATTATTTCACTGATCTCTAGCTTATCGTTAACCAGGGTTTCGTGAATACCGGAGTACCCGGAGAAAACCCACCTGACCGTTCGTTACAGAACTCGGCGTCTCTCATGTGGCCCGAACGCGGCGCCAACCACAGCAATGAGAGACCTTGTGATTAAGTACCCACTGTGCCATCAAGCAATGCCATTACAATAACACATCCATGTGGTATACAGCCATTACGAAAACACACCTATACAAATACATTGCCAGTTTTTTTGCCAACAATTAGAAATTTTAAGATGAAAAATTGTGATATTTTTCTTATTTCTGCTCAAAACATAGATTGTGGGGACTCGATAGAACCGCCTCGACGAGGCGGTTCTATCGATTATCCACAATCTATGTGTTTGAGCAGAAATAAGAAAAATAATGTATACCCCCTTAAACCCCAGTTTTACTATAAAAAAGTGGGATATGAAGGGGTCAAAATTATATAGGCGTGCTCTCGTAATGAGTCTTTCATTTCTCCAAAATGTTTAGCATTTTTTTATATTTATTAGGCGTATCTATTATTCAAACATAGGTTCTGGGTGCTCGTTAGAACCGCCTCATTGAAGCGATTCTAATCATCACGGAAATACTCATATATAATTTTGACACCCTTAGATCTTACTCTGTTTATAAAGTAAAGCTGGGGCTTACAGCGGTATAAGTTTTCTTTATATAGTTTTGCTCAAAACATAGGCTGTGAGTATACGTTTGAACCGCCTACAGTGCTCAAAATTATTAAGAAATAATTATGAGACATAATATTTGAGATCGCCCCGCCGATCGAGACTTGCAAAAATACATTGGGCTGCATGGTGCTTCCACGTAGAGCTGAAACCGACCGCAGTGCATGCCCGCGTTGCATTTCTGCATTAAACGCATAAATTTGCATTTAAGCGGGCTTCCCAGTGGGTTCTTTGTCCGGTAGTGGGCTAATGTCACTGTGGGCTATTTTCCTACACGCGGGTCCACGATAGTCAGCATGATTATCTTTATAACGTTCATCTTCATAACGTTGATTAGTCGCTTTTTTCTGTTTCGGTTTTCATGAATCACTTAGCCGTTCAACTTGCAGATGGTCATATTTACGAAGGATCTAGAGAAAAAACTTTCTGCGTGACAATGCTGGACAAGGGCTTTGGCCACTTTAAACCCGCCTTACATGATCTTGTCATAAACAAAATACAAATATTTACACTGTAATTAGTGACTGGCTTAATTAACATTTTGGTATTTTCGCCCATCATTCTTTGAACGCACTCATTTCGTTCCGCATGACCCAACCTCCTCCCCCACCTTCCCGGTCGATGGACTCGGTCATCTAAGCTTATGTCCAATCAGAAGCTAATTCAGCTAATCTTTTTAATTGAAATATCCAATGAACATGTTTTTTGTTATTTATTTATTTATTATTTTAAGGATGGCCCCCAACCATCGGGGCTTGAAGAACTAGATGGGCTGCATGATGCTTCCACGCAGAGCTGAAACCGACCGCACACGAGTACTGGTAAACCGCTTAGAGGATTTAAGCCTGCCTAGCCTGCAAAGCTGGGCGAGTCGGACCGTCCATGCTTATAACCCCTATTGGTTTCTTTGAGATGTCATTATATCCCAATGTCGGGTAAAAGTCCCACAAAATTGGAAGCAACGTCTCCAAAATGACCTATAGATTGTTGACTGGGACGTTAAAACCCACATCAAACAAATGTATTCTAAGAAGATAATTTAACATTTTGATTAGTAAAACAAGATGTAATTGGCTACTCATTGACTCCTAATCGATTTTTAGGACGCTTTTGACCTGTAATAAAATTATGTCATCACGAAAACACGCCTATATAACTTTGACCCCTCGAACCCCACTTTTATATAGTAACTGGGGTTTGCAGGGGTAAACCTTATTTTTCTTATTTCTGCTCTAAAATATAGACTGTTGGTACTCGTTAGAACCGCCTCGATGAGGCGGTTCTAACGAGTACCAACAATCTATATTTAGAACAGAAATAAGAAAAATATCGTAATTTTTCATCTTAAAATCTTCATTTTTTCGGCGATAAAGGTGACCATGTATTTGTATAGGCGTGTTTTCGTTATGTATAGAGTGTTTATTGCATAAGACACGTGGATAGACACACTCCAAAGAAGCTTTAATAATATTATGTAGTACAGAGTGTTTATTACATATGACACGTGTCATCATAATGGATAAGTAAGCGGTTAGGTGTCAGCTGTTGATTAATTTAACACATCGTCTATGCAATACAATGCGAATTATATTATGGCTGAAAAAAGAAAGAAACGAAGTAAAAAAAAAAGAAAAGAAGAAAGAAAGAAAATGAAACTTGGTTGAGATCACCTGTGCAAAGAAAGAAGGAGAGAAAGAAGTAAAGGAAGAAGTAAAGAAAATAGAAAGAAAGAAACTTAAACATTACGAAAAAAAAACCTATTCAAATATATTGAAAATTTTACCACCAAAAGTGAAAATTTTCAGATAAAAATATTTTTATATTTCTGCTCAAAACATAGATTGTGGGAGCTCGTTAGAACAGCCTCGACGTGAAATATGTAACTTCACATTAAGAAAAATAAAATAAATTTAAAAACAAAGAAAAAGAAAAGAAAACAGGCATTTGTTCCCTGTTCAAACAATTTTGGTTTAAACAATATTTTATTTCTAGCAAATATCGTGTACAATTAAATACATTGGAACTGACAAATAGGATTTGACAGTAAGCCTGAGGCTTATAAATATCATCTCCCAAAACAAACTAATTTACATTACATTAGAGTGGTATGACTGAAAATATTGAGTAAATTGTTGTGATTGAGGTAGACAGGCAGGCAGACAGCCAGCCAGACATACTGTCTGACTGACTGACGGACTGGCTGACAAACAAACAAACGAACGGATGGACAATTAGACAGATAAACAAACATACAGACAGTCAAAAAACAAAACAAAAAAACAATGAGTAAACCGACGGGCGGGCGATGTCGACGCCATGGCGTCGAGTTAACGTTGACTCGAGTCATGTCGTCGACACCCACTCAACCAACTTCAGTGTCACGCGACTGTTAAGAGAGAGAGAGAGAGAGAGAGAGAGAGAGAGAGAGAGAGAGAAAGAGCGAGAGAGAGAGAGCTGTTCGACTGATCCCTGCATCCAAGAAGATATTGTAGAGTTGAGCTGATAAGCCGTTAATGTTAGGTCATTAATGTTAGGGCTGGACAGGTTGGATAAATCTACCAGATTTTACTATAAAGTCTTGCACTTGCAAAAAGAGTGTTTCATTCTCGTGTACTGGAAGGGTGATCTTCCCGTACAACAGGTTGTTCAATGAGTAAGTATGGAGATCTCTTGGCAGGTATCTCTCCCTTGCAACTCTATAGTTCGGACAGGAGAAGAAAAAATGATTAGCGCTTTCAAATTCACCACAGCTGCAAGAGGGACTAGGGACAATATGTTTTCTATAAAGATCTGAGTTGAGTGAACTACAGCCCATTCTCATCCTAGCCTGAAGGATTTGCCCCATGCGTGTGCCTGCATTAAAGTATTTTGGGGGTTGCATAATGTTTCTGTTCAGAGAGTGCTTGAATGATGCTACAGAAGGTTTATCTTTTATTTCGTTTGGTAATGAGTTCCATGCTCGTATTGTTGAAGGAAAGAATGATTGAAGAAAAAGATTTGTATTAGCTCTGAGGTTTTGAATATCTTCGGAGTTACGTAAGTTATACCTTGTTGTAGCTTGTACAGTGGGTGGTACGAGGTCCGAGAGGTAATTTGGAGTGAGACCGTGTAGTATTTTGTAGAAAGCAATTAGTTTATGCTTATTACGGCGACTTTGGAGGGACTCCCAACCGAGTTCAGAAAAAAGCTTATCAATACTGCAAAGTTTTGTTGCGCCACTTATAATTCGTGCGGCTTCGACGTGAATTGTATCAAGATATTTTTTAGTATCTGTGGAGCAGTTGTCCCAAACGATGTCGCTATATTCGAGGAGGGGTCGGACGAAGCTAATGTACATCTTTTCCAGAGATTTTCTGCTTACTCTGAATTTAAGAGCTCTTAGTAAGTTGAGACGTATCCGTGCTTTTTCAGAAATATAAGTCACGTGGTCGGTCCAGTTGCATTTGTCAGAGAATGTAAGGCCCAGATGTTTATGTGTAGATGTTTCTTGTATCCTAGTGTTGTTCAAAAACAGGGGTGGGTGGTGAACGGTATTTAGTTTCCTAGATAGGGTCATTGCCTTTGTCTTCTTTGCGTGAAATTCCACAAGCCAATCTTCCGCCCAGTTTGAAATAGTTTGGAGATCACCATTTAGCTGCCTGGCTGCTATGTCGGGACTTTCAACAATAATGTACAAGCTTGTGTCGTCTGCAAAGAGACGTATGGAGCAACCAATATTCTTAACGATGTCATTGATATATAGTAGGAATAAGAGTGGGCCTAATATGGACCCTTGAGGGACTCCAGCTTCGACTACGGTCCAATCTGAAGATTTGCCATTGATGACTACACGTTGCCTGCGATCAGATAAATAACTATTAAACCATTTCAAAACCTTTTCAGAACTTCCAATGCCACGGAGTTTGTGAAGTAGTCCTTTGTGCCAGACTCTGTCAAAGGCTTTCGTGATGTCACAAAAGACAGCTCGTACTTCTTTGCCGCTGTCCACTGCCTCACAAAAAGTGTGATAAGTATGGAGTAGTTGGTAAGTGCAGGAGTCGCCATGCATAAAGCCTGACTGGAATGGAGTTATCATCTGATTAGATACGACGTAGTTGTAGAGGATTTTGTGCACACAGCGTTCCATCGTTTTTCCTACGGGGCTCAATAGGGATATTGGTCTATAGTTGGCCGGCAGAGACCTGTCATCTTTTTTGTGGATAGGAGAAACATTTGCAATTTTCCACACAGGCGGAAAGTATCCCTGTACAAGAGATCGGTTGAAAACAATGGAATAAGGGCGTGCTAGGTAATCTGCACCTTCCCTTAAGAGTCTTGGGCTAATAAGATCGGGGCCGCACGCTTTACTAACATCAAGGTGCTTAAGGACATCAAGAACGTCCTGTGTGGTTATAGTAATTGATTCCAGGGTGGACGGAGGTGTCTCAAGATTAGGCAGGGGTTTGTTGTTGTCATTAACCTTAGTCTGCAAAGAGAAATATGCGTTTAACATTTGTGCTTTCTTGTCATCTGTTTCAGCCACTTCGTTATTCATTAGAAGAGCCGGAATGCTGTCTGAGGAGCGTGTAAGATTTAACAACTGTTTGGAAGTTTTCCAAAATACTTTAGGGTCGCAATTTTCAGACGACAGCAGTTGGTCGAGTTTATCGAAATATTGTTTCTTTGATATCCGTATGGCAGTGATAGTTTGGTTTCTAAGAAGTTTATATTTAGTCCAAAAGTAGTCATTGTTAGTTTTTTTAAATTGCCTATAAGTGCGTTTGCGTTTCCGTATTAAATTTTTTATATGACATGTTATCCATGGGTGGTCGTTTGGTTTGATTGTGACTGTTTTGTTTGGAATAGATTGTTTTGCAGCGTCAAATATAATGTCGGTGATGGTCTGTATGTCGCAGTCAATATTTTCATTAGATTCAACTTTTTCTAAAATGTTTGATTCAGAAAGAATTGTTCTGTATTTGTCGTAATCGGCCAATTTATAGTTCCATACCTGTCTTCGAAATGAGTGTGCATGTAGACGTGTAAATTTCAGCAAGACTATTACCGGACAATGATATCTGGTATAATCGGCCATGAAAGGATCTACTACGCCGCTTGTCAAAATATTACTTGTATTGCGTACTAAGATAAGATCAATGATTGATGATGAGTTTTCTGTAAAGTGTGTAGGTTCAGTTATAAGCTGGGAAAGATTGTATTCTAACATGAGTTCTCTAATCCTATTATTACCATTTTTAGACATATCGACATTGAAATCGCCTGTAATAATTATGTCTGCAATGTTAGTGCTACACGCTCTATCGATACTTTCTTTAATAAGTTCAAAGTAGTCGTGACCGCTGTTAGGAGGTCTGTAAAAGCCACCTACTAATACCTTTTTCGATTTCAACTTAAGTTCTACCCAGACAGATTCCATGCCTAGCAGTTCTAGGTCGCTCCTACGCTTGCATGACAATGTGTCACGGATGTAAACTACCACTCCTCCGCCAAGACGATCATGTCTGTCGGCTCTAAAAGGGGGCATAAAGTGCTCGATGAGTATTGTGTGATTTGCAATATTACGATTTAGCCAGCTTTCGGAAAAGACGAGGACGTCATATGCATCAGCTTCGCTGCGGATTATGTCCAGCTTTGGTACAAGACTTTGGACGTTTGCATGCATAATACTCAAGTGGTTATGCAATAATTCGAGCGATGTTGCTGTTAGGTCGCAGCTAGAAGTACTGCCTGCTTCGACAGAGTCTGGTCCTGGATTCGTCTCTATGTCTCCACACATTAGTAATAACGAGATTAACAATAGGGACAGATTAGCAACTATAAGGGAAAGTAACAATTTACGGCAAAAATAGATATTTCTAATGGGTACTTGGAAGAGGATACGCACAAAGGGGGACCGAATATTTCTGTACAGCTCGTTGTTTCGCTGAATAGCTAGCGTCATGCTAAAGGCGAGTTCATTCCTGGTATTTGGGGTGCATAACAATACAAGTATCATGTTAAAAAGAAGCAGGTGAAAATTCTTATGTGATATACGTTTCTTATAACCTAGCCCTAACGATATAGAGACACTAACCACGCCACCAAGTCCGTCTGATCTCAGTTTGCTTACCATCAGATACTACTTAATAAGAACTGTAGAAATATCAAGACGAGCCTTGATGGTTGGTCTAGTGTGTCTTGTTTGAGACGACTAGCTATGTAGTAATGCAGCTGCTGTAAGAGTCCAGATGCAGGGAGGACAGTCGAGGAGGAAAGCTGAGAAAAGTATAAACAGGGAAATGGCATAGTCGCGAAAAGAAGAGAAAGAAATGAAACAAAGATAATAGTAAACATAAACAAAATCTAAGCAACAGTGGTGATGGACAACTCCTTACGTAGTATCTCGAGTACGTAAGTAGTGTTGATTAAATAGCAGTAAATAAATTTGGAAGGGAAGTGGACACCGGCTCCCTGTAAAATGTCTTTGCAGGTATACAGTTACTGAAATATTCAGAGCCAATAATTTGCACCTTATTTAGTGTAAGTGTAGACAAGCATATAATCAAATTCTGCGTATGAACATGTAATCAGTTACTACGTATGTACATTGACGTACGCAGAAATATTGTGACGTTCGCGCGTATGTATGTATGTATGTATTGTATGTATGTATGTATGTATGTATGTATGTATGTATGTATGTATGTATGTATGTATGTATGTATGTATGTATGTATGTATGTATGTATGTATGTATGTATGTATGTATGTATGTATGTATATCGATAGATGGATGGATTAGAAGATGGATGGATGGATGTATGCCTGCTTGTATGTTTGATTTTTTGTAAGTATTATGTATGTATGTATGTACGGCCGCACGCACGCACGCACGCACATGTACGTACGTACATGTACTCCGTACGTACGAATGTGTTTGTATGTATCAGTAATATACATAAAAGACAGGATACAAACATGGTGGACTATCAGTATGTGCACAAGACAAATCATAAATGAGCCCGGTCACAGGAACTTCTGTCTTGGGGTTTCCGACCAGGCAAGAGAAGACACAGCCCGCCCATTCACTTAGCCCCCAAAAGTAAAGACGTCCCTAGAATTCGTTCTGTACATATAGCAAACAACGAGGGAGCCGACCAGACTGCGCCAATGCGCAAGCTGATCCGCGCTCTCGCCATTCGCTATGCTATAAGCGGGTAATTTCAACATACATGAAATATGTAACTTCACATTAAGAAAAATAAAATAAATTTAAAAACAAAGAAAAAGAAAAGAAAACAGGCATTTGTTCCCTGTTCAAACAATTTTATAACGGCGAAAAGAAAGAAAGAATAACGAAACAGAAAACTGCACTTTTCACAAAATAGTCCTTTACCCGAAAAGTAGACTATTTCGCTTTTTAGGGTTCAAGATAAAGGTGGTCTGAGACCCAATAAACAGCCCCAGTATCGATGGGGAATATATCAAACTCACTATGTGTGATTTCGACTACTGGAACCCGTCACTTTTAAAAAGTAAGACTGAGGTTTTTTGCGAAAAGGCTCCTTTTCGCATTGCAGGGTAAACACCCACGTTCTTATTTGAGCTAAAATAAGGAACATAATGAACATCCAAAGCCCCGCTATTCTCTATTTACATTGAGGTTTAGAGAGGGTTATTATTTAACGGACTGGTTAACCTGATGGGATTGTTTCTAGATAACTGGATAGTGATTTTTTTACACCTTTTAAAAGTTACTTTATCTTCCTGCTTTAAAATAAATAGATACATATATAAAATATAAAGTGGTGTTAACAGTGGTGGTGGTGGGTTTTAGCTGATTTGCTGCAAAAACCGTTGAGGAGGGCGGCCTCGGTGCGGCGCAGTATATGTTTGTTTGTTTGTTTGTTTGTGGTTGATCGTCGCATTCGAATTCAACACTATTGAGACATTTTGGGGACGTTGCTTTAAGTTTTGTAGGACTTTTACCCGACAATGAGATGAAATGACTTCTCAAGCCCTGCCGCCCAATGAAACCAATAAGGGTTTATGAAGTGGACGGTCTGACACGCACCACTTTGCTTGGGCAGGCTTATTTGTTTGTTTGATTTGATGTTTAACCTCCCCGTCAACACTACGTATATAGGTCATTTTGGAGACGTTGCTTCCAATTTTGTGGAACTTTTACCCGACATTGAGATGAGATGACACTTGGGCAGATTGGTTTACCAGTATTTATGTGCGGTTAGAAGCATTGTGTAGCCCAATCTATTTTGCAAAGCTCCGATGGGCGCGGATGTATATATAGCAGGAAATAATAACATATCCAACAGAAACACCATTTTACGGCTTCGATAGCAATATCATACACAAATGAGTATCTTAATGTTAGACCCAGGATCAAAGTTTGTATGAAATATGACCTGCCGTAAAAATAATAACAATCGTATGATATAAATTTGTCTTCCAAAACTACATGTAAAAAGAAACAAAAACAAACAAACAAAAAACAAGAAGCAACTGGTAATAGCCAAAATACGTTAAAATGGCTAATGCCAGTCGACTGGTAATAGCCAAAATACATCAATTTGGCTAGTGCCAGTCGACTGTCAATAGCCATTTTAATGTGTTTTGGCTATTGCCAGTCGACAGTCAATAGCCATTTTAACGCGTTTTGGCTATTGCCAGTCGACTGGCAATAGTTCTTTCCTTTATTTTATTTTATTTATTTTGTAGCTTTACTCAGGAAAGCAGTTTATCACGTGAAAAAAGTCCGTGAAATGAACACCCCTTAAACTCCACTTTAAATAGCGAAAACTGGGGTTTATGAGGGTATACATTATTTTTTCATTATTCATGCTCAAAGGCATAGGCTGTGGGTACTCGTTAGAACCGCCCCAGTGGCGGTTCAAACGAGCACCCACAACCTATGTTTGCACTATAAATAAAAAAATATCACGGATTATCATCGGAAATGTAGCCATTTTAGAGATGTGAAAAAATGCATTTTGTCGCACGGCGGTCGTGTTACATGTATCGTAATGTTTTTTCGATATGTTTGTCGGTAGGAATAATTACTTTGAGTTGTTACAGTTATTATACAAGTTTGTAAAACCAAACATCGAGGGATAACTGTATTAAGAATTGTCATCTTTGGAGGTGTCTCGTCGGTGTTGCGGTTTGGCGCGAAGCCGTAAAAATAAATTTCCGACCGTAAACGCGTCAGCGTAAATAGAAATTTCCGACCATAACCTCATAAAAAGACAATTTTGGAGCGATACCCCCCAAATTTACTACACCGTTCCAGTTGACCTTATTTCCAAATTATCTCAAAAAGGCTGTATCCTTGCGCGTAAAACATAGGTCAGACCTGTCATCGACATCAGGACCAAAATATTGATCACACTACCATATTTGAAAATTAGCTGTATATTAGTACTTCAGTGAATAAAAGGAGAAAGGTATTTACATATTTTGTAAAAAATATTTTAAGAATTCCTACCCTTGTTTCCTCAGCCGGACGAACGGACGGAAGCCCATCCAGGGTCTTGACCCAGTGGCTTAGATATTCCATATGAAAGGTAATGCTATAGAGATATCCTTTACCAAATATGAAGATAATCTAACATTTGGTTACAGAGATATGAGCAATCAAAAAGGTTTAACGCAAAACTTTGACGTAAAGGTTGACGAACGGACGAACAGACGGAGGTACGGACGAGCGAACAAATAAACAAACGAACTAACGAACGGACGGACGAACGGCCGGAAAGACAAAATTATATACGCCTAACATACTTCGTATGCCGGGGTACAAAAATGTGTATTGTACAATAAGACAGTCATAGTTGGGCATTTGAACGCCGGAGAAGATGTTACAAGGAAGTGCAAATACTTGTACCCATGGCCTACTTCTCCGCACAATTAAAAGTCGTACTCGACATTACAAACCACGTTAAAATATGCCTGAAATGAAATGATATCATTACGATAACACACCCGTGCAACATAGTGCATTTTTCACATCTCCAAAATGGCTACTTTTTCTGATGAAAATCTGTGATATTTTTCTTATTTATATTGCAAACATAGGTTGTGGGTGCTCGTTAGAACCGCCTCGTTGAGGCGGTTCTAACGAGTACCCACAGCCTATGTTTTGGAGCAGAAATAAGGAAAATAATGTTTACCCCCGTAAACCCCAGCATCCTCTATATAAAGTGGGGTTTAGGGGGGGTCTTTATTTCACGGACTTGTTCACGTGATGTAACAACAACACTAAAGAGATGATACGGTTGTCTCTGTGAAGAAAGTAATCCATAGCATAGAATTCAGGACGACAAATAATTAACTATTACTAATCAAAAGGTCTGATTCTGTTATGATAATAGAAGTGAAGGCAATGCAGTTAACTCACACCGCCCATCAGAGATACCAAAGGGAAAGACACACAATACCCTAATGTTTGTTTGTTTGATTTGAGGTTTAACGTCCCCGTCAACGCTGTATAGGTCATTTTGGAGACTTTGCTTCCAATTTTGTAATTTACCCGACAATGAGATGAAATGACATCTCAAACCCTTATAAGCATGGAGGGTCCGACTCGCACCGCTTTCCCTGGGCAGGCTTAGATCCTCTAAGTGGTTTACCAGTACTCGTGTGCGGTCGGGTCAGCTCTGCGTGGAAGCATCATGCAGCCCATCTATTTCTTCCAGCCCCAATGGGCGGAGGCTATCTATACCCTAATGGAAACGTCAATAGCGGAAAGCCAAAAGGACAGTTACTTTCACAAAATGGCCGATTGGCTATCCAAAACAAAACAAAACAAAACAAGAGGCCCATGGGCCACAATGCTCACTAGAGCTCAGGGGGGGGGGGGGAGGGCACTGCCCACTGGCAGCAATGTATTTTAATTAACCATGGAAGCCCTGTGCCCAAGGATGGTACAGATAAAATTTGAATCCAATCAGCCTAGTGGCTCCAGATTCTGATGTCGCTTGAATGTGTTGTTGCCTGACAACAGATGACAATTGACAATTTCCCATCTGTGGCAACAAATAGGACAAAAGGAACATTATTAAAGGAACATTTCTTTGAAAGTGTGGCAAAATATCTTGAAAGACATTAATGTCATTTTTCAATTTTCCCAATTATAAGTCAATGGAAACTCTTAACTTGGCATAGCAAACAAACCAAAGAGCTAAATTTCATAAACTAGAGCTCAGGTGGACACTGCCCAATGGCAGACATGTATTATAACATGATATGATTTTAATATACCAATTATAAAGTCTCCCAAACAAACCCTATACCCAAACGAGCACCCATGTGGACTGTATCTGAAATATTAGACGTTTTATAAAGTAAAGAGGGTGGGGCATGGACCCAATGGAGCCCTTGTTGGTGTCAATAAATGCATCTTATCAAAAGAAACAGAGACATATATGGTTCAGCAGTGGGAATATGTATGGTTCCTGAGATGCAAGGCCTTTTAAGCAATGGAGGGATTCGGGCATGGCAGATCCCAGAAAAGCCCAAGATTGTTGTCACTGAATATGTCTTATCATAAGGACCAAGAGTATATATGATTAAACGGTGGGGATCTAAATGGTTTCTGAGATATGAGGCCCTTTTATGAGTGGTAGGATGAGAAATGGCCCCTGCGGACCCCCCAAGATGGGGATGGCTGAATGTGTCTATTAACAATGAACAAGAATTATGTGATTATAGGATGGGGAATTGAATGGTTTCTGAGATATATGGCCTATTATGAAGTGGAGTCTTATCATAAGGAACAAGAATATATATGGTTAAGGGGTGGGGATCTGAACAGTTTCTGAGATATATGGATTTTAATGAAGTAAAGGGGTGGGGCATGGCCGGTGGCACCCGGGGGGACCCCGTGCTGATGTCACCGATTGCGTCTTATCACAAGGAACAAGAATATATATGGTTTAAGGTTGGGCTCTGAACAGGTTCTCAGATATATGGTCTTTTGTGAATTCAAGGGGTTGAGCATGGCCCGGGTGTGCCCTAGGTGACCCCTAGGTTGGTGTCACTGAATCAGTCTTATCATAAGGAACAAGAATATATATGGTTTAGGGGTGGGGATCTGTAAGGTTTCTGGAATATTTGGCCTTTTATTAAGTGGAGGGGGTTGGGCTTGGTCCCGGCACATCCCGGGGGACCCCCAAGTTGGTGTCACTGAATGCAATTTATCAAAAGGAATGAGAATAGATATGGTTTATGGGTGGGGATCTCAATGGTTTCTGAGATAAATGGCATTTAATGAAGTGGAGTGGGTGGGGGATGTCCCCGGCACATCCCGGGGGACCCACAGGTTTGTGTCACTTAATGTGTCTTATCACAAGGAACAAGAATATATATTGTTTAGGGGTGGGGATCTGAATGGTTTCTGAGATAAATGGATTTTTTTTTTAAGTGGAGGGGTCGGGGCATGTCCCCGGCATATCCCGGGGGACCTCCAGGTTGGTGTCACTTAATGCATCTTATCATAAGGAACAAGAATATATATAGTTTAGGGGTGGGGATCTGTAAGGTTTCTGAGATATAAGGCATTTTATGAAGTGGAGGGGGCAGGGGATGGCCCCGGCACAACCTAGGGGACCCCCAGGTTCGCAAAAAGCATAGGGCTAAGAGAAGTTTACTCAAGGAACATTTCTATGTAAGTTTTGTCAAAATATCTACAATGACTTGGCAGTAAATGCCATTTTTCAGTTTTCTCCATTATAAGTCAATGGAAACTCTTAGTTGCCATAGCAACAAAACTAAAAGGCCAAATTTCATGAAAAACACAAAACCTGTAAAGGCGAAGATTGGTGAATATTTTCATAAAGTCTCTGCCTTCCAGAGCATATCGTTTCTGAGGAGATGATTTTTTTAGCATTTTTTTTTTTCTATTTTTTTTTTTTTTTTTTTTGCATTTTGGTTTCCATGGCAACCAATAAAAATGAGCAGTAGGCCTAAAATCATATGGCAGATAGTAGATTGCCTAAGGAACATTTCTATGAAAGTTTTGTCAAAATATCTGCAGAGGCTTGGCAGTAAATGCCATTTTTCAATTTTTCCCCATTATAAGTCTATGGAAACTCTAAGTTGCCATAGCAACCAAACTAATGAGCCGATTTTCATAAAAAACACAAACTTTCAATCCCCCAGCCCAAGAATGCTACAGATAAAATTTGGGCCCAATCGGCCCAGTGGCTTCAGAGGAGATGTCGTTTGAAAGTGTTGACGCAGACGACGCAGACGCAGACGCAGACGACGACGGACAACTGTCTATCCTATAAGCTCCCCCGGAGCCTTCGGCTCTGGTGAGCTTAAAAAGCGATACACGTACTCAAAGACAAACCATGACAAAAATAAACCGCGACAGAAGAACCGTCTTTGAACGGTCAATGAAACGAATTTCACTGGGGTGGTGGTGGTGGTGGTGGTGGGGGGGGGGGGGGGATCGATTTTACGCGGCCGCATTCCTCGCCTTGTTTCCGTTGCGATCTAGACAAATAATTTGTTCAGTCCGCATGAAGGCCTCCTAACTCTTCAGTGCTATATCTCCGAAAACAGAAAAATTAAACAATCACAGAGATGAAACAACGGTGATGACTCAACAGCAAGAAACCACTGAAATGCTGGTGCAAAAGAAAACCAACTGTGTTGTTAATTCTGCTGATGATAGCATCACTGTCCTGGCCTTTAATCCAGTCAGTAGATTTCAAAGCCGACGCATGCAACTGTTCCATGGGAGCAGTAGTTTCTTCAGATTCCACCACATGACCCAAAACAACTGCCTCAGCCAGCGGTCTTTCCTCAGACGATACCTGACATGCATGCAAGATGGCCTTTAGGACATCTGGTTTGACAACAGATGGCTTGTCATCTTTGGTCTCTAGTACACGAGATAAACCATCAGCGTCTTTATTGGGCTTGCCACCCACTTCTGAATGTCAAAGTAAAATTGTAATTTGACCGTGCAGCTACCCAGCGATGTTCTGTTGCGTGACATGATGTTTATGTCAGTGGATTATTATCAATTACTATCACAAAATCTGCCCCCGCCCATCGGGGATTGAAGAAATAGATAAGCTGCATGTTGCCTTCACGCGGAGCCGAAACCGACCGCACACGAGTACTAGTAAACCGCTTAGAGGATCTAAACCTGCCCAGGCAAAGCGGTGCGAGTCAAGCCGCCCATGCTTATAAAACCTGTGGGTTTCATTGGGCGACAGGACGTGAGAAGTCATTTCATCTAAATATCGGGTTAAAGTTCCATAAAATTGGAAGCAATGTCTCCAAAATGACTTTAACAGTGTTGACGGTGACTTTAAACCTTAAAGCAAACAAAGACTACCATACCATAAAAGATGTTCCATAGAGGTAGTCATGAAATTTATCCGCAATGGCCCGTTTCAGAGCTAAAATCTCTAATTCATGGGACGGACAATTATGTTCTGCAGGTTATGAGGTTCCTGGCCCCGAGGTTATAAAACTTTTTTCATGCTCAGCTGATCTGAGCATGAAATTTATCCTGCTCATAAATTTTAAAATGCCAACAGATGTTGGCATTTTAAAAATTATGAGCAGGATAAATGACGTTCTGTGATGATCTGCGCTGGAAAATCACCTGATTTGTTTGAATTTTAATAGTTGTGAGCATTACTAATTTCATGCTCAGTTGAGTTGAGCATGAAAAAAGTTTTATAACCCCGGGGCCAGGTCGCATACGCTATGACTCGGTCATTACCATCATCATGCTGGTACAGGATCGCGCCTACATCATTGCCTGAGACTTCAGTATAAAGTTAAAACGATTTCCTGTAATCAGCATAGCCGAGAATAGGGGTTTCGACTGCGTTTCAATTATAGCTTCGAAAGCATTCTGCTGAGATTCTTTTCACTTAAAAGCGGTTTTCTTCGTCGGCTTTGGTACCTGATGCTCTGTCTCTGGTCGGGCCCGTCGGGGTCTAACTGTTGGTGTTCTTTTGCTCCATCATTTCGGTGGTTTCTTGCTGTCTAGTCCTCGCTGTTGTTTCATCTCTGTGGTTGTTTGATTTTTGTGTTCACGGAGATGTTGCACTGGTGGATTGGGGGGAGTGTGCTTTCTGCGGACTGAACAAGTTGTTTGTCTTGATCGCTGCCGAGGTGGGGGGCGGGGTTTGTGGCCGATCGGGGTCGATTCGGGCCCCCCAGTGGAATTCGTTTCCGCTGACCGTTCCAAGGCGGTTCTTCTGTCGCGGTTTATTTTTGTTATGGTTTGTGTCGCTTATATTATTTTATTTTGGATAGCCTATTGGCCATTTTGTGAGAAAGTAACTGTCCTTTTGGCTTTCCGCTATTCATGTTTCCATTAGGGTCTGTTGTTTCATGTTTGTGTTTATTTCCCATTGATGTCTCTGATGGGAGTTGTAGGTTAATCGTATCGATTCCTGATCATTGACTCCACTTCTATTTAAATTGGATTTCCAATCAGCAAATCATTCAACGGCCGGGTTAAGGCAGCAAAACCTTTTACAAAGCGCCTGATATATCCAGCGATTCCTAGAAATTTTCGAACATCCTAAAGCCTTGCCACTCTCAGATACGTCTTTTTACGTGTCTGAACCTCCCCCCCCCCCCTCTCCCACCCAACTGTTTGAGCCCCAGAACCACCTAAAATCTGCAGTCCTCACCCCTGGACAGCTATGTTTGCGTTAGGACTAGTTGTCCTATAAAATGGCTTTTTTTAGCGCGGCTCCCCACTAAAATTGCACCTATGGGGGAGTTATGGGGGACAGCACCCCCCCCCCCCACGACCTCACTGCCGCTGAAATGAAATCTGAGGTTGTCTGTGTCTGGGGTCAAAAATGCATCGAAACTGACGCTGGTCAAACATGCTGCAGACGGTGAAAATGGCCCGTGCAAAACCCCTTAATTGTTGCCTTGAAGATTAAGATTTGGTCAAAATACATGCGAAATCATACTTTTTGACAACTTTGAGATGCCCCCTTGTAACCTTGGCAAATATGATTTAGCCTAAAAAGGTTCCATTTAAAAGGTTTCTGCCAAGTGAACATTACAGCCGAATTTGATGTAAAAAACACCATTTATTATGAAATAATGGTTATATAAATTTACAAAGTCCCTCCCTAAGTAGGAATGGGTTAATGAAAAAGATCGAAACTGATCAAAATCATGTTTTTTCATCATTTGATTGTAAAAATATGATATTTTATAGGTAATTAATGCATTTTAGAATAAAATTAATTTTCTTCTTCAAGATCCCAGTTAATGAAAAAGATCGAAAGTGATCGAAATCATGTTTTTTTCAATATCTGATTGAAAAATATGATATTTTATCGGTAATTAATGCATTTAGAGTAAAATTAAGTTTTTTCTTCCAAGATTCATGTTAACCCTTTCCCACTCAGCTATGTCTTTTTACGTGTCTGAGCCCTCCCCACTTTTTATGCCCAAGACCACCTGAAATAAAAGTGGTCTTAATAGCGGAATTTCACTGTATGTCTAAGCCCTTGAACCACACTTGTACTCGTATACAGTAAAGCTGGGTTTTACAGGGGTAAAACTTATTTTCCTTATTTCTGCTCTAAAAATAGATTATGGATACCCGTTAGAACCGCCTCGATGAGCCGTTTCTTACGTGTACCCACAATCTATACTTTGGACAGAAATAAGAAAACTATCACTACTGTTCGTGTGAATATTTTCATTTTTTTTCGGCGATAAAAGGGGGTTTTTCTGGGTATAGGAAATTTACATTGGATTCTGGCCATGCTGGGATTTTGATGAAATTATGCACAATAACTACCTCGGGTATAGCCTTTGTAATTATTATGCATTTGCTTTCAAATGTAATTCAATTGTATATTTATTACGGTTTGTACGTTGTCACTACTAAAACAGAGGTACTCTGATATAAACCTTTCTACAGTAATCCGAATTTCATATATGTAATGTTGAAATATGTTATGAATTAAAACCATCATTGGTGAGGTAATTGATACTATAAATAGCTTTTAATATGAGTGTTGTATTAGTGGCTGGGCATTCAGTTTTCTACATTGGTATCCCTATAATTCAGCTGCAAGCTTTGTATTCATTCAAATTTTATATGTAATTTTATCATGTTCCAATCTTTGTGAAGACACCATTTCAATATAAAATATATCCAAATATCTTAGGAATCTGTAGACGAAATTTCATGAAAAGTGAGGACCGGTAACATGTTGTTTAAAGAGACTGACTACTGATATTCCTGATTCAGCAAAATATGAAATTATACGATAATTATGTTTCTGTCATCTGTGTAATAGTACTTTACTACTGATTTTAACGTGGGCGACTACGGTATAGTATGGTTTGAGTAAGTAGTTCATAAAATAATTATAAGTATTATTTCAAAACATCCAGTTCACTAAAATTGTCCATTGTAGAATGCCATGGCCAAACACATCTCACCCCACTCCGAGCA
The DNA here is from genome assembly GCA_963580285.1 of Lucinisca nassula. Lineage (NCBI taxonomy): Eukaryota > Metazoa > Mollusca > Bivalvia > Lucinida > Lucinidae > Lucinisca > Lucinisca nassula. The sequence goes on from OY757016.1 coordinate 102,227,310, forward strand.
CACACCGACCGACGTAGCTCATGAGTGAGTGAGTGAGTGCTTGAGTTTTACGTCCCACCAACAGCTATGGTCATATGGAGACGGGACCTCGGTTTAAAGACTCATCCAAAAGTCTGGAGAAGCCCGGGATCGATCCTGCGATCCCTGGTTTACAAGTCGAGTAGCGTAACCACTACACCACGGAGGCTTCTACGTAGCTCATGTGACAGGTCAGCTGGAGGCATCAGACAAGAGACGCCTATCCTAGGACTTATAGGCGTCCCCCAACGAGCCAACATCAGCAAGCCTGGCCCACACTCCACGGAAGTCCCCGGCATCAGGAAGGAGATGTCCAAAGTAGCGAGACCTTCAAAATTTAAAATATAGCAACCAAAACCGCTAAGATACATGTATTACCAGACAAGTCAATCTTAGTTTTAGAAAAAATAGAATTTTATACTGCAGAAAATTAAAGATATATAATACAGTTATTTAAATCAGTACTTAAGTACTGACGCAGTAAATAAACAAATACATAAAAGAACACTTCTTGTATCACTCAGCAGATAATTACAAAAACGCTTAATATTAAGAACAACCAGTGCTTCAGCTGAAGTGCACGACCCGCCGGATGCTTTTAGCTTTATGAGTGTTACCATATATGGGTATGGCGGCCATTTTGGTCATGTGACCTGGACCTAAAACGGTTCCTCCAATAAATGGGCCTTATCGTAAGGAGCAAAAATATATCTTATACTTTAGTACTGTATTCTGAATCGTTTGCAGGATAAAACGCATTCTCACTTTTCCAATACAAAAGCATATGTGTCAAAGTTTGACCTAGGCACAAAGGAGGTCAAGGTCAACCCAGGGTCACCATTTTAGCAATTTATGATGGGCCTACGTCCCAGGTGCTATTTATCAAGTTTCGTGGAAATCTGCCCGTTGGTTCTGGAGAAGACTATTTTTGAAGGGTTTTTACCAAATATGGCTTGGCGGCCATTTTGGTCATGTGACCTGGCCCCATGAGCAAATTTTGGTTCCCCCCTTCCCATAGAGGCTCCATATAAAATTTGACTTCAATCGGCCCAACGGTTTCCGAGGAGAAGCAGTTCGAAAATTTTCACATTTTTTGCCTCGGCGAGGCTATACTAAATGGAATGTAATATTTCGCAAGTTCATTGGTTAGATCTCATTGATATCTATCAGTATGCCAAAAATTGTTTAAATATTTCAAGTGGTTAAGTCACTATCACCAATTTTCACAAATGGGTTACGGACGGACAGACGGACAGACCATATATGGCTTGGCGGCCATTTTGGTCATATTACCTGGACCCCATGAGCAAATTTTGGTTTCCCCCATCCCATAGAGGCTCCATATGAAATTTGACTTCAATCGGCCCAATGGTTTCCGAGAAGCAGTTCGAAAATTTTCACATTTTTCGCCTCGGCGAGGCTATACTAAATGGAATGTAATATTTCGCAAGTTCATTGGTTAGATCTCATTGATATCTATCAGTATGCCAAAAATTGTTTAAATATTCCAAGCGGTTAAGTCATTATCACCAATTTTCACAAACGGGTTACGGACGGACAGACAGACTGACAGACTGACAGAATGACCGATTGACCGAATGACAGAATGACACGGTGATTTTAGGGCACTCTTAGAAAATCAACCGAATTCAGTCTGTCGCTTTTTCTGCGGGTCGTGCAATTACTTCATCAAAATGTCCATGAAGTTGAAATGAAATAAATTCAGACTGAGCCACAATAATAAGACGCAGTCCAACCGCATAAGTAAAAGACACCCAATACCTACAAAAACGATGTGAAAACTCACAAAAGACGAGTACAGTAACAGTGCAAAAGAACAACACGCTCAGCATCTTCTTGTACAAGTGAAACAAAAAAGATTCAAAATTTATTAATTAATGAACAGCTGAATTATGTGTTATAAATTAAGTCTATTATAAAATTATTTTAGTAAATACACTATGATACACTTTCTATCCAAACACTCCAATGTTATTTTTAAGCTGAACAATAAATTGCACAGAAATGCAATTTTTAATGTACACTAAAGCAATCAAGAACAGTGCTTAAAAGAACAATGAACTTGCATGCGGCAGAAATATTCAATAATTGGGTGAAAGTTTTACAACCAAAGAAAAATACTAAAAAGCTCCTTACCGATAGATAAACTACACATAAATGAGGCACTATAGAAACGCCAGCAATGAATACCAATGCAGAAAAGAAATGTTTTCAAGTATGCATACTGTAAGGAAGGAACCTGTAGCTCTCCCTATCTGATAGCAAAATGTGTCTATGTCATTGAACAGCTTTGGTTTAGCCAATACAATATTCAGTGTACCGCATTCATCAATGATATCTTTTGCAACAGAGAATAAAAACTCAATATCAGTGTCAGTTTTAATCTTGGGAAATACTGACTAATAATTACTGTATGTTTTATGTGTGTGTGTTAGGATAAGAACCCCAGTGTACGTAAAGACAGAGTATATTTAAGGCTAAATCTGGCCATGCATATATAAACAGTATAGCCTATAGGCCAATGCGACTATGTGTACAAGTAACAACCAACTAATGACCATTGCGTCTTTGTACATCATCTCTATATGGCAAAGGAAATAATGGATCTCCTTGCCTTACACCTATTTTAGTAACATGACTTCTGTAAAGTTGTTCACAATAATTTTTAATGGTTTCTAGGCTAGGTCAGCTCAAGATATATTTATTTTGATCTGAATTAGCTCATTTTTATTAGATATGTGTTAGGAATTTTGAAAGCAATGCATTTCTGTAAGGTTGATTTCAACAAAAAAGTTAATTTTGCAAAACGACCTACATCCATAAAAGGTGAAAAATTACAGTGTTTCCGATTTTGAATTTTCATGAAATTTGGCGTAGCTACAGAAGATACATATGGCAAGTGTTCGTGTTAATATAATATCTTGACAAAGACTGGAACATGTTTATCTTAGGAATTGAAATCGGATAATTTTTTTGAAATTTTGATTATAATTGACATTTTTGTAATTATTTTGTCAGAATATGTACACTTTAAGTAATTTAAAAGGTTTTGTGGTATCAAAAGAATAACAATGGGGTTCTGCATTCAATCCAGTTCACAAATCTCGAAACTAAATAAAACTTCAGATTTAAGACATACTTATTTAGAGACAGACGTTAGCTCATGAAGACAGTCAGTCAGGGTTGCCTCCTGGGTCCTACTTTTATTTATATAATTCAATATTTACATTTTCATAGGTTGTATATGCTGAGTATTTAATATACTAAGTTTCAAGAAAAATCATGCGTGGGCACAGATGAAAGATGCCCTTTTCAATGTACAGTAGAACGTCGATGGCTCGAACACCGATGGCTCGTTTACCATGGATGTGTCGAACCCATTCTTGAGCCTCTAGCGAAATCCTCTACATAAGAAATAGTGGGGGATAATTAAGGATATTTTAGTCTTTTATCTTGCAAATGTATGCTATGTGTACTCATTAGAATCGCCTCGATGAGGCGATTCTAATGAGTACACACAGCATACATTTTCATTATATAACACCGAAAAGATGTCTAAAAGTATCTCGTTATGCCTCCTGACAGTAACCTCAGTGGCTCGAACTACCCCTGTCTCGAACAGATTTTCGAGGTTCTAAAGGTGTTCGAGCCATTGAAGTTCGACTGTATTTGGAAAGGCATGATTTGTTATGTACTCTGGGAGACAAGACTAGCGCATTAGAAGAACATAAACCGGAGAATTCTGTCCTTCCTCTCACGTGTCACCTCATACAGTAGAACTTCGATGGCTCGAACACCGATGGCTCGTTTACCATGGCTCAGTCGAACCCGTTCTTGAGTCCCTATGGAATTTCTCTGCATAAGAATTAGAGAGAGAAAAATTGAGGATATTTTCGCCTTTTATCTTGCAAATGTATGCTGTGTGTACTCATTAGAATCGCCTCGATGAGGCGATTCTAATGATTACACACAGCATACATTTTTCATTATAGAACACCGAAAATATGTCTTTAAGTATGTCGTTACGCCCCCTGGCATGAGCCCTCAGTGGCTCGAACTCCCCCTGTCTCGAACAGATTTTGAAGGTCCCAAAGGTGTTCGAGCCATTGAAGTTCGACTGTATATTCTAGGCGACAAGAGGCAATACCCCGCCAAATGGTGCTTGGAGAAATGGATGGGCCTAAATGGTGCTTCCACGCAGAGCTTAAACCGATCAACAAATTGAATACTGGTAAACCGCTTAGAAATTCTAAGCCTGCCCAGGCTTAGTGTCGTGAGTCGGACCGACCCAAATGGTTTCTCTGGGCAGTAGGGCTTGAGATATCATTTCATCCCAATGTTGGGAAACAGTCCCACAAATAGGAAGCAACGTCTTTAAAATGACCTAACTAGTGTTGATGGGGGTGTAAAACCTCAACACAAACACAGGAGACAAGACGCAAGCGAAAAGGAAGCTTCGCACCAGTGTGCTAAACCACTCTGGACATTAACTTAAGTACAACCGCCTTTGACAACATGAAGTCGCTTTGTCTCAGTAACATTGCGCACAGCAAAGACTATCTGAGTCTTCGCTGAGCGCGTATGGCGTATGATTTAAACCCCTTTTCGATCATGCGCGCTCAAATAACTGTTCCTTATTTTATCAGTTACCCCCGATATATTCTGCATTGTAACGCATTGACCTGATAAAGATATGCTATCTCAGGACAAGCGAGCTTTATGACGTCAACGTGACATTGCACTTTTATGAATGAACCGGACTACTAGAAAAATGACAAAAAAGTTGTTGTTTATGGGAAAAATATAAAAAATTGCTTGAAAAAAAATCATAGGAAAAATATGGTCAGCTGATACTAAATATATCGACCGCCAGAATGCTGGGACGCACTGATGACAATAAAAAACTGATCGTAAATTGTTAATTTAAGAGTATACAAGGGGATAAACTGATAAATAGAATACCAGATTCGTGTCATTTGATATCAAGTTTATCAGGCTCGGCTTCGAGAACGCATGTAGAATCGCTCGACAAGCCTCGCTACAAGCGTTCTCAAAACCTTGCCTGATAAACTTGATATCAAATGACACAAACCTGGTATTCTCTATATTTCAGTTCAGTAATGCAACAGAAATTAATATTGTGCGCATTTGCTGGATCTGTTCTTTGTTTCCTGTGCGTAGCATTTTTGTATGTGGATGGAATACAGCGGAACCGTCACATTCTACTCAATTTACAACGCTCCAAGCATAGAGAGAAACTGTTGTCGGACTTCAACAGTGTGTCAAACGAACAAGTCTTCGAGCCAGTACAGTTTATGGATGCAGGTCATCATCAGGGTATGTAGCTGCAGTGTTCAGTACATGCACGGGAAACGACATTGCATATACTGTTTCATGCACTGTTTTGTTTTGGTAGCGTTTGTCACTTTAACAAAAGCTCACTCACTCACTCTTTCAATGTAGCGAGCAAGAGTTACTCAAGAAAAACATACTAAGTGAAACACACATGTGCACACGCATACACACGCACGTACACACACGCATGCGCTCGCATCAATACTCACACTAACAACGTTTAAAAATTCAAGGAACAATTGCCTTGGGATGGCCAGCACAATGGAACATGATCTTCCACCCTATATATTGCACAAATCGATTTGTAGGGAAGTCTGGTTGTGTTTTCTTCAGATTTTATTTGGAAACTGGTTTTGTTTCCTTCAGATTTTATTTGGAAAATGGATGGACCTTTTGCAACAAAGAATAGGCCCTGATCAGACGCTGCGTTCTGTGGCGTCGGATCAGGGCCTGCACTGTTTTCCAATTTCCCGTTTTTGTTTTTCCGGTAAAATGAGTTAACGAGATTTCAACCCTCGCCCTCAATTCCGAAGCAGTACGGTCGAACTTAACCAATAGGAAGTTCGAGCCGCTGAGGGTTAATCATAACAGTTTCAGGATGGATAACTAGGCACCTTTTAACCCTTGTCCTGCTGAATATTTTAATATGCCACACCCACCGCTGATTATCAACTAATCTGATTACTTGATGCAAATTATTGCAACAAATTCATAAACTGAATGACAAACAATGAAGATCCTGATCAGATGGCTTCTGAAGAAGCCATCTGATCTGGATCTGCATTGTTTGAAAGTAAAGACATATCCGGGCTCAGCAGGACCAGGGTTAACTCTCTTTGAAATAAAGGTATGTTGTCTGTAATCAATTAGAATCGCCCATCGAGGCGATTCTAATGAGTACACACATTGAAACATACATTTTCATAATAAGAAAACTAAATATATTAATGCCACGGGCCCCCGTGGCCTAGTGGTTAAGAGCGCTGACTCTTGTTCATTAGGTCTCTCACCGCTGTGGTTCGAGCCTCGCCGGGCCACATGTGAGACGCCAAGCTCTGCAACGGAAGGTCAGGTGGTTTTTCTCCGGGTACTCCGGTTTTCGCTCACCTCTGATTAACGATCGGCTCGATATGAGTGAAATAACTTTGAAAGGGCCGTAGAACCAAAACCAAATATATATATATATATATATATATATATATATATATATATATATATATATATATATATATATATATATATATATATATATATATATATATATATATATATCTCTGCATTAAGGAGAACACATGTACTATATTATCTGGAATAGGGTGACCGCAACATTAAGGGGAACAATGCTGGTCCCCCTAATGTTTCAAGCGCAAATATGAGAATACTCAATCCAGATAGTAATAGTTTCTTTCAAGTTTCTGTTAAATAAGGATGGTTTATTAATATTTTAAAGTTTTTAATTACTTGTCCGTTGTGTTTTGGACAAAAAAGGGTCAGTTTTAGACAACCGCTATATATTGTGGAATATTTTATTTTCTTCATTAGGGCGTCCACAGAAAAAGTGCTTATTCTACTGCTTTTTGACTATATATTCACACAAATATGTTTGAATGATGATATTCAATATGAGCATAAAGTTATTTAATATGTTATATCATGGAAAGCCCTTTGTTTAAAAAAGTCGACGTTTCTTGGGCCCTCACGGTTTGAATGCGGCGGGCTGGTCAACGAAAGTACATACCGGTATTTGCCGGACTGGTACCGGATTTATGCAGATCTTGTTTTTTTCCTTCAAGGAATATTTTTTTAACTTATTCTGTGTTGCTATATTTCTAATTTGACAATGAAGCACCCAATTTTAAACCTTCTCTTCAGAGTTTGCTTATCTCCGTCTAATACAGATCGCCAAAGTATCGTTATTGGCAGCGCCATACCGGCAAATACACCGACAAATTTCGGATATTCCCGGTTGCCTACTCTATCGCGGTACTAACAGTTAATCGCCAGTAATTAAATAAACACATCAACTTACCTTATATGTGCCTGTTTGTGTGTTATAAGTAACCCTACTTCGATATTGTAAAAGGGGTAGAAATATATTTTAGCGTCAGTCAATTTTAAATTTTCCGGTTGTTGGCAGCCATGTTGTTTAGAGTTACGTCAGAGTGACTTCCTAGTCTATCGCGGCATTCACTTGAATTGAAAGTGTCAAAATCAGTGCGTTCAGAATTCTACCATTGGTACATATTGGTACCGTTGGTAGCCATCGGTATCAATTGGTAGCCTTCGGTGACTGCTGGTATACCGATAGTAATGTTATTGGCAACCAATTCTCCCGCTACTCTATAAGTGAGGTAGCTTTGGTAGCCTCGTTTTGAATCAAGTCATGATGGCGGCATCTCATTCCATTGAGAATGCCAGCAAATAAGAGAACATATAATGTACCTTTTAAGCAAAAAGAATTACTTTCATCGCTGCAAATAAGTACACTGCGCGATAAGGCGGTATTGGGGCACATTTCTCCTATTTTCATATTTTCCTGCAGAAACGTATATGGTACATAAGGGAGGTAACCAATAACCAGCTTCTGTCTAAATATGACCGGCGTGCCTGTCAGAGGGTGCAAAAATGAGCATTTTATAGCAACTAAACAAATTATTGGTCCAAGAGACGTGTGTTTCATATTTTTAGAAAGTTTAATTCCTGTTCTGTTGGTGTATTTATTTATTTTATTGTTTTCATTGGTGACCAATAATACCAAAGTCCGTTCAGAATTAATTGGCAACCTAAGGTATGTTTGGTAACCTTCGGTAACTTACGGCAACCATTGGTAGTGAACTGGTTACCAGCTGGGAGAATCTTGAACGCACTCAATATTTGAGGCCGGGTGCATATCCATGTAATATCAGTTATCAGCACTGATTCATAAGAACATATTTAGCACTTGAATTGAATCATTAAACGTTAATTAACCCTTTAAATAATCCAAAAAATCAACTTTAACAGAAATTAACGTATTTGCAATGTTTGGTGTTCTTAGTATGCTATTTACTGGTCACATGACAGGCATGGACACCTTTACTCACTGCCTTAATTCACAGAAAGGATTGTGGAGCAAAACTAAAGGGGTGCCCAATGACCGCATATGTCACACTCTACCCAGTTCACAATTTTGACCGACTTAAACACTTTCAATTTAGATGCCCCCCATAAGCCGTTTGGGGTTTCATTTCCAATTATAGTCGCTAATTGTCCACGTGACTTTCGGCTCCAGGAAACCGTTTCCATATAAGGTAATAACGTGACTTTACGTGCGCACGGAATTTGTCAACTTCTGACGACAACAACCAGAATCGAACCAAAATAATACATTGAAGTTTTAATTAAGTAGAGTGGGATTTATATAGGTAGGGGTATAGAATAGATTCAGTGAAGAAAGTATACTTGATTTTCTAAATAAATAAACTTTACTTAACAATATACTTGATATTTTGTTCAATTTCTCTCGTGATGTGGAGTTTGATGTTTTCCTCGGAAGGTAATTAATGTAAACAACCAGCAGGGGCCGCTGCTCGCGAGAATAAGAGGAGAACGTGAATACCGCGATAAAGTAGGACCCGCGATAGAGTAGGAAGGGAGGATACGCCATTTTCGAGAAAATACATGCCTGACAACTTCCGAAGTTCCGTTGTAGAACAACAAACAGTAACTGTTTTGTCGATGAAACAGTTGTAGATCTTCTGAATGCGTATGTTTTCTTATTGATAAGGGCAGATAGTCGATTTTCGTAGATTTATCAGGATAGTTGTGGCTTCGGGTCGGTTGATGGGTGGGGGGGGGGGGGGGGGGGGTAATTTGTTGATTTAATGCTGCCGTTATCAGGTTATGATCAGACGAAGGTGCAGGGCACAAAATAACTGTAATGGTTCATCCCTAATATTATATAGCCTTGGCTGAAAGATAGTTGGCTAGGATCCATGTCCATGTATTTGGTGAAGGCAGCAGGCAGAGTGTGATTTTTACCCGACATCTTACTGCCCCTGCCCATCAGGGCTTGGAGAAATAGATGGGCTGCACGATGCTTCCACGCAGAGTTGATACCAACCGCACATTAGTACTGGTAATATGCTTAGAAGGTCTAAGCCTGCCCAGGAAAACTGCTGCGAGTCGGGCCCGTCCATGTATATAAACCATATTGGTTTTATTGGGCGGCAGGGATTGAGATGTCATTTCATCTCAATGTCGGGTAAAAGTCCCACAAAACTGGAAGCAACGTCTCCAAAATGACCTAAACTATGTTGGCGGGGACGTTAAACCTCAAATCAAACAAAACCCGACATCTTAATACAGTACACTCGGCGTGTAGTACAACACGTTAGACGATCACATGCACCCATTTAAAGATTTTTTTTTTTATTGTTGTGCACACGTTAATCCGAATAAAAACAAAAAACGTAAATATCAGCATATGAATGTAAAATATAAATGTCCGGAACGCAGAACTCTCATGTATGGGAGTACAGTCGAGTAAGGCTGCCACTATTAATCGGATAATCGATTAATTGATTGATACATTCAAGAAATATGATTATCGATACTGATTTTTCGTAATCGATTATTTTCTTAGTAGAATTTACCAGCCAAAGATGTTTCTTAAATAGCTGGATGAGTGGAAAACAGTGCAGATCCTGGTGAGAAGCCACGTTCTGCGGCGTCTCATCTGGGTCTACACTGTTTGCTCCGGCCTGTCTGGGCAAAACCCCAGAGTGAAGTTCAACACATGGTAAGAGTCATGTTCAGCCAGAAAGCCAGACAGGTAACATTGTGACAAAATCTTCAGTGATTACTAATCGATTATTGATCGGAATGACAAGACTGATAATCGATTATCATTTCAGCTCCGATTAGCCAGCCCTACAGTCGAGTCCATTAACATTGGGTAGTCGTTAATTTTGTGCACCCTGCATTCTAGTTTTCAGTATCTTTATCCCTCATAATTTCTTCCACCAGCGCATCGGCGTTACGTTTTAACTTTGCCTTGAAAAGATGGAGTTGCACGTGCAGATGTGACAGTTTTGCAGAATTTTTCAATTTTGTCAAATTGTGAAAAGACCGAAAATATCCAAGCCAAACTTTGAAAGACTGAGTTTAAAAATAGGCAAAGGGACAAACATTTTGTATGTAATTTTCCTGCATCTAACAACATTACAGAATATCTAATATACAACTTGTTTGAGTCAACCTTCGTGTTCAATCAGCTCAAAACAGTTATTGTGCGCAGTGTTAGGTGACAGAATTTGTAATTCAGTTTCAAGGGGGTATCCCTTTTCTTAGCATTAATTTTCCTGCCTGTTAAAGCTTCAGAGGCCAGTTTCTATTGCAGTTGGTAGATAGGACAGTATTGCAATCGTTTTGATTGTGAGTTTTTGATTGGTTGTTTCCACAAAGTCACACATAGCTATCAAAACTTTATGTGCGCAATGTTACCGGACTACACCGTAACTCGGCGTGTTGGTTATTTCGTCGACTGTCACAGGAAAAATCACAGAAGCCAAGCAAATTATTTGCATGCAAAACGCGTGAAACTTTAATGGGTGTGCCTCAGTGCGTAAATTTAACAGAACGGACCTAATTACCGGAACGGACCCATTTCTACCCAGATTCCCTCCTATTTTAGGATATTTTGATAATATACAAATTGCTTACACTGCTGTTAAAGTTAGCTACATTCTGCATGCATCTTTTCATGCAAATTTGGTCGCATTGGGAATATGTTCCAGTACACCATTTAGACTTGACTCAGTGAAGCAGAGAAAAAAGATGTGCCATATTTTCTGGTTCTAGAAATATTACATGGAGTTTAACAGCCCAGTCAACATGGTCATGTAAAGTCCGTTTATATAATAGTTTACCTATCTACACTTGTTTTACCTATCTATACGTGTTTTTACGTGTCTGGAGCCCCCCCCCCCCCCTTTGTTCCTAGAACCACCCCCCACCCCTGGATAGCAATGTTTGCATTAGAATAAGTTGGCCTAAAAAAGTGACCTGTTTTTTCGCGCGCCTCCCCACTAATACGTTCTGTGGGGGGATTGAAGGGGGGCTATCGCCCCCCTCACATCCGAAAAAAAATGGGTTTTTTGGCCCAGCCGGTAGCTGAAATGAGGTCTGACGGTGTCTGGGGTCAAAAATGCCTCCGAATTGATGCAGCCTGACAAAACATGCTGCAAACAGTGAAAATCCCGGGTGCCAAACTCTTTATTTGTTGCCTTGCCAGCGGGCTGAAGATAAAGATTTAGTCAAAAATTCATGTGAAATAACACTTTTTGTCAACTTTGAGATGCCCCCTCGTTACCATGGCAACAAAGATTTAGTCTAAAATGGTGTCATTTGAAAGGCTACTACCCAGTGAACATTCATGCCAAGTTTGGTGTAAAATGGGCCATCCATGATGAAATAATGGCTTTATGAATTTGCTACCCTAGGCAACTCTGTAAAAAACAGCAAAAATCACAAAGTCCCCATGTGGGAATGGGTTAAATGTAAAATTTTTTTTTTTAACATGCCTGGTCAATATATTTCTATTCCTGGATGGCTTTAAAATTACTTGTTATTGTTAACCATAATGTGATGATGTCAAGACCCAGGTTGGTACCTCAAAGGTCAAGGTCATACTTAGAGGTCAAAGGTCAGGAAAGGATCTTTTTGGGTGTTTTGTCAATAAGTGTATTACTCCTGGATGGATTTTAAAATTACATGTACTTAGAAGAAATGTTAACCATCAAAAGATTGCCAATTTAGGGTCAAGGTAACAGGTTATGGTCTTACGACGTGACAGTTGTAACAAAGGAAAGATGCATAGCGTGAAAAAATCCCCGTCTTTGGTGGGATTCGAACCCGGTTCGCTCGGGTAGAAGTCCACTGCTCTTACCCCTGAGCCAAAGAGTCGACTCCCTGATGCAGTTGTCAGAGAGTGGTTATAAACCTAGAATCTATGCATATGGATCTACCAAGGTAGATAATGGAAGGGAGGTAACAAATCCCGGTAGAGCCCCCACAGCTTACGACGTGACAGTCGTAACAAAGGAAAGATGCATAGCGTGAAAAAATCCCCGTCTTTGGTGGGATTCGAACCCGGTCCGCTCGGCTAGAAGTCCACTGCTCTTACCCCTGAGCCAAAGAGTCGACTCCCTGACGCAGTTGTCAGAGAGTGGTTAAAGGTCAGGAAAGGATCTTTTTGGGTGTTTTGTCAATAAGTGTATTACTCCTGGATGGATTTTAAAATTACATGTACTTAGAAGAAATGTTAACCATCAAAAGATTGCCAATTTAGGGTCAAGGTAACAGGTTATGGTCTTACGACGTGACAGTCGTAACAAAGGAAAGATGCATAGCGTGAAAAAATCCCCGTCTTTGGTGGGATTCGAACCCGGTTCGCTCGGGTAGAAGTCCACTGCTCTTACCCCTGAGCCAAAGAGTCGACTCCCTGACGCAGTTGTCAGAGAGTGGTTATAAACCTAGAATCTATGCATGGATCTACCAAGGTAGATAATGGAAGGGAGGTAACACACCCCCTCTTAAGGAAGTCATCATTTATGATGACGTGAAGGATGCCAACTTCGGCACGAAGCCATTTCTGGCATATAAAGTCCGATCCCGGACGAGCCCCCATCTTACGACGTGACAGTCGTAACAAAGGAAAGATGCATAGCGTGAAAAAATCCCCGTCTTTGGTGGGATTTGAACCCGGTCCGCTCGGGTAGAAGTCCACTGCTCTTACCCCTGAGCCAAAGAGTCGACTCCCTGACGCAGTTGTCAGAGAGTGGTTATAAACCTAGAATCTATGCATATGGATCTACCAAGGTAGATAATGGAAGGGAGGTAACAATGGTCACAGTTACTGAACGGAGGCAGGGGATTATGGCCATTCCACAGGCTGCTTTTTTTTTTTTTTCATTAAATTTCTTTCCTATTGTTCCTTTTTGAAAGTTGATTTATAAAATCAAGTTTCTATGTCATTACATTTCTACTTCCGGTACTGGACCGCGTTATTCCACTACCGCTGTTCGTTCGCTGCATAAAATAGTCCAAAGGAACTCTTGAAAACTAATTTTGCAGGCATGGAACGTCTTTCAAAATATTTCATTTTTCGAGACTTTATACGGATTGAATATAAAAAGACATATTCTGAACAGAAAACAATACTCTAGGGTAGCCCCTATGTGCTTTTAGCGCCCGGTTACCTTACAAAATCTATCAAGTCAAGTCAATACTCTAGGACTATTTTCCTATGCGCTATCCGATGATATTTTGTTTTACTCTTTCATCCCTGAGTTTCTGAACAGGACTCTTCTCGCTTTCAATATATACTTATAGAAAGGGATTTCTGATTAGTTCACTGACATGATGGCAGTTAAACAGTGTAGAAGTGCTAGCTACGTGCCGTCTTATCAGGATCTATAAGGTTTGCATAGATACAGTGTATTTCTACCTCGGCGTCTGCACCGGTCTACAGGGTTAAAAGGGTTAGCTCGCTTCTCTGTGATTATCAAACCCATAACTGACCGACATCAAACACAGTTATTCACCTGCTTTCGAGAGCTCTAATTACAAAACATGTGTTGTAAGCTGTGAGTTTTGCATCAAGTTCCGTACTTTTAGCAAATAGAGAAGACATCAATCAGACGCTACATTCTGTGGCCTCTAATCTGTCTTAACTGTTTCCGAATGTCCCATTATTAAAACAATTGGCATTTATGGGTTTATATTTTTATTTGGAGTTCGCCTTGGGTAGTCGTAAGTTCGCTAAATGCGGCGTCAGATCAGGGTTATAATGTCTAAATCAAATGGTTTAAAAATGATCTTTTTTTTTTCGTCCAAGTTATTCTCCGTTTTGTTCCGATGCCCGAAGGAGCATAGCTCCAAGCGGCTGCATCGTCGTATCAACGCAACGTTGATGCGACGTTGCTGACGTAATGTGCCCACTAGGAGAACTTGTCTGTAATATTATTAACAGACGGGACAAGCATAGAATGTACTGTGCTAATTTAGAAACCGTGAAGAAATTAGCAGACATGTTTATCTTTCACCTTTCTTCCTTTTTTTCCTTCGTGGGGATAGTTTGGTGAGGCACAGGTCATGTGTATCTTGTGTCACTGGGGAGTCCAGCTGATACTGACTTACATTTGGGCAAAGCCTGTTGTCCTTGCAGCAGGTAACGTTAGATGATGAGTGTTGAAATTTCTTCTGTTTCTACACTTCCATTCACTCTGTCCCTCACTTGCATCTCATCTGCTATACTTCTATCCCCCTCTCCCCCCCCCCCCCCCCCCCCACACACACACACACTTTCTCTTGACGAAGACAAAATGATCCACAAAAATCGACGAAGAAAATAAAAATGATTCATCGACTGTTTGGAGTTTAACGACAGGTCATGTCGTTAAACTCAAAACAGTCGATGAATCATTTTTATTAAATAAAAATGATTCATCGACTGTTTGGAGTTTAACGACAGGTCATGTCGTTAAACTCAAAACAGTCGATGAATCATTTTTATTTTTTTCGTCGATTTTTTTAACCCTCACAAAATGTCAAGATAACTGCTTGATCTACGACTGGCATTGTTATCATAATAATTATTTCTCATAAATCAACTTTCCTCAGTACTTTCAGTACTTTGATTATTTTAGTCCCAAAATAGTGATGAAAAACTGTAAAGAAATGGTAATTTTTCACCGCTCGCTTCACTCACTCAGACTCAAAATTCTTATCAACTTTTTTTAGCAATCGTGACGTAAAAGACATCTTTTTTTTCAGCAGAATTAAGTGTTAGTGTGAGTGTCGAAGAACTTTTTTAACCTATATTTTTTATCGAACAATCTGTTATTAGCCATTATTTTCTGTGAGACAAACCTATATAAAAACCTATATTTCCAAAGTGGGCCACTAGGAGGCTTGAAAGTCAATTTTATAGATTTTGATACCAAACATTACAGAAGTAATAATTAATGGAATATGTAAAACATATGGAACAGATTTTGGCTCAAGACCCCTGGGTCATGCCCAAGGGTTCAGACTTTTGGGGTTGCAGAGCCAAAATGTTTTCGAAATATAGTCATGTGGTATATCAAATTCAAGGGTATGATTAGTGGAATACAGTGCAAGTAAAATTTTGACCCTAGGGTCAGATTGGGGCCCAGGTTTGGGGATGGGGTCAAAAGGTCAAATTTTAATTTTCTTGGAACATAATCATGTGACATTTCAAATTGAAGGGGATGATTAGTAGAATATAATACAAGTTAAATTTTGGGGCCTTGGTTTTTGGTACTTAGCCTGTGAGTGGAAAGCATGGGGATTTGCAATGGCGTTCCAATTTAACCACATTCTAGTTTTCTTTAAAAATAGCTCCTTATGGTGGAAACATTCATATGTGGTGAAATATTTCTAAAATAATGTGTTGTTGCATGGGCTGTTTGGGCTAGTATAGTAAGAATTTCAATTTGACCTCCCAGACAGGTTGGGGCCCCGACTTGCCTGAGGGTAAAACTTCATTTTCTTCAAATATAGTCATGTTTCATATCAAATCAAAGTATTAATGGAGAGTAAAAGCTATGGCGGAAAAAATGCAGGCGGGGGGAATGCCCAGGGTCATGATAAGTCAAAAAGTAGGGTTTTAGGTCATATTGTCAAACAACTCATCCAAGGCTAGGTATTTGTGCTAGAATCTTATAAAATCTTGAAACTTTCCCCGAATGAGGGCTGGAGGAACATAATTTTTCAGAATTCTGATGTGACTTCCTTTGGTGGGGGGGGGGGGGGGTGCAGTGGGGTGAGCCCCATGGGTCAAAATTACTTTTTGCACAAACATAGTATTATTATTATTTATGCAAAGGTAATGGAGAGTGGAATACAGTGGTGCAAAACTTTGCTGGGAGGCATGTATTTGGGTTACCCAAGGTAAAAAATTTTGGGTCCTTTTATTACATGACATGATTTCCACAGCACAGGGATATCAACTTGCTCTAGTTTAATAAATTCAATGGAACATATTCATGATCTTCTATTTATTATTTTAAATATTTACAGATGAAGACTACAGCTTAGAAGAAGAAATCCCTGAAAGAAAAAAAAAACAACTGGTAAAAAATTTAATCATTTTTGTTGCGCCTGCATGGCACGATATAGGTGTCAAATTTTCCGTCCGTCAACATTTGCGACCACCCTAACTTCCACCCTGATGTAAGAGTCCATTTCTTGAGAACTATTAGAGCTTCCTTAATTATATTTGGTACAAGCTTGCATCTAGGAACTGCGACTTCAACAGAAGCATCCGTATCTGACTTTGACCTATATTTTATTGTTCACTGACTTTGTAAATTATTGCGACCACCCTAACTTTCACCCTAATGTAAAAGTCCATTTCTTGAGAATTATTAGAGCTTCATTAATTATACTTGGTACAAGCTTGAATCTAGGAACTGCAACTTCAACGCAAGTAACCATATCTGACCTTGACCCATATTTCATGGTTCAGTGACTTTGTGCCCCAACAGGCGTGACATAGCCTTCGGCGGAATTCTTGTTTAATCTGTATTTGGGAAAAGTAACATTTCTCACGTTTCTTGTAGAAAAAACAGATTGTCAAGTATGTTTTAATAGTCATTTTAATTTTTCCAATAGAATTTTTACATTTTTGTCACCGCCATTGGCATGATGTCCGGAGTATATTTTTTCAGTTTTTCACTTATGCTTTCAACCTAATTCAGAATAAATAAGCTGGTCATCTACAAACTGGTATTCAGAGTGTGTATACTCGTAAAATGTCAAGGTCCGGGGGCATATAGTTTTTAGGTTTGCCGTACATGTAAGGCTGCCACAATTAATCAGATAATCGATTAATTGATTGATAAATTCCAGAAATATTATTATTGATACTGATTTTCCGTAATCAATTATTTTCTTCGTAGAATTTACCAGCTAAAGATGTTTCTTAAATAGCTGGATGAGTGGCAAACAGTGCAGGCCCTGATGAGACGCCGCATTCTCATCAGGGTCTACACTGTTTGCTCTGGCCTGTCTGTGCAAAAAACTAGAGTGAATTACAACATGTATATGATAAGAGTCATGTGCAGACAGAAAGCGGGACAGGTAAAATTAAGACCAAATCTCCAGTGATTACTAATCGATTATTTATCGCAATGGCAAAACTGATAAGCGATTATCATTTCAGCAACGATTAGCCAGCCCTAGGTACGTTGGTACGAATGTACGTCCATCTGCACGAATGTGTGTACGTACGTTTGTATGAATGTACGTCCGTCTGCACGAATGTGTGTATGTACGTAATTGACCTCAAAATATATATAGGTCAGTGTGACCTATATTTCATGCTAGAGTGACTTTGCCTTATATCTTGAATACTATTTGATGGAGAAATGTCATGCCTGGTTTATTAGCTCCTTGTGACCCAATGATTGATTCAAAAATATAATTACATGTATATTGGTCATTGTGACCTATATTTCATGGATGAGTGATTTTGCCTCATATCTTGAATACTTTTTGATGGAAAAATGTCAATCCTGGCTTATTAGTTCCATGTGATCCAATGATTGACCTCAAAATATACCTAGGTCATTGTGACCATATTTCATGGTTCAGTGATTTTGCCTAATATCTTGAATACTATTTGATGGAGAAATGTCATGCCATAGATTATTAGTCCCATGTGACCTGCTGATCAACCTCAAAAGATATCTAGGTCAGTGTGACCTATATTTCATGGTTCAATGACTTTGCCTTTTATTTTGAAAACTATTTGATGGAGAAATGTCATGCCTGTGTTATTAGTTCCATTTACCCCGCTGATCAACCTCCAAATATATCTAGTTTGGTGTGCTTCAGTGATTTTGTCCATTATCTTGAATATTATTTTATGGAGAAATTTCATACCATCTGACCCACTGATTGATCTCGACAAAATATATCTAGGTCAGTGTGACCTATATTGCATGGTTTAGGGAGTTTGCCTGTAATCTTGAATACTATTTGATGGAGGAATGTCATGTCTGGGATAATACTTGAATGCATCCAGATGATTGACCTCAAAATATATCAAGGTAGGTGTGACCTGTATTTTATGGGTCAGTGACTTTGCCTGAAATCTTGAATAATATTTGATGGAGAAACTTCATGTCTGAAGTATCAATTCAATATGACTTGATGAATGCAACAAAGATATATCTAGTTTAGTTTGACACTATTCCAGGTGCGTTATACTGTTCAGTGACGGCTGTTGCTGCAACATAAGTTTTCAGCGTGAGTTTGGCCCCTGTGCGGGGGCATCTGTGTCATACTGACACATGTCTACTTTATATATTATCCTACAGCATTTAGAAGCAGATAGATACAGAATATGGATTTATTGCATTTACAGGGTAAAATGTCATTATTAATATAATGCTTAGCAGAAAATAAAATATATACAAAAAGTCTACCTAATGCAGAATAAATAAGCTGGTCGCCTTAAGACTATCAGAGTATATACTCGTAAAATTTCAAGGGGTCCATGAGTTTTGTATATTTTATCCCACATCATTGAGAAGAAAACAGAACACTGATTTAATGCATTTTAGGCAAACAAATACATTATAGACATGATAGATTTGATGCATAGTAGAAAATAAAATATATACGAAAAGTCCACCTAATGCAGAAGAAATAAGCTGGTCGCCTTAAGACTGGTATTCGGAGTATATATACTTGTAGAAATAACTTTATTTTTTTTATATTTATTGTAAGGGGCCTAACATTTTTGTAAATTTTATCCTACAGAATTTAGCCGAAAACAGATACAAAATATTACACTGATTTAATGTATTTTAGCATATAAATATGTTCTTTGTACATGTTGTACAATGTATGTTGCATGTAGCAAAAAATGTATATACAATAAAGTCCACCTAATGCAGAATAAATAATCTGGTCGCCTAAAGACTGGTATTCGAAGATATATTTTTTAATGTTTGTTCATTGTGGAAGTTTGAAGCCCTACACTGAGATTTGCACAATGTGAGAGCCCTTCAGAATATCTTACTTGGACTCAAGCTCAAGGTCACATTTGATAGTCACCAGTTCTTTTTATGTATGGGGGTTTAACGGCCAGTGTTAACTAAAAGTTTGAGCCAATTATCTATCCACACTTTACCTTGGCAATTTTATCCGTAAGCAATTGACCAGAACAGTGCACATTCTTACACCAGAATTGACAAATGCCCTTCTTGAATCAGCTGATGGGAGAAATGACTGTAGAAAAGATTTCATGATCAATATCCACGAAAGAATGTTCCTGACTGCGGAAGGAATCAACCTACATCTTCCTGATAACCAGTCAGAGGTGGCTTTGGCTGAGCTATTCTTTGAATTTTGTGTTTGTTCCATATCTCCACCCCTTAAAGGATTTTCATCAAACTTGGTCAGTTATCCCCCTCAGAAAGTTCATGTCCAAAGCTAGGTTGGTAAAAAAGCTGAAAATACACATATAGTTTCATGGACAGTGGGAAATACAGGGAAATCCCGGTAAATACTGAGAAATACTGGAAAATGGACATTAATGTAGGTGGGGCCAATTGAGACTGCTTAATAGGCTGAAAATACACATATAGTTTCATGGACAGTGGGAAATACAGGGAAATCCCGGTAAATACTGAGAAATACTGGAAAATGGACATTAATGTAGGTGGGGCCAATTGAGACTGCTTAATATACCCTGCCTGCCTAGGTATATGTATTGTAAAGTAAAATCATTTCATACAGGGTGTGCATTTTACCTTACCTTTACGAAGTACAAGGAGAACTATTGTAGTCACCACGGTCGTCCGCGTTTGCGTTAGCGTGTGCGTGTGCGTTCCCGTCACACTGCGTTAAAGTTTTTCAAATGCTTATATCTAAATAGCCATGCATCACAGAGTACTCATATTTGGAACTTTAGTACCTGGGAGGGTCTTCTAATGTTCCAAGAGAGCAAACCCCTGGATCCATGCCCCGAGGTGGGGCTAGGGGTCAGAATCTAGAACACCTTTATAAAACTGTGTTAAAGTTTTTGAAATGCTTATATCTCAACAGTCACTCATCACAAAGCATTCATATTTACAACTTGGGTACTTGGGAATGTCTTCTGAGAATATGCGGGATTGTCTTCTGAGATTCCAAAAGAACACACCCCTGGGTTCACGAATGGGGGGGGGGGGGCTAAAGGTCAAAATCTAGGACACCTAAGTTATTCGTTAAATACATTATCATTATGCTAACAAGTTACAAACTGAATTTGTTATACATCAGCCAACTTTGTGACGTTGGTTTAAGTGTAAAAGGGTGAAGGTCATGGTGACCTACATTTTACAGTCCAGTGATTTTGCCTTATATCTTGAATACTATTTGATGGAGAAATGTTATACCTGGGATATTGGTTCCATGTGACCCCATGATTGACCTCGAAATATATCTAGGTCAATGTGACCTATAGTTCATGATTCTGTGATTTTGCCTTATATATTGAATACTATTTGATGGAGAAATGTTAAACCTGGATTATTACTTCCATGTGACCCAGTGATTCACCTGAAAATATGTCTAGGTCAGTGTGACCTATATTTCATCGTTCAGTGATTTTGCTTATATCTTGAATACTATTTGATGGAGAAATGCTATACCTGGATAATTACTTCCATGTGCCCCAAGGATTTACCTCAAAATCTATCTAGGTCAATGTGACCTATATTTCATCGTTCAGTGATTTTGCCTTATATATGTTGAATACTATTTGATGGAGAAATGTCATACCTGGGATATTAGTTCCATGTGACCCCATGTTTGACCTCAAAATATATCTAGGTAAGTGTGACCTATGGTTCAGTGATTTTGCCTTATATCTTGAATACTGTTTGATGGAGAAACATCATTCCTTGGTTATTAGTTCCATGTGACACAGTGATTGACCTCAAATAAATCTAGGTCATTGTGACCTATATTTAATGATTCACTGATTTTGCCTTATATGTTGAATACTATTTGATGGACAAACATCATACATGTACCTTGGTTATTAACTCCATGTCAGTGTGACCTATATTGGTTATTAGCTCCATGTCAGTGTGACCTATATTTCTCCCCCATCCCGAAAATGTAGGTCATTGTGACCGATATTTCATGGTTCAGTGTTTTTGCATTATATCTGGAATAGTATTTCATGGAATAATGTCATACCCAGATTGTTAGTTTCACGTCACCCAATGATTGACCCTGAAATATATATAGGTCAGTGTGACCTATATTTCAGGGTTCAGTGACTTTGCTTTAGATCTTGAAAACTATTTGATGAAAAATCTACATACCTAATTATTTGTTCCATGTAACCTGATGATTGACCTCAAAATATTTGTAGGTCAGTGCGACCTATATTTCAATGTTCAGTGATTTTACCTTATATCTTGAACTGAGAAGCAGGCGAGCTACGCTGACATGCGACAGCTCTTGTAGAGTCTACATGCACTTGGTCATGCAGGTCGAATGAAATGTTTTAGGATTTTCCAGACCTTCTGATAATGAATTGTTTGAAAGATTAATAATCTGTTACCTTCATAATTTTATATTTGAAGTAATCAAGTATGTATTGAATTTGTTTTCAAAAGATACTGAAATACTAGTTTTCAGACATCAGCTACTGGTATTTGACTTGACTTGTAAATAAAAATACTTGAGAGAGTACCTGCAGGTTAAGAAATGTATGCCCATTGTATTTTGTTCTTTTAATACCTGTCTTAAACAAAACAAATTTTCACACCGTTCAAAAGTAGGAGTAACTACTTGACAAACTTGCAAACAAACCTTTTTTTTAAAGTACACATAAAAAAGTTCGGACAACCACAAAAGTTGTTGTAATTCTCCAAACAAATTTAACAATTTGTTTTATCATTTCACAAAAGCATAAAAAAAAAAAAAAACACAAAGTTCAAGAAAACATGCCTATACAAATGTAATGAACATTTTACAACCAAAAAATGAAAATTTTCTGATTAAAAATTCCAATATTGTAGTATGTCTGCTGAAATTATAGATCATTCAGTGAGGCAGTTCTATTGAGCACCCACAATCTATATTTTTAGCAGAGATACGGAAAATAGTGTATATCCCTCTTAAACCCCATCTTTATTATATAAAAGTGGTGTTGGAGGGGTCAAAATCATGTGCATATGTTTTTGTGATGCATTTACAGACTGATGGAGCAGTCTGATCTGGGTCTGTCTGTTTGCTCAGGCCTGTCCATCTTAATTTTAGGATCATTATCTATTGCATATGAGTGATTTTAAATAGCATTCCTGCCACTGGTATTTACCTACCAACCTTGGTGCAAAGCCCATAAATGAATCAGGCTGACTCTAGGTCAAGGTCACATTTGAAGATCACGGCTTTGAATTTTGTGTCCATTCCTTATATCTCATTTACCCTAAAATGATTTTCATTTACCTTTGGTCAATTATCCCCCTCAGACAGCTGATGGGCATAAAGCATACATGAATCATGCTGACACAAGGTCAAGATCACATTTAAAGGTCACGAGTTTGAAACTTTGACTTTTATGCCTATTTATTTACCTCTGGCAGGATTTTGAATAAACATTGGTAAAATATCCTCCTCAGTGAGCTGATGTGCAGAACCCATAAATAAAACATGCCAACTCAAGGGCAAGGTCACAGGTGAAGTTTTTCAACTTTGAATTTTATGTCTATTCCATACCTCCTTTACCCCTGGATGGATTTTCCTTTAAACTTTTAAGAAATAATTCCCCTCTGAGCTGGCTTGCAGAACCCATAGATAAACCATGCGGACGCAGGGTCAAGGTCACAGGTAAAGGTCACAAGGTTGAACCTTGATTTTAATGGTGGGGGGATTGGGCTGTCCTTCAGACTGCTCCTTGTTGCAAAATTAAAACACTTTTTGCTTGATAACTTAGATTATGTTTGTGGCCCAACTTTGATGAAACTTTTACTACACAATGTCATGGTCTCTTAGATAAGGAAGGTGTAATACTAGCAGAATAAATACCAAGTGCCCATAACACCCATTGATGATAGGTTTCAAATTTCAGTTCAATGATTTATTAATCACATACAGTAGATGGTTGCGTTTACATTTACACCCCTTTTAACAGTTTTGTCAGTCCTATCAAAGTCATGTGTGGCTGATAATGAAACACATGTGCATTGTAACCCCAGATTTTTATGCCCCCGGAATCGAAGATTCAGGGGGGCATATAGTTTTTGGTCTGTCCGTCTGTTTGTCCGTTAATCCGTTTGTCCGTTTGTCTGTTTGCCCGTCTGCAAAAACTTTAACATTGGGCATAACTTTTGAATGGTAAATGATAGAGCCTTTATATTTCACATGTGCATTCCTTGTCACAAGACCTTTCAAGAGGTACCATAAATTTTGACCTCGTGACCTTGACCTTGACATTTGACCTACTTTTGACCTCCTTTTTAAAAACTTTAACATTGGCCATAACTTTTGATTGGTAAGTGATAGAGCTTTCATATTTCACATGTGGATTCCTTGTCACAAGACCTTTCAATTGGCACTATAATTTCTGACCTCATGACCTTGACCTTGGCATTTGACCTACTTTTTAAAAACTTTAACATTGGCCGTATTTTTGATTGGTAATTGGTAGGGCTTTCATATTTCACATGTGCATTCCTTGTCACAAGACCTTTCTAATGGTACCGTAATTTTTGACCTCATGACCTTGACCTTGACATTTGACCTACTTTTTAAAAACTTTAACATTGGCCATAACTTTTGATTGGTAAATGGTAGGGCTTCCATATTTCACATGTGCATTCCTTGTCACAAGCCCTTTCTAGTGGTACCATAATTTTTGACCTTGTGAACTTGACCTTGATGTTTGACCTACTTTTTAAAAACTTTAATATAAAGTCCATAACTTTCGATTGGTAAGTGATAGAGCTTTCATATTTCACATGTGTATTCTTTTTCGCAACACCTTTCCATTGGTACCATAATTTTTGACCTTGATACCTTGTGGCCTTGACCATGACATACTTTAGTGATGGGGCTTTCATATTGCACAGGCGCTGTCCTGGGGCATCGGTGTTTCACAAACACATCTTGTTTCCTCTATTACACATCTTCATGGGGCATCCTTTGGTGTCTCTGATTCTCTTGTTTGATATTTGTTTTCTTTTTACAGTTTGATGGTCAGTTGTTGACACAATTCTAATCAGAAGACACTGGAGACAAATGAGAAAAGCAAAGGCTTCTTACCAGGCAAGTCTCTGCTGAACATGAAACATATTTATTTGGGTTTCCTATCCTTTTTTAACTCTCAGGAAATTTCGTCCCGGTAAGCTTTTCTACTACCCCAGGCATCGACGTCCACAAATGTTAAAGTTTTTGCGTTAAAGTTTTTTTAGAAGCTCATCTCGTTTTTATGACTGCACGGATTAAGTTCATATTTAGTATGATGATATTTTCTGTTATCGACTTCTTTCCCTGGTGATGTTGTGGGGAGGATTTGGGATTTGATTGTATCAGTTCCTGATCATTACTATTTTTAATTTTTACACATTGGTTTATCACCTGAGGGGTTCAGCAAAAAATGGGAGCTGTAAAATAAAAATGTAGGCAGTGATCAGGTATCAAAACATTTGTCAAACAACTCTGATCAGAGTCATCAAAGGGAAAGAAACATGAACATGGAGTAACTAAACACTGTTGAAATCTGATCACAAGCGGGCAGCAGAACGAGTTACTTTCCCACAGAATGGCTACGGTAAAAGGCTATCCAAACTAAAAGGATATAAGCAATACATAAATGCAACATAAATAATCCAGGATAGAAGAACAGCCTTAGAATGGTCAGCAAAATGTATTTCACTGTGTGTTTTAATTTGTTTATATATGGCCATGATTCTCATCCTTGATTCTGTCAAGTTTGCTAACTCAACAGTGCTATATCGGAGAACAAATATCAGTCAACTACAGAGATGAAACAACAATAAGGACTTGACAGCATGAAATAACATAAATGCTGGAGCCAAAGAAAACTGTTAGAATCTCGTAAGCCTGATCAGAGAAAGTAATTTTTGCTTACTATCTTTTGAAGCTGTGGCCCTTTGAACATTGAAAATAATCATTGAAATTTATTCGCGGAAAGAACAATGCACCTTCACTTTGAATTCCTTTCTTACAATCTTATAGTACTTGTTTGTAAGATGTAAGTGTAATGGCGGGGCATTTCTTACATTGTTACTCTTGTTTTTGTAGGTCACAAGATTTCATGAGTTCCAATGAATTTCTGCCATTGAAAGACCTGAATGTGAGAGGAAAGGACTACAAGAAAATTTGTGTAAAATTGTTCAGAAAAGCCATAAGAGAGAAGCGAGATGCAAAGCCAGAAGAACTAACTATTGCTATGAAAAAGTAAAGGACAAGCAATTTCATATCCAGGCATTGGCTACAATGATAAAATAAAGGAGATGCAATTAAATATCCAGGCATTGGCTAAAAGTAAAGTAGAAGCAATTTAATAGCCAGGCACTGGTTACAATGAAAAAGTAAAGGAGAAGAAACTTAATATCCTGGCAATTATGTTTGACCACAGACTATGGATGATGCATCTTTTGCTGTACAGCTGCACGAGATGAGCTGCAGGACAAAGGAACCATAACTCTGGTGTTCTTACTTTCAGAGGCATTGCCTTTTGACAAATGAAAATAGCCATTTCTATCATTTAGTCTTCTGAAACACTGTATCTCCTGAACCGTTTGATGGATTCTGAAGTAACTTGCTTGGTTACAACACTAGGATGGGGAAAATAGCCATAAGGTTTTGATGACCTTGACCTTAACTATAAAACTATCAAAAACTATAAAAGCTATGGCATTGAAAGTTGATGAGTGCATTGCTAGAAATCTGTAGATGACTTTATTAACTTTTGAAGAAATTCTGAATACTACTTGATGAGTTATGGCCCTTTGTTACTGTAGGCATTTGTACATCACATGCTTTTGGGTCGTATTTGAGAAGCAAAACTTATTTTACATTTGTTTTTAGCTCACCTAACCAATGGTCATGGTGAGCTTTTGTGACAATGAGATGTCCAGCGGCGGCTGATGCCATGTGTAAATTTTCTTGTTAACACCCTTGGGCCACAGTTTTGGTCTAATTATGATCAGATTGGTTAGATCATACTGACAATATCTCTGTCAAGTTGGAATATGGGGCATTTTGAGTCAAAAAGTGGAACAGTAGTTAATACCATAAAAAAACCTTATTAATACTTTAGAGGCCACAGTTTTTGTCCAATCATCCCCAAACATGTGCAGAATTACCATCTCAGTACACTTTGAATAAGGGTTATTTAGGGCTATAAAGCAGATCAGTATGAACAAATCATAGAAAAAACCTTTTAAATACTATACAGGTCACAGTTTGGTCGATTCGTCATCAAAGTTGTCTCAGCAATATCTTGGTCAAGTTCAAATATGGATCATTTCGGGTCAAAAAGTAAGTCAGTGGGTCGTAGCCTAGAAAACCTCTGTGAAAACTCTGGAGCAGATAAATTTGGGCAAATGTTTATCAGACATGCTCAGAATGATCACTTTGAAAATATATGTCAAGGTCAAATATGGATCATGTCAGGTTAAAAACCTTTGGTCCAATGTTTATCAAACTTGCTCAAATTGATCACCTTGACAACATCTCTGTCAAGGTAGAATATGGATCATGGAAAAAATGACCTTGACCTGAGACCTACTTAAATAAAAATATATTGGTCATAGCTTTTTACAGCCTTCATATTTGGAATGAACGTTCCATGTAATACGGTCTTATCTCTGAACAAATAAATTGACCTGTGAATTTGACCTTGGCTTGAACAATATGAAATAGAACCTTCAATTTTTGTTTTGTTTGTTTGTATTTGGGTTTAAAGTAAGGGAAACAAACACAAACACGACGCAACCAGACAATAATAGAAACTTCAACACAGGAAGGCCAAAAGGACAGTTCCTTCCCACAAATTGGCCTAATGACCATCCAAAATAAAAAGACACGAGTAATACATACAATACTTAACAAGCAATAACATAAATAAACCGCCACAGAAGAACCACCTTGGAACGGTCAGTGGAAAGAATTCCACTGGGAGGCTTAAATCGATTTCACACGGCCTTAATCCTCATTTTACGTCAACACTTGGCCTTGGCAAGCTCATTCGTAAGCAGCTGACTTGTACAGTGCACATTCTTTCGCCAGAAACTGACAAATGCCCTTCTTGAATCAGCTGATGGGAGAAAATGACTGTAGAAAAGGGTAACGGGTCATCCCTAACAAACTCTGCCCCTAGCAAAGTAGGCCCCTACAAACTCGGCACCCAAAATTATATTATATATATAAAACCTCCAATTTAGTCATCTGATCAGGGTCTTTCCGGTCATTGAGCGACACGGTGCCAACTAGTGCCCACAAACTACATATGTATGTTTTTGAGCAGAATTAAGATAAAAAGGGATATGTATGGTCGGGTATAAAAGCCAAGGCCGCGCCGGGCCGGGCCGAGCCAAAAATTGCCGATCCGAAGATTTTATTTTTCGGAATTCTAACCGAAGAAGAAATGTCAGTGGTAAATTTTTATATGATAATGTTAATTATATCAAATGTGATACTCAGCATAGTTTTTATTCTTTTTGGTGCCCTAATTTTTGTTTTATTGCAATTTTGCAATTTTTTAGGGGTATAAAAGCCAAGGCGGTTTTTATCGTACGTTTTGATATAATTTGAATGAAATAGACATGGATGTGTGAAAAAATATACATGACAACCCCCAAAAAGTATTTTCTAAACCTTTTATTGTAATAATTCCAGTCAATTCCTTTTAGTATCTGTATTAACCGTATTTTTGGTGGTTTTATGTAGGCCACGTCGTAATGAACCGCAATGGACTGCAATGTCAGATAAATGATAAGGGCATTTAAATATACTATCTGAATGGTAGGAACTAAAGATAGAAACTCATCATATTTCTTAATCATGTTTTAGACATATTAATTATGTTTTGATACTTACCTATTGTATTATTATTGCTTATTAATATGCTTCAGTCAGACAGCTTACTGTGGATGTGTGATGGATGTAGAAATTAAAAATTAGAACGAGTTGTCCTGGTCCATTGTTTCCTTATAAATGAGTGTGCACATTCTTTCGCAAAAAACTGACAACTGCCCTTCTTGAATCAGTGGAAGGGAGTGAATGAGTGAAGAAAATATTTCATGTTCAATCTCCACGAAAGAAAGCTGCCGACCTCAGCAGGTATCGAACCCGCGTCCTCCTGAACATCAGTCAGTAAAGAGCTCCTACTGACAGTAAAAAAGTAAACAAGACTCTGCAGGCACACAACGTTGAATCAACGTTGTTTCAACCTTGAATCAACGTGGAGTGCCTGCTGGGAACATTTTTTTTTTTTACTTTTTTCTAAAAAAAGTTAAGTGGACAAGATTGTTTATTTCCCTTACAAAGTATCCCAGTGTCGTTTTAACAACATCGAATCAACGTCGTAAAACCCTGAAGTCCTTGACCAATCATTGGAACAACGTCGCATATACAAACTTTGTCCACTGGGATAACGGTGGGATGTCACTTAACAACATGGGTCGTCATTCGATTCGGATCATTTCGGTCGTTGTGTGCCCTCCCTTTCGGTCCTTTTCGGTCGTTTCCTGTAATAAGGTAATTCTAAAAATAGAAACAAAAATAAAATAAGAAATTCGATCAATTAAGGTGATTCTGGTGAATATATTTGATTTTATCACGAACAAATAATAAGTATAATTAAATTCAAATATCATAAGGCCAAAAAGAAGTAATTTAACCGATGAATTTGAAAGAAATTCGGAATTGTCAATAATTTTCGCCGCCTTGGCTTTTATACCCCTTGATTTCGGAAAACAGTTATTAAAAGATAAATAAGCAATGTAGATAAGTGAAACTACTTGTAGTTATAACATATCTAATTTATAATAATTTAATCCCACATTAACCAAAATATATATCTTACTTGTACCTAGAGACTAAAAATAAAATTTTCGGTAGGCTCGGCGGCTCGGCCCGGCCCGGCGCGGCCTTGGCTTTTATACCCGACCGATATGTATACCCCCAGCAAATCTTAACGGTTTGACTGGATAAAAGTGGTGTTAATTGGGTCAAAAAGATAAGTTTTCGTGATGGTGTATTGTGCTAGCAAAGCTTGGCATGTTCTAACGTGTACCCACAATCTATATATTTTTGAGCAGAAATAGCAAAAATATCAAAAATTTTCATCTTAAATTATCAATTTTTGGGTCGGGGGCGTTTAAGGAAAAATAACAGTATATTTGTTTAGGCATGCATGTTTTCATATTCAAACAATAAATGCATAGTACAAAAGAATTATTTTTAGCTCGCCTATACGAAGTACATAGAGAGCTATTGTTGTCACCCCGGATGTGCGCGTTAGCGTAAGCGTTTGCGTTCCCGTTTCCGTCACACTCTGCGGTATAGTTTTTCAAATGCTTATATCTCAACAGTCATGCATCACAGAGCACTCATATTTGGAACTTAAGTACCTGGGAGGGTCTTATAACGTTCCAAGAGATCAGACCCCTGGGTAGCCCGGAGTGGGGCTAGGGGTCAAAATCTAGAACACCTCTGTAAAACTGTGTTAAAGTTTTTGAAATGCTTATATCTCAACAGTCACCCATCACAAAACATTCATAGTTACAACTTGGATACCTGGGAGTGTCTTCTGAGAATACCAGGGAATATCTTCTGAGATTCCAAAAGAACACCCCTGGGATCATGCCTGGGGGGATGAGGCTAGGGGTCAAAATCTAGGACACCTTTGTAATTTGTTATATACATTTCCATTATAGTAACAAGTTTCAAACTTAATTGCTTATACATCAGCCAACTATGAGACATTGGTTCAAGTGTAAAAGGGTCAAGGTCACAGTGACCTATATTTCATGGTCCAGTGATTTTGCTTTATATCTTGAATACTATTTGATGGAGGAATGTCATACCTGGGATATTAGTTCCATATGACCAGTGGATTGACCTCAAAATATATCTAGGTCATTGTGACCTATTGTTCACGGTCCAGTGATTTTGCCTTATATCTTGAATACTATTTGATGGAGAAATGTCATACCTGGGATATTAGTTACATATGACCACACGATTGACCTCAAAATATATCTAGGTCATTGTGACCTATTTTTCACGGTCCAGTGATTTTGCCTTATATCTTGAATACTATTTGATGGAGAAATGTCATACCTGGGGTATTAGTTCCATATGATAACATGATTGGCCTCAAAATATATCTAGGTCATTGTGACCTATATTTCACGGTCCAGTGATTTTGCCTTATATCTTGAATACTATTTAATGGAGAAATGTCATACCTGGGATATTAGTTCCGCGTGACCACATGATTGATCTCAAAATATATCTAGGTCATAGTGACCTATATTTCATGGTTCATTGACTTTGTCTTATATCTTGAATATTATTTGATGGACTATTTTTATACCTAGATTATTAGTTCCATTTTACTTGATGATTGACCTCAAAATATATTTAGGTGAGTGTGACCTATATTTCATGGTTCAGTGATTTTGCCTATTATCTTGAATACTTTTGATGGAGAATTATTATACCTGGATTATTACTTCCATGTGACCTGATGATTGACCTCAAAATAGACCTAGGTCAGTGTGACCTATATTTCATGGTTCAGTGACTTTGCCTTGTATCTTGAATACTATTTAGTGGAGAAACAGCATCTATGCATTATTAGTTCCATGTGACCCGATAATTGACCTCATAATAAGTCTAGGTCAGTGTGACCTATATTTCATGGTTCAGTGATTTTGCCTATTATCTTGATTATTATTTGATGGAGAAACAGTATACCTGGATTATTACTTCCATGTGACTGGATGATTGACCTCAAAAGGTATTAAGGTTATTGTGACCTATATTTCACAGTTCAGTGATTTTACCTTATATTTTGAAAGCACGAAACAGGCGAGCTATGCTGTCATGTGACGGCTCTTGTCATCTCTTAAGTTTATAACTATAAGGTTAAGATAAAAGATACTTCCATTTTCAACTCCCCCCCCCCAAAAAAAAAAACACACAGCACAATTCACAATTTTAGCGATGTGTTTTACCGGTAAGGATTCTATAATTCCTCAAAAATATGTTAAGCTCAAACTGCCTTATAAAACTATAGACCTTCCAAATGTAATTGTGGAGACAAAAACTGTCTATTATGACCTATTTATAGCTATAAGTGGAGTGTTTGGGGCCGAGATTGCTAGGGGCCGAGTTTGTCAGGGGCCTAGTTTGTTAGGGGCTGAGATGTCCCTAAATCTGGAAAAGATTTCATGATCAATCTCCACGAAGGAATGTTGCCGTCCTTGGCATGTATCAAACCCGCATCCTCCAGATCAACAGTCAGATGTGCATCCGACTGAGCTGCTGAGACCAGCTTCATATTTGGTTTGTAGCTTTTTGTGACAAGGGCTTCCCACTAGAGCTTCAAATTCGGCATGTAGATTACTATTGACAAGTGCATTCTTTGGTACAAGACATTTTGCGATGTGACCTTGACCTGTGACCTACTTTTAAACCACTAGAGATAGAACCTTCATATTTGGCATGTAGGTTTCTTGTTACAAGGTCTTCCCACTCGACAAATTATTTTGACCTGTGATCTTGACCTATAGCCTACTTTGTCATAATTTTGATCCGTTGAAATAGAGCAATCATGTTTGGCTCCTTGTACCATTTCATTTGTACAATGAGGATCAGGTGAGCATTATGATATCCACAAAATGGCTTCATTTACGATGATCTATGTCTTGAATGAACACCCCTGTAAACCTCAGTTATCTCTTTATGAATTGGAGCTTAGAGGGGTGTTCGTTTCACAGCTTGTTAACATCATGGCGATCCAGGGCCATTATGACCCTCTTCTATATTTCGTGTTGCACATATCCACGATTCAAGTATATGCAAGTCAAGATAGTTATTAATTATGAACTAAACTGAACATAAAATTAAATATTACAGTTATTAAAGCTTCCAGATAGTTTATCTTTGTGTTTCTGTTTCAATAAATCTCAGTCAAAATTAGTTACACACCCAAACCCATGGTATGTCTCATCTAAATGGCGGGCATTCAAACTTTCACACAACAGAATGTCTGAAGACACTTATTGTCTTGATGCAGCTCAGTTGAACTGCGATTCATAGAACAGCATTTGGTCCCATCCCACTTAAGGTAATTAACTGTTGACATTTTCAAAGGAACGACCTTTTTAGCTGGCCTGTACAAAGTACAAGGAGAGCTATTGTTGTCACCTCTGTTGGTCCACATGAGCGTTTGTGTGTGAGTTTGCGTTCCTGTCACACAGTGTTAAAGTTTTTCAAATGCTTATATTCAAACAGTCTCGCATCACTAAGTACTCGTATTTGGAAGTTAAATACCTGGTAGGGTCCAGGCTTGGGACCAATTACATTTGAAAGTAATTGATCAATCCCCCGATGCAGGGTTATAGGAATATGCCTTCGTCTGTCCCTCCATCCATAACACTTTCTTGTCTACTCCATTTGATAGAATTTCATTAAACTTTGGTCAGTTTTTAGCTCACCTGAGCCGAAGGCTCATGTGAGGTATTAGTATACCACGAGCCGGCGTCCGTCGTCGTCGTCCGTCGTCGTCGTCCACACTTTCAAAGAAG
This sequence comes from Lucinisca nassula, assembly GCA_963580285.1. Classification (NCBI taxonomy): domain Eukaryota; kingdom Metazoa; phylum Mollusca; class Bivalvia; order Lucinida; family Lucinidae; genus Lucinisca; species Lucinisca nassula. Next base: position 102,260,567 of record OY757016.1, read on the forward strand.
TATATCTCCGGAACCAGTGGGCCATCTTGATCAAATTTCATGTGAAGCATTATCAGGTAGGGGGAAAGGCTGCATACTGTTTTGGGGCAGATCGGATTGGAACTCTGGTTGCCATGGCAACAAATAGCTCCCATAGACTTAACATAGGAAAAAGTTTGTCATCACTCTAGCTCCGTCAATTTTTTTCTGATCGTCTTCATTCTTGCAGATAACGAGGACAGGCATGAAATCTCGATCAAGTTCGATTTGGGGCTGAATCGGATTATTCACTCAGGAGTTATGTGCCCTTGAGCGTTAGGAAAAAAGCTTGTCATCACTCTAGCTCCGTCAATTTTTTTCTGATCGACTTCATTCTTGCAGATAACGAGGACAGGCATGAAATCTCGATCAAGTTCGATTTTGGGCTGAATCGGATTATTCACTCAGGAGTTACTTGCCCTTGAGCGTTGAAAAAATTGCCTATTGACTTAACATGGGAAGAATGTTGTCATCACCGTAGCTGCTTCAATTATTTTCGGATTGGCTTTATTCTTGCAGATAACCAGCACAGCCATGAAATCTCGGTCAAGTTCGATAACTGATAGAATCGGATCATTCACTTAGGAGTTACCTGCCCTTGTGTGTTTTTGCATTAGGGTTAATGGGAATTTCAAAAATGTATATCTTAAAGACTACTTGGCCAACTTTGATCAAATTTCATGTGTCGCATTATTGGGCAAGTGGAAAGGCTTCATTAGGTTTTCAGGCAGATCTGAGTGGAACTCTGGTTGCCATGGCAACATCTAGCTCCCATAGACTTCACATAGGAAAAAGCTTGTCATCACTCTAGCTCCGTCAATTTTTTTCGGATCGACTTCATTCTTGCAGATAACCAGTACAGGCATAAAATCTCGGTCAAGTTCGATTTTGGGCCGAATCAGATAATTCATTCAAGAGTTACGTCCCCTTGAGCGCCTGAAAAATTGCCTATCGACTTAACATGGGGAAAATGTTGTCATCACTGTAGCTAGTAACGAGGACAGGCATAAAATCTCGGTTAAGTTCGATTTTGGGCCGAATCGGAATATTGACCTCGGAGTTACGTGACCTTGAGCGACAAAAAATTTGCCCATAGACTTAACATAGGGAAAATGTTGTGACTACGATAGCGACTTGAATTTTTTTCAGAGGAGCTTCAAACTTGCAGGTAACGAGGACAGACATTAAATCTCGGTCAAGTTAGATTTTGGGCCGAATCGGATTATTTGCCTTGGAGTTACCTGCCCTTGAGCATAAAAAAAATACGTTGTGACCACGATAGCAACTTTATTTTTATTCAGATCAGCTTCAAACTTGCAGGTAACGTGGACAGGCATAAAATCTCAGTTAAGTTCGAATCAGAATATTGACCTCGGAGTTACATGACCTTGAGCGACAAAAAATTTGCCCATAGACTTTACATAGGGAAAATGTTGTGACTACGATAGCGACTTGAATTTTTTTCAGATCAGCTTCAAACTTGCAGGTAACGAGGACAGACATAAAATCTCGATTAAGTTCGATTTTGGGCCGAATCGGATTATTTGCCTTGGAGTTACCTGTCCTTGAGCATAAAAAAATACGTTGTGACCACGATAGCAACTTTATTTTTATTCATATCAGCTTCAAACTTGCAGGTAACGAGGACAGGCATAAAATCTCGGTTAAGTTCAATTTTGGGCCGAATCGGAATATTGACCTCGGAGTTACGTGACCTTGAGCGACAAAAAATTTGCCCATAGACTTAATTAGGGAAAATGTTGCGACTACGATAGCGACTTGAATTTTTTTCAAATCAGCTTCAAACTTGCAGGTAACGAGGATAGACATAAAATCTCGGTTAAGTTCGATTTTGGGCCGAATCGGAATATTTGCCTTGTTACCTGCCCTTGAGCATAAAAAAATACGTTGTGACCACGATAGCAACTTTATTTTTATTCATATCAGCTTCACACTTGCAGGTAACGAGGACAGGCATAAAATCTCGGTTAAGTTCGATTTTGGTACGAATTGGAATATTGACCTCGGAGTTACGTGACCTTGAGAGACAAAAAAATTTGCCCATAGACTTAACGTAGGGAAAATGTTGCGACAGAAATAGCGACTTGAATTTTTAGCTCACCTGAGCCAAAGGCTCCAGTGAGCCGATAGTATACCAAGGCTCCGGAGTCCGTCGTCTGTCGTCCGTCCATCCGTCGTCCACACTTTCAATGAAGCATATCTCAGAAGACAGTCGATCAATCTTGTTTAAATTTTATGTGTAGCACCATTGGGCAAGGGGAAAGGCTGCATTAGGTTTTGGAGCTAGTCTGGTTCATTTGTTCCTTCGTTCTTCTTTCTCTCCATATAGAGATAATAGACCAATGTTAAATTTTTAATCAAAGATTTCTCAGGAACTATAAAAGCTAGAAGCATCAAATTTGGTATTCAATAGAATAATGATGACTTATTTTGTGTAAGAGACATTGGGCTTTCTCAGCTTATTTGTTCATCTGTTCTTTCATTCTTCTTTCTCTCCATTTTGACCAATGTTAAATTTTCGTCAAAGATTTCTCAGGAACTATAGAAGCTAGAAGTCTCAAACTTGGAATGCAATGCAATAATCATGACTTATATCCTGTAAGGGTCAATGGGCTGGATTCTATTAGCAGATTTAGTAGTCAAGTCTGTGAATTGTTAAAACTTAAGTTCCTCAGGTGAGCGGTTTAGGCTCATTGAGCCTCTTGTTCTCTTTAGTATGAAGATGTGTTGCGTGCAAGGTCCAGGTTCGTACCTCAAAGGTCAAGGACATACTCAGAGGTCAAAGATAAAAAGGGCCTTTTTGTCATGTCCAATCAATAACTTCCTTATTCCTGGATGGATTTAAATATTATTTGGCAGAAATGTTAACCATAATGTGACAGTGTGTCGCGCGCAAGACCCAGCTCCGTACCTCGAAGGTCAAGGTCATACTTAGAGATAAAATGTCAAAAAAGCATCTTTTTATCATGTCCTATCAATAACTTTCTTATTCCTGAATGAATTTAAATATTACTTGTCAGAAATGAGTGTGTCGCACGCAAAACCCAGGTCGGAACTTCAAAGGTCATACTTAGAGGTGAAAGGTGGAATGTCCGTTCGTAACAGTTATCTGCTGAACCCTTCGATAGAAGTTCACTAAACTTTGGTCAAATATTATTCTCAATGAGACAAAGTGTCGCCACAAGCCCCAGGTCCGTACCTCAAAGGTCATACTTAGAGGTTAAAGGTAAAAAATGTATTCGTCATGAGGCGATGTGTTGTACGCAAAATCCAGGTTGGTTCCTGAAATGTCAAGGTCATGCATAGAGGTGGGTCTTTTTGGTGTTTTTCAATAACTTTCTTACTCCTAGATGGGTTTTAAAATTACTTGGCTAAAATGTTAATCATCATAAGATTGCTAATTCAAGATCACGGCGAAGGTCACAGTTTAATGTCATAAGGTTGAGCTTTGTTACTGAAGGGCGGCAGGGGATTATGGCTGTCCCTCAGACTGCATTCTTATTCAATTACAATTACCTGGCCATAAAAATGTAATTGGTGAAATTACAATTATAGTGCAAACAATTTGACATGAGACTGACCTTTATGCAAAGAATAAATAAGCAAATGCTTCAGCCTAATATGTTGGGTTGTGAAAACTCGTGATTTTTCGGCAGCTTGGAATCGCGACCCATGTATTAAATAAGCCAGTACATGACAAGAACTACAAGATGGCTTGAGCGACCAGCAAAGACTCAGATCAGCCTGCGCATTCGAGCAGTCTGATCAGTCTTCGCTGATCGCATGTACTTACTATAGGCTATGATTTATGCCAAGAAATATAAGTAAAAGGTCTTGTCACAGTGGATGGGTGTGCAGATTGATTTGAGTCTCTGCTTGTTGCCCTGGCCTTATTGTAGGTTTTGTCATGCTCCGGCTCATAAATAACAATTTCCACCTTTTCAGAAAATGGTGAAAATAAATATATGTACATGTATTCAATCGGGTGTGAAATTATACTAATAGATAGTTCATAAAGAAATGAAGTTGAAAAAGTGTGACCAGAACCGGATTCGAACTGGTGACCCCTTGCTTACAAAGCAAGTGCTCTACCGACTGAGCTATCCGGGCGCTGATAGCACCTCTTCAACTTCGAAGTTTGAGAAACTTAGTTAACAAACAGCCCTCTGGGTACTCTTGTTGTATATTTTATCCTACAGCATTTAGAAAAAAAGATACAGAACACGGGTTTAATGAATGTACAGCGTAAAGCTTCATTATTAATATAATGCATAGCAGAAAATAAAAACTATACAAAATGTCCACCTAACGCTGAATAATTACGGTGGTCTCCTTATTTTTAGCTCACCAGAGCCGAAGGCTCCGGGGCAGCTTATAGTATAGGCAGTGACCCGCCATCTGTTGTCCGTGTCAACATTTTCAAACGACTTCTCCTCTAAAACTGCAGGGCCGATTGAAGGCAAATTTCATGTGGAGCATCCATGGGATGGGGGAACAAAGGTTTGCTCGTAGGGTCCAGGTCACATGACCAAGCTGGCCTCCATGCCCATATAAGGTAAAAACCCTTCAAAAGTCTTCTCCTCCTGAACCAGTGGGCAGATTGTGATGAATCTTGGTATGTAGTATAGGGGACTCTGGACCATCATAGTTTGCTAAAATAATGACCCTTTGATGACCTTGACCCATTTTATGCCAAGGTTAAATTTGGTCACATAGACTTTTGTATGAAAAAAGTCAAAACAGCATTTTTTTTTTAATTATTGCAGCCTGTGACCTGAAATTAAGTAGATGCAGTGGGCAAAATGTGCTAATGAAACTACATTAGTATTCAAGGTCAAGGATATTCCCTGACCTTGGCCCAAGGTTATACAGATATGAAAATTAAAAAAAAAATGTTTTTCACTGAAATCACTAGGCCATTTGCAATCAAATTTTGTATGAAAGCTTTTCGGAACAAGGAAATGCAATTTAATTAATTTGAGTTTGGTCACATGACCAGGATGGCAGCTATGTCCATATAAGGTAAAACCCTTAAAAAATCTTCTTCTGGAACCAGAGGGCCAATTGTGATGAAACTTGGTATGTAGCATTGGTGACTCGTGGCCCATTATAATTTGCTTAAATGATGACCCTCGGATGACCTTGACCCATTTTATGCCAAGGTCAAATTTGGTCACATGGACTTCTGTATGGGAAAAAGTCAAAACAGCATAATTTTTTTTAATTATTGCAGCCTGTGACCTGAAAATTAGTATATGCAGTGGGCAAAATGTGCAAGTGAAACTACATTAGTTTTCAAGGTCCTTCTCTGACCTCGGTCCAAGGTCATTCAGATATGAAAATTAAAAAAATGTTTTTCTTTGAAACCACCTGCCATTTGCAACCAAATTTTATAAGAAAACTTTTAGGAACAAGGAAATAAAACATAATTAATTTGAGTTTGGTCATGTGACCATGATGGCTGTTATGCCCATAGAAGGTAGAAACCCTTAAAAATCTTCTCCTTCTATACCAAAAAGCCGATTGTCAATGAAACTTGGTATGTAGAATAAGAAACTTGGGTCCAGCATATTTTGTTCAGATGTAGACCCTCGGATGACCTTGACTCACTTTATACCAAGGTCAAATTAGGTCACATAGACTTTTTTGTGCGATAAACGGTCAAAACCAAGTATTTTCGAAACTATTGTAGACTTTGATCTGAGACTTGGTAGGTGCAGATGGCATCCAGGGACGAGCCAGTTTCTCACACTTGACCTCTGGTGAGCGTAGTGGCCCATGGGCCTCTTGTTTTTATGCCCCCGCCATTCGAAGAATGGTGGAAAGGGCATATAGTGTTACCCCTGTCCGTCAGTGCGTCCGTTCGTCTCTGAAACTTAAACGCTGTCAATAACTTTCTTATTTCTGGATCAATTTAGAAATAACTTGGTAGAAATATTAACCACCATGAGACGATGTGTTGCGTCCACAAACCCAGGCCCCCACCTACAAGGTCAAGGTCATACTAAGAGGTCAAAGGTCAAAAAAGGGATCCAAAACTTAAACGTTGTCAAGAACTTTCTTGTTTCTGGATCAGTTTAGAAATTACTTGGCAGAAATTTTAAACATCATTTTTTCTTTCTTTCTATTCTTTTTTTTTTCTTTTTAAAAACACAATATCCCCCAGCACAAAGGCTTTGGACTCTGACTCAAAAGGTTGTGAGTTCAAATCCCGGTGAAGTCTTTTGACGACTCTTGTTTCTCAATGGCATTTTTGCGGGGGCATCCGTGTCCTATTGACACCTTTTCTAGTTTGTTGAGTTTTACGGCCCTTTTATTGTTTCACTCATATCGAGCTGACCGTTAATCAGAAGTGGGCGAAAACCGGAGTACTCGGACAAAAACCACCTGACCTTCCGTACAGAATGTAGCGTCTCACGTGACCCGAGCGAGGCTCGAACCTACGGCGGTGAGAGACCTAATGACTAAGAGTCAGCGCTATTATCCACTAGGCCACGGAGGCCCGTTAGGTGGTCTCCTTAAGACTATCGGAATATATATACTTGTAACATTTTAAGGGGTCTTTCATTCTTGTATATTTTATCCCACATCATTTAGAAGAAAATAGATACAGAACACGGATTTAATGCATTTAAGTCATAAAATGCATTATAGATATGATGCATAGTTACTTAGAAAATAATATAATTACAAAAAGTCCACTTAATGCAGAAGAAATAAGCTGGTCGCCTTAAGACTGGTATGCGGAGTATATGTACTTGCAAAAATAAGGGGCCCAACATTTTTGTATATTTTATCCTACAACATTTAGAAGAAAATAGATACAGAACACGGATTTAATGCATTTAAGTCATAAAAATACATTATGTGATGCATAGTAGAAAATAAAATATATACACAAAGTCCACCTAATGCAGAAGAAATAAACTGGTCGCCTTAAGACTGGTATTCGGAGTATATATACTTGCAAACATAAGGGGCCCAACATTTTTGTATATTTTATACTACAACATTTAGAAGAAAATAGATACAGAACACGGATTTAATGCATTTAAGTCATAAAAATACATTATAGATATGATGCATAGTAGAAAATAAAATATATACACAAAGTCCACCTAATGCAGAAGAAATAAGCTGGTCGCCTTAAGACTGGTATTCGGAGTATATATACTTGCAAAAATAAGGGGCCCAACATTTTTGTAGATTTTATACTACAACATTTAGAAGAAAATAGATACAGAACACGGATTTAATGCATTTAAGTCATAAAAATACATTATAGATATGATGCATAGTAGAAAATAAAATATATACACAAAGTCCACCTAATGCAGAAGAAATAAGCTGGTCGCCTTAAGACTGGTATTCGGAGTATATATACTTGCAAACATAAGGGGCCCAACATTTTTGTATATTTTATCCTACAACATTTAGAAGAAAACAGATACAATACACAGATTTAATGCATTTAAGTCATAAAAATACATTATAGATATGATGCATAGTAGAAAATAAAATATATACAAAAAGTCCACCTAATGCAGAAGAAATAAGCTGGTCGCCTTAAGACTGGTATTCGGAGTGTATATACTTGCAAACATAAGGGGCCCAACATTTTTGTATATTTTATCCTACAACATTTAGAAGAAAACAGATACAATACACAGATTTAATGCATTTAAGTCATAAAAATACATTATAGATATGATGCATAGTAGAAAATAAAATATATACAAAAAGTCCACCTAATGCAGAAGAAATAAGCTGGTCGCCTTAAGACTGGTATTCGGAGTGTATATACTTGCAAACATAAGGGGCCCAACATTTTTGTAGATTTTATCCTACAACATTTAGAAGAAAACAGATACAATACACGGATTTAATGCATTTAAAACATAATAATACATTCTTAGTATGTTGCATAGCAAAAACAAAAAATACAATAAAGTCCACCTAATGCAGAATAAATAATCTGGTAGCCTATAGACTGGTATTCGAAGAGATATATTTTAAGTTTTTCTCATGGGTTTTCACTGAAACTCCATGCCTATTAGAAGCCCTACTCTGAGATTTGCACATTGTGACAGCCTTTCAGAAGATACCACTAGGGCTCGCTCTTGTTGGCTCCGTATCCCCACAGCCATAACGTCACATACACAATATCCACCCATCCATCTATTTATTATCACATATACTTTAATCCCCCTAATAATACCCTTACATTTATACCCCCACTATGACAAGATAGAATATATCTTCTTTTGTTCCCCCTAATGTCATTTATATACCGTTCCCCCTAATGTCATTTATATACCGTTCCCCCTAATGTCATTTATATACACAGTTCCCCTTAAGCCAGATTAAGTACTAGTAAAATATTAAGGGGTCCAATATTTTTGTATATTTTTTCCTGCAGAGTTTAGAATAAAAATAGATACAGAACAATTCCTGATCTTTGTTTTACTTCTACTTTAATGCATTTAAAGCATAAAAATATGTTGTTGGAATGGTGAAAAAGCAGAAAATAAGATATATACAAAAAGTCCACCTAATGCAGAAAAAATAAGCTGGTCGCCCAAAGACAGATATTAGGATTATATATATATATATATATATATATATATATATATATATATATATATATATATATATATATATATATATATATGTCGTAGTCCAAATAGGAATTTAGCCAGATCCGGAATCTGGCTAGGCCAAATAGGAATTCCTATCTGGCCTAGCCAGATTCCGGATCTGGCTAAACTAATAATTAGTTTAGCCAGATTCCGGATCTGGCTAAACTCTGTTTAGTCCAAATAAGAATTCCTATTTGGCTAGGCAGATTCTGGATCTGGCTGAGCTGGTCAGGCCAAATAGGAATCTTGGTTTAATAGTATCAGACATTGTTTGAATATTGATTATTTGGCTTCAGAAACAGTACTTATTTCTCATAGATTTGTTTTAATAATAAGAAGTATTTACTGGACTCATGTTTGTCTTTAATAATATGTTGTTTAGACCACCCTGGCTAATTAGTTACATGCTAAACTGATCATCTGCCTGATTCAAATACATGTATATGTGAAAAACAATGAAAGACAATTTTATACTTACGTTATGTAGTAACGACAGATGAAAGACAATCTCATAATTGTTTATGTTTTAAAGTTTAATCACTACAACTGGTCTCCTATTGATTCTTCTTCATTATTAAGTATCTTAGAGTTCAGTTAACAAGTGTACATGAAAGTGTCTTAGTTAATGAAACATTAAAAATGTTTGAGTAAAAAGAAAAATTCTATGAGCCTTTGGATAAGTACTGTTCCACTCATGTGAGGTTTGGAGGAGTATTAATTACACAGACCCGTTAATATGATGTATGATATTATGGTACAATATGTTTAGTTTTCCGTATCATGATCTGACTATCTGAATTAAGATTTGCTGTAATGGTACCAATTCTATGCCCTGAAGTCCCATTTAACCACCACCTTTATACAGGGAAAATACTTGTAAGCTGAGGATCATGATCAGTTTTCTAATTTCTGCTTAAAAAAAAAATGAAAACAAAAAAAAGAAAGAAATATCAATATTGTGTCTTAAATGAGTAGATAATAACAATAGTTGATGACTAAAGACAACTTTGTTTAATGACTTTGTTCTTATAAATATAAAAATGATAAATCATATCTTATTTGGTTTTTAAAAAATGAGACCAACCTTAAAATAAATTGTTTGCTGTCACCCTACAAACCCAGTTAAATATGACTATCTGCCCAAACAATATTATGACTGTTCATGAAAAAGAATCTATAAAATTTCTTTCTTTTTTTTTCTCAGAATGAAATTTTATATTCCTCTGGCTTCCTACAACACCCGACAAATTTTTAAGGATGGTCACAGGGCTATCAACATCTTAGGAGATGTATCAAGCCATACGTTATCCATAGAACAACAAGATTCCTATTTGGCCTAACCAGCTTAGCCAGATCCAGAATCTGCCTAGCCAAATAGGCATTCTTATTTGGACTAAACAGAGTTTAGCCAGATCCGGAACCTGGCTAAACTAAATATTAATTTAGCCAGATCCGGAATCTGCCTAGGCCAAATAAGAATTCCTATTTGGCCTAGCCGGATTCCGGATCTGGCTAAATTCCTATTTGGATATGTCGTAGTCCAAATAGGAATTTAGCCAGATCCGGAATCCGGCTAGGCCAAATAGGAATTCTTATTTGGCCTAGGCAGATTCTGGATCTGGCTAAAATAAAATTTAGTTTAGCCAGATTCCGGATCTGGCTAAACTCTGTTTAGTCCAAATAAGAATTCCTATTTGGCTAGGCTGATTCTGGATCTGGCTAAGCTGGTCAGACCAAATAGGAATCTTGGTTTAATGCTAACAGACCCTCATTGAATATTGATAAATTGACTTCAGTAACAGTTTCATAGAACATATTTAATTTTCAAAGTAATTATGACACAATAATAATTAATAATGTGTTATTTAGACCACCCTGGCTAATTACCATAAAAAACAGATGTTTCATCTTCTGAATTTTGTTTTGCCTTACATGCTTCATTGACAATCTGTCTGTTTCAAATATGTGTGAAAAGCAATCATAGACAATTTTTATACTAACAAAAGATGAAAGGAAATCTCTTATTTGTTTATCTCCTAAAGTTTAATCCTTACATATGGTTTTAAAAACAAACTTGCAAATCATAGATCCTATGTTTCTTCTTCATTATTATGTATCTAAGAGTTCAGTTAAGAACTGTACGTGAGAGTGTCTTAGTTTATGAAGCTGAGGAGCAGGGTTTCAGTAACTTGATTACTGTAAATACTATACATATCAATGGAATGGGAATGTTTTCAGTTTTCTTATTTCTGCTCTAAAATATAGATAATCTAAGGCAAAAAAATCTATGTTTAGTAGCAGATAATAGAAAATATCAATACTCCATGTCTTAATTGAGTAGATAAAAACAATAGTTGATAATAGAAGATAATTGTTTTTTGAATTTGTTCTTATAAAAATGAAAACTAACATTTTATTATATCTATTTGTATTTTAAAAACATGAGGACAACATTAAATTACTTGTTTGCTGTCACTCTGCTGACCCAGTGAAACTTAACTACCTACACAAACAATAATTTTCTTGGGTGTTTATGAAAAAGAATTTAAATTTTTTTCTCAGAATGGAATTTCATATCTTTGTTTTGTCCCTTTATTTCCTCAAACATTTTTTAAAGGATGGTCATAGTGCTACCATAACCCGAATTCTGCCCCTAACACCAATATGGAAAGAAGTAAAGGTTTCCAGCCATTGATGGAATAACAAGATTCCTATTTGGCCTGACCAGCTTAGCCAGATCGAGAATCTGCCTAGCCAAATAGGAATTCTTATTTGGACTAAACAGAGTTTAGCCAGATCCGGAATCTGGCTAAACTAAATATTATTTTAGCCAGATCCGAAATCTGCCTAGGCCAAATAAGAATTCCTATTTTGTCTAGCCAGATTCCGGATCTGGCTAAACTCCTATTTGGACTACGACATATATATTAATATCTGTATAGTTTATCAACGACCTTTGAGAGTTCAACGTTCAATCGTGGCAAGACTATTCCATGTTTTAGGGGAAGCAGGTTTCGGATTTATTTTTTTTCACAGGATTTTAAAATATTATAAATAAGTTTTTTTTGGATAATGCTATTATGTAGCAGTCGTGGACATGTGGTTAGTATGATGCAGTACGAATCTCAGTAAAACTATATCTCCCAATGTAAAAGCCCAACTGAAAGCGACTTACCTAAAACACGGACTAGTCCAAAACTAAAAGTGTAGTCACGTCTAACTACGTTTTGAAGGACTATAGTTATTGCAACGGGATTCAGGATTTGTTTGTTTGTTTGTTTTGGGGTTTAACGGTCCAGTCAACATTGTTTTAGTTCATTTTGAGCCGGTCAGTTTACTTATCCACACTTTTCCTCGGCAAGCTTACACGTAAGCGGTTAACCAGTACAGTGCACATTCTTTCGCCAAAAACTGACAGCTGCCCTTCTTGAATCAGCGGAAGGGAGAGAATGAGCGTAGAAAAGATTTCATGTTCATCTCCACGAAAAAATATTGTCGACCCCTGCTCGTATCGAACCCGCGTCCTCTTGATCACCAGTCAGACGCGCATCCGACTGATCTACCGCTTCACGAAAACACACCTATATAATTTTGACCCCCTTGAACCCCACTTTTATATAGTAAATCTGGGGTTTACGGGGGTAAACCTTATTTTTTCTTATTTCTGCTCTATAATATAGATTGTGGGTATTCGTTAGAACCGCCTCGATGAGGCGGTTCTAACGAGAACCCACAAGCTATATTTTGAGCAGAACGTAGAAAAATATCAATATTTCACCTTAAAATTTTCGTTTTTTTTTTCGGCGGTAAAGCTTACAATGTACTTGTATAGGCGTGCTTTCATAATGGGGACTCAGGAACGAGATCGAAACAACCATGATAAACGAGCCATTGGTGTTCGAGCCTCGAAGTTTCACTATATCAAAAATTATTAGACAAATTGATCTGCATAGAGGTTTCCTATATAGTTCCACAGAAAATAAAGAACCACTTACAGCATATGAAACGGCCTCAGTTGCTCAGTCGGAGGCGTGTCTGGCTGGAGATCAGGAGGTCGCGGGTTCGATACCTGCAGGGTCGGCAACATTCTTTCGCGGTGATTGATCATGAAATCTTTTCTACGACCATTCTCTCCCTTCCTGTGCTTCAAGAAGGACATTTGTCAGTTTCTGGAAAAAAAAATGATGTGCACTGTACTGGCTAAACGCTTACGTATAAGCGTGCCAAGGGGAAGCGTGGATAGGTAAATTGACCGGCTCGATATGACCTAATTAGAGTTAACTGTGCCGTTAAACTACAAACACAAACAAACTTGTAGCATATGAAGGAATGTCTTGAAAGGCGGTGTTGCCGTTGAATTTCATTTTGTCATATGACGACGCGTCTGAGAGTGTAAGAACGCCATTTATTACATTTTCAGTAGTGATTTACTGAGATTTCTCAGTGAATTATAAATCTATAATTCAGAGTGTGAATTATTTCATTTCAAACGTTTTGACGTCATAATTGCTAGGTGACGTTGCTGACGTCGTTTGTAACAACAATAACAATTGTTGACGTTTGGCGGAAAATCTGATAAAATCATAGAAATCAGACTTCAATTTTCGCTTCGATTTGACGTTTTTGAGGAAAGACCTGCAACAAGAAGATAAAGTATGAATTTCTTGATAATACAGTTCTACTTTCATGACATTGTTGTATCTGTATTTCAAGCACAGGATAATTTTTGCATTGAAATGAAAACAAGATGGCAACTGATTTTCAAACTAAACCACGCCCCCTGAAATCCATGCCCTGACTGAAACTATTCAGGTTGGAAACTAGAACGGTTGAATTTGAAAATCCAAAGGTAAAGCACGAATGGAAATGTAATAAATAGTTTATTGTGCTATTTTAATTAATTATGGAGAAATAATTCACTCGTGTTCTAAGGCTTTCCTGTAAAAAAATCGTTCGCTATGATATCGCTCACTCGTTTTTACGCGGAAGCCTTAGAACACTTGTGAATTATTTCACCGTAATCGATCAAAACAACCAAATAAACTCTATGTAATATGTTCGATAATCCGCTAGTGGATTAACTATGCAAATTAGCTATATACGTCCCGTAACGTTACAAGAATAGAATAGAATAGAATAGAATAGAATTTATTGCACTGCTGTACCCACTAGTGGGTTAATGGCAAACAATACATATAATACAATTTGAACAACAATAAGAAACATTATCTTTCTCTCACATAACACTCTCACAAACATGCAATGAAATCAATGATTTGGAGTGTAACATTCTGGGCATATAAAGTTTTAAATATACTACTTATGTGACTGAACAATCTTGAATGAATTTACCAACAGCCTTGAGAATGTTTTTGTTTTGACTGGTCAACAACTCATAGAATAAGGCATCCGGATCAGTGACTGAAATGCAGTTAGTTCCATAAATACTTTCAAACATTTTTCCCCTTAAACTCTTGTATTTTTGACATTGACATAAGAAATGTACTTCGGTTTCAATTTCATTACACACAGTGCACAATCTATTTTCTACAGTTTCACCACAATACCTCCCTCGTTCAATTCTGAGTTTGTGTGTACTTATTCTAAGTGAACAGATACATTTTCTTATATCCTTGTCATATATATCTTCAATGTAAGTTTCACGGCCAAAATTTTGCTTAAGTATCTTATATGTACGCAATTTCCTCATTCCTTCATCACCTGATAAGCGTTTGTACCAGAAGGATATATAACGTTCTTTCAGCTTATGTTTAATTGAATTAAGAAGGGCAAAAGAATTAAAGGTGCTATGGTTATTCCAAACATGAGAAAATCCTAAGTCGTGTAAGATATTTTTAATGAATAAAGCCCAACGACTTTTATCCATACTGCTGTTTATTTGCTCCATGTAGGCTTTTGAGAGTAGTGTATCCCTATTTGACTGTATGATATGCAACCAGAAGTTAAGACAGCTAGTTAATATTGTTATTAAGAGAGGGAATTGACCCAGTTCACTGTATACAGCGAAATTCGAGGCTTTTGAATGTGTTCCAAGAACAAATTTACAAAAACGTGTATGTACTTTATCAAAATCATTAGTGCTTTTAAATGACAGCTCAAATAATTCGTCAATAGATTTAGTTTGAAAAGAAGGTTTATAAGCAGACCAAACTTCACAACCATACAGGGCAATAGGTTTAACAAGTGCATCAAAAATATTTAAAATTGCTGAGGGTTTTAGTGTTTTATTGAAGATACTCTGCTTAATAGAAAATAGAGCCCTACTGGCTTTCAAGCTTAGGTTTTTCTCTGCAACTGAAAACTTGCCCGTGTTGGAGATATTTACACCAAGATATTTATATTGATTAACATATTCCAGAGCTTCTGCACCAACTACAAACTGTGCACTGTCTCTAGGCAGCCGGCCAGATTTTGAAAACGTCATAACCTTCGACTTATTAATATTAATTGCCAAACCCCAATTCTTACAGAATTCATATACCTTATCTATATTGCTTTGTAAACCGCTCTCCGAAGTTGACAATAAGACTAAATCATCTGCATACAATAAATGACTCACTCTAGAATCATCTAAAATTGGTGCATCATCAAAATTCATATTGTTCCCAATATCATTAATAAATATATTGAATAACAAGGGACTGAGTACATTACCCTGGTGCACACCTTGAGTTATAGTAATGGGCTCAGTCAGAATATTTTTGCATTTTACACGAGATATAGACCCTTGATACATTGATTTTAGTAGCTGAAACACATTTCCATTGATACCAGCTCTCTGCAATTTCAATAATAAACCCTCATGCCAGACAGTATCAAAGGCCTTCCTAAGATCAATGAAACATGCATAAAGTTTATTTCCTT
The DNA here is from genome assembly GCA_963580285.1 of Lucinisca nassula. Taxonomy (NCBI): domain Eukaryota; kingdom Metazoa; phylum Mollusca; class Bivalvia; order Lucinida; family Lucinidae; genus Lucinisca; species Lucinisca nassula. Next base: position 102,276,130 of record OY757016.1, read on the forward strand.
TGCCATTTCTTTGAATATATTTATCAATTATTGTTTTTAGAATAAAGATTTGGTCAGAAGTCCGGAAATGCTTTCTAAATCCTGCCTGTTCTCTGATAATAAATGATTTGTTTTCTAAATAATTGGAGATTCTACTATTTAAAACATGACAAAATAATTTTCCAAAGCAACTGTTCAAAGTAATACCACGGTAATTGTTTGGGTCTACACCACTGCCCTGTTTATGAACAGGGACAATAATTCCTTCGGTCCAAGATGATGGAAATTGTCCTAGTTTTAAAAGTTTATTAAAAACATTAACTAATGTTTGTTTTATGAAAGGAAAGGCCGATTTAATCATTTCATTCTTCACCATATCATAGGCACTAGCTTTATTATTTTTTAAATTATTACATGCATCTAAAATTTCTTTTTCATTTATTTCATAATCTATGTTACCAGTCTTCACATCACTTTCAAATTGTTGAAGTTCTTCTCTGATTGTATCAAGTCTCTCAGCATCTATTTGTTCTGTATTACTTTTTAAAAGGTCTCGAAAGTGATTGTACCATTCCGATCGGTTAATCTTTTCTGCTTTATCAGCTGGTAAAGAGTCATTTTTAAGTTCATGTATGATTTTCCATGCTGTCTGGGGGTCATTTTCCATTGCATTGCTCAACATGTTTGTAAGATTATCTTTAAACTTTCGCTTTTTATACTTTATCAATCTCTTATATTCTTTTAATTTTTTTATAATATTGAATCCTTAAAGTGTTATTGAAAACACTACGATTAAACGAATTTTTTGCTGTCTTGACTTCCCTCAGTAAATTCTTGCAGTTGCTATCATACCACTTTTTATTAACCTTACACATGTTTTTACGCTTAAGCTTGAATGATTTTCTTCGCAGAGTTTTGTTTCCTACTGATATCAAAACATCTGTTAACTTATCTATTAGGCACTGAATATTTACATTATCTGAATCTACTTCGTAGTCAATATCTGAAAGCTTACTTTTTACCTCTGAAGTGTTAAATGCTGCTTGATATTCAACTTTTGCTCCATCAGACCATACAAATGTATCAGGTAAATGAGTACAATTATTATTACTATCCTTTGAAACAATTTCATCAGATAGAAAATCTCTACCTACTTTTACCTTTATTGTTAACAAACAATGGTCAGAAGAAAGGCTAAGATCATTTACACACATACTAAAGATTATATTAGACAATGGCCTACTTGCTATGAAGTAGTCTATGACACTACTTCCTCTTGGAGTGTGACATGTAAATTTGCCAGTGAGGTCACCTAATGTGCGTCCATTTACAATATACATTTGATTATCAGTGCACAGGTCCACTAACCATTTACCATATTGATTAACTGTTTTATCATCACATGACACACGTGGAAGGATAAATTCATAAGAACCATCATGTGGAAAAGGAATATGAGGTTCATCCTCTTTTTCTAATACATCCATGTTGTCGCCAACCCTTGCATTTAAGTCGCCACATATTAAAACTTTTCCCTTACAGGAAAAGAATTCAATGTGTTTTTCGATTTTTTTAATAATATCAGCTCCATTAGCCTTACCATAACTCGAATTGATAGGGGGAAGATATAAAAAAGCTAAAAATAAATCATTACTTAGATTAGTAAACTCTTTTAGAACCCTAACCCAGATAACATCACTATCAGATAAAGGATCAAATTTACATGCATGCCGTAAAGATTCTTTTACAAAAACTGCAATGCCACCTGATGCCTTCCATGCCTTCTTATGTTTAGGTCTGTCTTTTCGAAACACATAATATCCTTTCAAAGAAATATCAGTGGTATTGTCAGCATGCGTTTCAACCAGACCTATAAAGTCAGATCCGGTAAGACTGTTAATCACCTCACTATCATGTAATTTATTAGCCTTAACACCATTAATCTTACACTCCAAACCATTAATATTCCAGCAACTGACTGTCATTAAGCTTTCAGAATTAATGTAAACCATGTTGCATGTAACTGTTTCAAATAAGACAGATTAAAGTGAAGTAAAGACATATTAAGCTTTATCATGTGACATTGTGTCTGAGAGTGTAATAACGCCATGCATCAATTCCGTAATCCACTAGTGGATTAAATATGCAAATTAGTAACTCTCCGTAACGTTACATGTACAACGCCGTTAACGAAGTCGCGCCCACGCATGGCGGAATACTGACTCTTTTGCTTACAAATTGTGAATAAATAGCGTTTTAAAGTCATATGATAAATAGAATCTTGCATTCCTGTTCATGCCTTATTGAATCTACTAAACTTGTTGAGGAAAAGGAATAACATGCTTGGCAAAGCCTCACATCCCATCCCCTTACCTCAACTCGTTCAACAAATTCAACAATGCATGAGCACTCATGCAAGATCCTCTATTTTAGACCATTAATTTAAGATTAATATATAAGTATCAATGTAAGAAAGCATTGTTATTCAGTATTTAGACCAAATACTTGACATTTACATGTATGTAAAAGTTAATATATACAAAATTGTCTGTCAATTTGTACTAATTGTTTGAAGAACAACATTGATATTCTGATGTCATTTAAATTTAAATGAAAACTGTAATACACGTATTTTAAGTTATGAAGTAATGTCTCTGAATAATAATTCCTCATTTTCACCTCTCATGTAACACTCACAACATGATAATTGTCTTTATAATATTGAAAACATTTAACTGTTGATTAACAATATATTGGTCCTTCTGGCTAAAAGTGTCCCTCTTGGTAATAGCGCCCCTTCTGATAAAAGAGCCCCTCCTGGTTATAATGTCCCCCATAATTGTAACGTCTCTCTTGAGTAGAGCGCCTCTGATGATTAAAGCGCCCCTCCTGATTATGACATCCGTTATAACGCCCCATCTGGTTAGAGCGCTCATCATGATTATAACGCCCTTCTGGATACAAGCGCCCCTTCTGGTTAGAGTGCCCCTTGTGATAATAGCGTCCCTCCGTATTGTAGCTTCCCTCCTGATTATAGAGCCCCTCCCGGTTAGAGCGTTCCTCCGGGTGATTGCGTCCCTCCTGATTATAGCGTTCATCTCGATTTCTGCAACCCACTTGATTATAGCGTCCCTCCTGGTTTGAGCGCCCCTCTTGATTTAAGCGTCCCTCCTGATTGTAGCGTCCCTCCAGGTAAGAGCGCATATTACTTAAGCACCCCTCCTGATCGAAGCGTCTCTCCTGGTTTGAGCGCACCTCCTGACTTAAGCGCCCCTCTCGATTTAAGCGGCCCTCCTGATAAAAGCGTCCCTCCTGATTGAAGCGTCTCTCCTGGTTAGAGTTCACCTCCTGACTTAAGCTCCCCTCTCGATTTAAGCGGCCCTCCTCATTAAAGCGTCCCTCCTGATTGTAGCATCCCTCCTGGTTAGAGCGCACCTCCTGACTTAAGCGCCCCTCTCGATTTAAGCGGCCCTCCTGATAAAAGCGTCCATCATGGTTGAAGTGTCTCTCCTGGTTGAAACGTCTCTCTTGGTTAGAGCGCACCTCCTGACTTAAGCGCCCCTGTCAATTTAAGCGGCCCTCCTGATAAAAGCGTCCCTCCTGGTTAGAGCGCACCTCCTGACTTAAGCGCCCCTGTCGATTTAAGCGGCCCTCCTCAATAAAGCGTCCCTCCTGATTGTAGCGTCCCTCCTGGTTAGAGCGCACCTCCTGACTTACGCGCCCCTCTCGATTTAAGCGGCCCTCCTGATATAAGCGTCCATCCTGATTGAAGTGTCTCTCCTGGTTGAAGTGTCTCTCTTGGTTAGAGCGCATATCCTGACTTAAGCGCCCCTCTCGATTTAAGCGTCCCTCCTGATTGCAGCGTCCCTCCTGGTTAGAGCGGCCCTCCTGATTATAGCATCCATCGTGATTGTAGCGTCCCTCCTGATTATAGCGTCCCTCCATATTATAACGCTCCTCATGATTATAGCGTCCATCCTGGTTAGAGCACCCCTGCTGATTGCAGCGCCTCTCCTGATTATAGCGTCCCACCTGGTTAGAGTGCACCTCCTGATTATAGCACCCCTCTTGGTTATAGCGTCCCTTCTGGTTAGAGCGCCCCTCTTGATTATAGCATCCCTCCTGGTTAGAGCTCCGCTCCTGATTAGAGCGCCCCTCCTGGTTAGAGCGCCCCTCCTGATTTAAGTGACCTTTCCAATTAAAATGACCATCTGGGCTGAAATCATCCTTCTTTAGTATTTGTATGATTGCTCGGTACAAATTATTTCCAAAAGTATCCACACCAGCTGCTGATAAATGTACCAAGTCCTGCTTGTAAAAATGTATAATTGGTAATCCCTGGGATGCCAAATTACTATGGTCTATGAATGATACATTTTTAAATTGTTCACTCTCTATCAGCTTCTTTTCAACACTTGCACTGAAAATATTCCTTTCAACATCTAATTTGCGGTCACCAATGGGAATAGGCTTCGACAATATTAACTTACTATCTGGTGCAATGTCCCTTAAAGATTCCATAGCTTTGAACATGTTGAATACATTATCCTCAGTCGAAGATGGCTGCCTAATATTATTAATACCAGTATGTAAAATTATAACTTTGGCATCCTTCACTTGATCTTTCATTTTATTTACATCTTGTATTGTTGAAGCTTTTATCTTTTTTACAAAGGTCTTTGTTGATTTTCCCAATAATGCTGGGTTGACTTGGCCTGATATAGAATCACCTAGAAGGCACACTGTTTCTCTCTTTGTGCTTGTGACATTTTTCTCTGGTTCCTTTGATGCAGAACTATTTCCCTCATCCGAGATTCCTGCTGGGTCCTCTGCACTGACAGACCTATCACTTGAAGTTGATGCCTTTTCATACTCATTTGTAGGTGTACATGGAATCTCATTAATCTTTTCTCTATGAGGTAGGTCTACTCCTGTGATAACAATTTCATTTTCAACCTCAGGGTTTACATGTCTAAAAGTTACTTCATTATCTACTGAGAGCCTGCCATATGTGTTTGATGTCTCCAACACACTTGTTTCTGTCTGTACAAGCTGGTGTTTCATTGATTTAGTTGATTTCACAAACTCCTCTTGCTTGGACATTTCTGTCAGGCATTTTTCTATATCAGTTATGACTCCCTTTGTAGCCTTTACATCTTTGTTTACTTCAAAAACTGACTGCTGAAGCTGTCTATTTGTAGACTCTAAGTTCTTAAATTCAGATTTACAGTCCATTGACACCTTATCAACTCCTTGTTTCAGAACTGAAAGGGAGTTTTCAACTGACCGAACAGTAGTCCCAACCGCATCAAGCTGTGAATCTACTCTCTTCTGCAGACATATTATTTCACGCTTATCCTCATTAGTAGAATCTGAACATTTTGTGGAGATTATTTGTAAAGCTTCTTCATAACTGTTTATTTTCTCACAGTATTTCTGAATATTTGAGGATACTGCTTCATTTTTGTTTGTAATGACTGACATTGTAGAATCAATTTTCTGCTGCCTTTCTTCGATTTTGTTAAGTTTATCTATAACTACCTCTCTGAATTCAATTTGGTGCTGTTTCATTTGGTGTAGCTCAAACATAGTATTTTCTAATAAACTTTCCACATTTTTTGACACTTTTGCATTTTGTTCACTCTGGGCACTAGCAGACTGGTCACATTGTGGAATTTTCTGTTGAGTGTCTGTTTTCCCTTGCATTGCTATGAAAGAGCCATTCAAAGACCCAGGAACAGGCGTTTCACTTTTGTCTTTGATTTTTTTTTCCTTACTGGGGTTGTCTGCACACTGGATTGTGATTTTAAATCTTGCTGATTATTACCAGTATTGAAATCAGTTTTCTCATCTATTCCCCCAACATTGTGCTGATCTTTCGAAACCATTTGATTTGCAGTAGTACACTTTATCGTTACATGTACGACGTTCTTATCGACGTCGCGTTTACTAACGGCGGAATATTGACATTTTTGTAAACAATGTTGAATAAAATGCGCTTTAAATGTCATATGATAAATAGAATCTGGCATTCGTGCTCATGTATTATTGAATTTATTAAACTCGTTGAGGAAAAGGGATACGAGGACTGTTCAAATATGAATGCAACTAAGCACATAAAAATGATTCCGTGATAGATTTCGATGAAAAGTTTATTTTGTCCCCTCAAAGTATCCCCCTTTAACAGATATACAAACTTTCAGTCTTCTGATCCAATCATTGAATGCACTTTGGTAGTCTTTTCGAGGTATACTATGAAGGCACTGGAATATTGCAGAACCGACGTGTTTGCGCTGTACAAATTTTCGACCAGAAAGGGTTTTTTTTTTCAGCCGCGGGAACAAAGAAAAAGGCACACGGGGCAAGGTCAGGGGAATACGGGGGGCGAGGGAGTTCAACAACCTTTTCCTGCTTCAGATAGTCTTGCACAATGGACGCCTTGTGCGATGACGCATTGTCATGTAGCAATCTGACATTGGCCAAACCAGTTGCGGGTCTTCGTTCTTTGAAATATTTCTTCAATTTTCGAAGAACTTTATTCTTGTAAAACTTCGCATTTACAGATTTGCCTTTAGGCACAGCAACCTGAATAGCAGGGCCCTGATTTGAAATGAATATAGCATACATTACCTTCTTGACGCTCATGGTCCGCTTTGCAATGCATGGTCTTTTGCAATACTTTGTTGACCATATTTTGTTCTGAATCTTTCGTTTTGGCTAAAAAAAGTGAACCCATGTCTGTTCCCTGTGACGACATTTGCGAAAGACCGTGCATTGTAATTTGGAAACTTTTTAAGCAACGTCTTGGCGCACTTAACGCGTGTCTTTTTCTGCTCATCTGTCAACAGATGGGGAATCCATCTAGCACAGATCTTTCTCATTTTCAAATCCCGTTTCAGAATTGTATGAGCTGCTCCTAATGAGATGCCAACCATACTAGCTATTTGCCTAGTGGTGTATCGTGCATCGGTAGCAACTATTTCTTTCACTCTAGCAACCATCTTGGCAGATGGTGCTCTTTTCGGCCGACGATCATGTGGTGCATCTTCTGTTGAGCCTAGCCCACAGCTGAATTTCTTACAACAACGAAAAACTGTCGGAAAAGACATTTCATTATGCCCATAAACCGAACATATTTCATCAAAAATGTCTTTGCACCGTATACCAAGAATACAACGATTCTTAATATAGGACCGTATTTCAACGGCGTACTCTGACCTTCTTCCAACCATGTTTTGTATTAGTATACAATAGTAAACAGTGTTTATCGAACAATATACATGGCTAAAGTGTACGGATTTTAACAGATTTGGTATCAATGTATAGGTAAAATGTTTTTCTACGCTGTGATATTTATTTCCAGGTGATTTTCGCATTATTGCATGAGAAAACGTTCTTCTTGCATTCATATTTGAACAGTCCTCGTAAAATGCTCGGCAAAGCCTCGCATTTTATCCCTTTTCCTCAACTCGTTTAATAAATTCAATAACACATAAACACTCATGTAAGATCCTCTATATCATCATTGGAATTATTGAGCCCGAGCGCAACCAAAACCTTAACAAAAGAAGAAGATCAGCATGATCATGGGCGTACGCACAGTCCGCACAGAGTCTTCGCTGTTTGAATAAAGCTTGGCAAACACCTTCGAGGTAACTCTGTAAACTCAAATGGTACTGGTCAACTCTTAATATTTACCCCTCCCTAGGTTAATTCAGCAGACGATAAATGGTTAATATTTTATTATATATCCTATAAAACAGGATTTGACGTTTCTTGCAAATTGCCTCCATGAAATTCGCATGAAATGTCAAATTCTATTTTCAGGAAAAAATGAGAAAAATATATTTCAAAATGCCGTCTGCTGAAAAATACACAGCATGCAGAGTGTTAAAGGAAATTAACTCTTGACAATCCCTATCTTTGTAACAAGTGTAGATCCAGATCAGATGATTTCATCAGAGGCCATCGGATCAGGATCTATTCTGTTTATCAAATCGGTTTGTGAATTCATTATATCAAGTTATTTGCTAGACTGGTGTGGCAAAATTAATTTATTCAGCAGGATAAGGGCTAAGAGCAGGGCAAATTTGGAGGGACTCAGTTCACGAAGTTATAACTGTTTTCTCTCGTGTAAAAGGTGGAGGGATGTCCAGTTAAATAGAGTCGAAATTCAGTGGCTCGAACACCTTTGGGACCTCGAAAATCTGTTCGAGACAGGGGTAGTTCGAGCCACTGAGTGTACTGCTAGGAGGCATAACGAGATACTTTTAGACATCGGTGTTCTATAATGAAAATGCATGCTGTGTGTACTCATTAGAATTGCCTCATCGAGGCGATTCTAATGAGTACACACAGCATAAATTTGCAAGATAAAAGACTAAAATCTCCTTAATTATACCCCGCTATTTCTTATGTAGAGGATTTCGCCAGGGGCTCAAGAATTGGGTTCGACACATCCATGGTAAACGAGCCATCGGTGTTCGAGCCATCGAAGTTCTACTGTACACTCATTACTGGTTAGATTCGCCTCGCTACTTGGTTTTAACCCTATCCTGCTGAATATATTAAATTCAGCCATTCCCGTTTCT